>VXAV01005794.1:40729-59906 GCA_013399715.1 Alectura lathami | reverse complement strand
AAAAAAAAAAAAAAAAACTCCTAGAAATGCAGGACTGAAGAAATGTCATTTTCCAAGTGTTTTTCTGATTAGTTTCTCTGACAGCATTCAGTGCAACTCAGTATGGGCCATGCGGAATTCATGTCTGAAACTAATCATGCACATGAGATTTCCCTCATGCACCTTTGCTGAATATGTATAAACAGAAATAATGTTTGTCTTGTAAAGGGCTTCCCACTTAATTACTTTGAGGGAACACTGGTTGCACACAGCAGGTACTGCAAGGTGCCATCATATTAACACCTTGTTAACACCTAGGCAGTCAGGGAGAGGAGCTGTGAAGCCAACAGGCAGCTTCATTTTTTCTGTTTATCCTTGTGTTGTTTAAACTGTGTGGTGCTGAGCCTCCCTTGATAGCATCTTTTTTGAATAGAGTTATTATAAATAATTACATACTGAATTCACATCTGCTCCTCCTTTTGAAAGTCCTTGGCAAAGTGCTTTATTGTGGCCCAGTGTACTTCTTCACAGAGTGAGTTTGTGTGGGAAATCCTGATCAGAGCAAACAGCATCTGGTGCAGGGGAAGCCCCGCACGTGTCCCAGAGCATCAGTTTGGTGGGGGCACATTTTCATTAACTAGAAGTAATAGAATCACAGAATGGCTTGGGTTGGAAGGGGCCTCAGAGATCATCTAGTTCCAACCCCCCTGCCGTGGACAGGGCTGCCAACCACTAGCTCACTAGATCAAACTGCCCAGGAACCCATCCAGCCGGGCCTTGAACACAGCCAGGGATGGGGCAGCCACAGCTTCTCTGGGCAGCCTGTGCCAGCGCCTCACCACTCTCTCAGGGAAGAATTTCTTCCTGATGTCCAACCTAAACCTCCCCTCTTTCAGTTTTAGCCCATTCCCCCTTGTCCTACCATTATCCACCCATGTAAAAAGTCGGTCCCCCTCCTGCCCGTAAGCTCCTTTCAAGTATTGGAAGGCCGCAATGAGGTCTCCCCGAAGCCTTCTCTTTTCCAAGCTAAACAGTCCCAACTCCCTCAACCTTTCCTCACAGGAGAGGTGCTCCAGCCCTCTGATCATTTTGGTGGCCCTCCTCTGGACCCGCTCCAACAGCTCCACATCCCCTCTGTACTGGAGGCCCCAGGCCTGGACACAGAACTCCAGGTGAGGCCTCACAAGGGCAGAGCAGAGGGGGACGATCACCTCCCTCTCCCTGCTGGCCACCCCTCTCTTGATGCAGCCCAGGATGCCATTGGCCTTCCTGGCTGCAGGAGCGCACTGCCGGCTCATGGCCAGCTTTTCTGGGAGCCGATTTTCTGGGGCTTCTCTGTTTGTTCTTCATTACTCTCCAATAATTATTCTATACAGATTCAGCCTGAAGTAGCTGTTTCATGAGTTGTGCTGTTCTAGTAGGATGTTTTTCTTTATTTATTTTAAATTCTTTAAAAAGAGAATGTTGTCCTGGGTAAAACAAGGAAAATAGCTCTACCGGCTAGATACAAGAAGTAAGATGATCACTTTTGTGGATATAACTATCTATGTTCTTAGATCCTTTATTTTTTACAAGCTCCAAGAAATGTTAATGCCACTGTTAAAATGCTGATAAAACTGGGGCCTTTTTGTGCCTGGGAGCAGCTGTAATCGCAAGGGTTGTAGTCATCCCTGACATCTTTGCTAATGGTGTTACAAGCTTACTGTGTTAAATTTCATTTATAAGCCCTTGGGTAGGTTTATAGGAATAACAAACGGCAGAAATGCCACTAACCAGATGTCAGCATACATCCGCTTATAAAGCTATTGACTGCATGTACCCCAGAGATGGGCAGCACAGTGAACTTCTTTGAGTTCTTGGTGTTTTTAGTGTTGTTGAAGGTTTTTTAAGGTGGGATTTTTGCTGTTAACCTTAGTTCTCAAGGGCTAAAATTTTAAAGGCTGTTTTGGATGCTTTGCAGGCTGCTTTTGAGGGAAGTGGAGGCAGTTAATCTTTTATGTGTCTTGTAAGCTTATTTAAAAGACCTCAGTTATGCAGATTTGCAGGAAGGACAAAAATGCTGCTCACAGCTTTTATGCATGGAATGCTCTACGGGTCAGTGTCATTTAGCTTACAAAATACATGACACAGTCTTTTGGTTGTTCTGACTTTGAGGAAATGGACTTTTCTGTGAAAAGCCCTGTAGAGCACAGGCGTGTCTGCAGCCACAGCCATTGCTTGGAAAATGTTCTAGGCTGTTTGTGCCACTTGGTCCCATACAAGATTCGTGATCACGCAAGGGGTTGGCAGCAATAACTCAAAGCTCATTGTCTGGCTGCCTGCAGTCATGTGCTAAGGGAAATGATATTTCATGGGAACAGCAATGAGAAGCTGCTAAAAGCTCCATAAAGAAGGACCTTTCTGTGTTCTGCACTAGATTTTGCCTAATAAAGTATTTACTGGTTTAGTAAATTTTAGCAGTGGCATCAGGTTTTCAAGATTTGTTTGCCAGTGAAAGGAGAAGCAGTAAAAGTCTTGGCAATAAGACTAGCTCAGGATGTTCTGTTGAGAGAGAAACCTCTTAACCTGTCCTTACTATTCCCTTTAATTGTATAGGTGTACACACAACCTTGTCCCCTGTCATTACGTGATTATTCTATACTACCTAAACACTGAGTTTCACAAGCTTTTCCTCAAGAACTTTGTCTTGCCTTTTCACAGTGAACAGTTTGTGAAGAGTTAAATGGCTCATGGGTCACCTTGCATTCAGAAATGAAACTAAGTTGCATGTTATCAACCTAGATGGAGCAGAATGGTGCTAACAGAGTCATCAGCGTGTGCTCTGATGTGGAAATGTCTGATAAGTGAGGAAGTTAAGAAAGGAGACAGTGGAAAGGGAATGCCTTGGTGCAGTTGTTCAGCTTTCTGTTTGATACGCTGTTTTTTCAGATTGGTACCCTACTTGCATTGCAAGGGAAACTTGTGTTCTACAGACAGCTGGGTAAAGCACAGTGCCTAATGTGCGGTTTGCAGTAATTGCCAAGTATTCAGTACAGGGTTGTTGACGTGGTGCGTGACAACGGTCATGTACTATGTGTTCTTCAAGAACACTGCTGTGTTAGGAAAAAATGGTGGACTAAGTATGAGAACTATAGACAGTGGAAGATTATAGCTGATCCTTTTATAACTGCTGTTTCAGTAATGAGCTGTATGTTGTAAAGGTGTATGTATAACACTTCTGAAACAGACTTTTCCTTTTAATTCCTTGTGATTTTTGTGGTGTTATTGAAGTACAAAATATTTTTTTATTTAAAAAGTAGAGACTCTCTTCCTGAGAATGATTTTTGCTTAGCTCAAATGATTTTTTTGTTCGTTTGTTTTAATCATATAGTACCCAAGATGAAAAACTGAGAATCCATGGCAGTCTGTAATCTACTTAAGAAGAGTGCTTTAAAATGTTAAATTAGTACAAATACTTTCAGTAGAAGTGGTGATCCACAGGAATTAATAGGTCTTGCCAGTGGAGCTGCTAAACGAATTCATCCATGTAGCTGATCTGATGCTTCTTAGAGCCTGCGGAGAAGAATGCCTCCTGTTACTGCACTGAGTGAGTCCTTTAGGGGGGATTGCTGGTGAGCATGGAACGAAGCCAAAGTTGTCTCACCACATAGTTAAATAAAGATCTGAAGGCTTCCATACCGAGTGTCTGTTATTCCTATTGTAAAGTGTACTTAAAGATCGCTCTGTATCAGGAAAATAATAGTGGAGTAAGGATAAGAACTATAGTCAGTGGAAGGTTATAGCTAATCTTTTTGTAACTGGAGAGGCACCTGCAGGATGTACCTTTTACATCCTACATTTACAGAGGATGGAGGAAAAATACTGCATTCAGTTTTTGGAACAGAGTCCTGAAATAACTGCCTAAAGTAACCTTAAGAAGTTATTTCAGGTCACTGAATACTCTCTTCATTTCTTTCTTTCATTTGAAAGTGTTTTTTCATCTTTCTATATGATATAGTAAACAGACTTTTAAGATAAGTGATGTGCACTAAGGCAAGTGTTATACATGCTTGTTTATCTCAGTCACAGCTGTTGTTAAACATGTTTTATTAACTTAATAGTGTGTATGCATTCTTGGAATGTGAGTTTACAAAATGTGGGGTGTGGCATGAGAACTTGGTCCAAAAGAAATTAATAGACAATTGCAGTGGTTTAAAAAAAAGACAGGATTTTCTTAAACATGTGATTTTGCTTCTGGTTAATTAGCAGTTTCTAGTGAAATCTGATAACAATATGCTGTATGAGAGAATAAAAGGATACAGCGTTAATGATTTTCTTCATTGCTCTTATAGGCTCATCTTTGAACAAAGAAAGCAAGCTACAACTCTTGTGGTCATGAGATTAAAACAAAATGTTTTAACACAAAGTCCCTTTCAAGATAAATAGTATATTTAATATATATATAAATAAATAGAAAATTCAGAACAGGTTTTCATGGCCAATCTGAGTCCCACACTGTTTATTAAATACAATACACAAGGCTTTTGTACTTGTACTCAGAGTCTTCTACAGTCTTTTTATAATGTTCTTCTGTCCCACTGCACAATCTTAAGCATATCTCAGGTTAAATTATCATGTTCTGCTATTTCCTGTTTTGAAGGCTGTCCCCGTCAGTTTCCTGCCTGGGAGAATGTCCTGGTCTTTAGGATCCCAATGGTTTACAAATGCCCAAACACAGAGTGGTGTTCTCAGGAATGCTATTGTTGTACAGCCAGGTGCGTGAAGTTAGGGAGCAGTCCTGTCCAAGTTATGAAAGATAACCTCAGAGAGTGTTGGCGTTGGAGAGCTTGAAAGTTCTGTTGTTATGGCCTGCTGAGCTCCAGGTGGACCCTTCTGTATGAAGTGTGCCAGCTCTCTGTCATGTGAGATAACATTGGATTACCTGAAAAAGTGAAAAAGAAATGTCTGCGCTAAGCCTCTCACGGGGTTCAAGTCCAAGAAGTCTCCATTAGTATGAAGTGCGGCAATGTGTGGGGAGGTGGATTTAGCTACAGACCAGGAGAGCATGCAGTTGTATATCATTGCATAGCATGGCGTGGATGTTGCTGAAACTACCAGACCTTCTCGTGGGTCTCGTTAGCGTGGATTTACTGCTGTGCTCTGGAAGCCAGTGCAGCCATGTTGGGCATAATGCTGTGTTTTGAGCTGACAAGCCCTTCAGGGCCCAGGCCGATCTTCTGAAGAGCCAGTGCGGGAGGGTAACCACGTTACCTCATTTATCTGCAACCTACATAAGCACACCACCAGTTAAGAGTTAACTACTTCTGTTTTGTGGAGCACCAGGGATGAGTGTCACCACATAATGAGTAAGAAGTGGCAAAAACCAGACACCCCAGCAGCTCTCACTGACATGCTGAGCAATAGTTTTGCAGCTTCAGTGTCTATTAGTGTCAGCTGTGTTTCATTTACATGCTCTCCTCTTTGTCAGATTACAACCTGGGCTAAAGCTGTGGAACCTGTGTCCTGCTGTTACCTTGGCAGCCCCTCAAATTCGTCAATGAGAACATCCCAGGACTTCCAGCAAAATCTCTCAATGCTGTGTATGCCTTTCCTCTCTGAGCACAGCTGCCAAGCAGTTGTAAATGCCGTATGTTCCTCTAAGCAGAAATGTAACGGTTTATATTTAAAACAAAAGCATTGCATCCTAAGGTGAAGCAGTAGCCTGAAGCTTTTGTGTGAGATGCATTGTTTGACAAGATTAGGTCAAAGCTCCGTGTGTTACTTAATCTGATTTTTTTTTTTTTTTTTAAGCTGGGTTCAGGACAATTTATACTTGTTTTGATGCCCAGCTTGTGAATGTCTTAAACTTGTTTTAAAGTTCATCCCTGTCAAGGCAATGCCTTTCTATTCTTTAAATTCTACCCTACAACCCTACACCTTCAGGTCTTACAGCATTGAGTCGTATATAGGCTCTGTGTGTATGGCACGTGCTGTCTAGTAGTAAATTTAATCTGATAAGGAGACAAGGTAAATTCAGCACTGTAAAACTGTGGAAACTGATTAGTAAAATGCTGGACCTTGTACTAGAGCTTACACTAGTCCAGCCTCAGCTGCAGAGAATTTAACACATTTAAACACAGCATGCAGCCTTCCAGGAAAAGTATGTCAATGCTTTGTGCAGTGCCATTAGTAATTGTTGAGGTGTCCTGGAAGTGTGTGTAGTTCCGATATTGCAGTTCTGAATAGGTGTAAAAAGGCTTCTATGGAGCCGGACTTCATAGTTACAAAGCTAGGAGCACTCAGGCTTTCTGTTGTTCATATTTACTTAAGCTTAAGCAACACAGAGCCCTTTCGCCTTTACTGACCTATTTATCCTTAATTGTCCCTTCGAGGATAATGTGGCCTACTTCAGCCATCTGTAGTTAAGTCTAAATCAGTCCTCAGAATTGTTGTCTTCCTTCAAACAGTCCTTACAAAGGCAGTTCCTGTGACCTGAAGAAAGTACACTGAATTCTCCATTCAGAAAATTAATGCTCTTCCCTAAAACTACTTATTTCACTTCATTTCACATGCTGAAAGGGAGCCTGTCAAGCAGAAACTTTGACTTTTAATGATAATTTCTTCTACTTGCAGAGATGTGTCTAAGCCATGTTGATTTTAGCTTTTGGGGCTCTTTAGTGAGGTAACACTTGCTAAGTTCCCATACAAAAGGCTGTGTGTGATGCAACCAGAAACAGAAGATGATGCCTGGACACTTTAGTTCTTATTTTAGCACTGGCTATATTCCCTCATCTCCGCTGCAACGGCATAAGCTTTTTGGAGCAGAAAGAATGTCAGCATATATGATGGAATATAGCCAGCATTACTGCACCGCAATTGGTGATTTTTATTTGGTTAGTTAAAGGAGGAGCTGGCATGGCGGTGCGAGAGAATGTTAGGAGGTTGTTGAGTAGGAGGTGATGGAGAGGATGGGGTTACTCGTATCTGAAGCTGAGTGGGGAGGCAGAAGAGAAATGTGGTTGTGTGTGCTGTATTTCAAGAGACCTGCTGCTGTGCAGCGTAAAAGAACCTTTGGTTTCCTTTGGGACCAAGGCTTAAGAGCAGCTCTGCTCGTCACCGATGAGTCGTCACTCACCTCATCTACAGCATGGCTCTGATAGGAGCCTGTTTTCCTGGCAGGCTCTTGCTTGGAGGGAAGACACAAGGAGCTGCTGCCACCACGGTCCTGTGGTGACTGAAGGATTTCCAGCCCGTGGTAGGGCTGGAGCAGATGTGACCACACACAGCCTTCTGGGCTGCAGCCATTGCAGGAGGGGCTGTGAAGTCTGGAGGAGACATCCAAAGTCTTGAACCGTCAGCCGCTTAGACAATTCTCTTTGGAGCTGCCTTCATTATTCTGTCCTCTTGTTTATAAGGCCTTCAAGGTCCCTATCTCTGATGCAAACTCATGTGTAACTAAATTGTCTATGCTTACAAAATTCCCAAAAGCAGTTTTAATTTTTCTAATCGGATTTTCAATGTAACAATTGGTGGGAGATGCTGCCTCCTTGCTTGCAGGTTATTCTCCTGCTATGGGGTGTTACGTCATGAGCTGTGTTGGGCAAAATGCGGCTGTTTCTGCCAGGGGCTCTATACATGATTATTCTTACGTGGCATTCAGTGATTTTGGACAGTCCACTAGAGGCTGCTCTTGGTTAGCAGCACATCTGAGTGCTTCATCTTAAATTTATTTTGCTAGAAATCCCTTTTTTCCTATAATTTTTCAGGAACAGTTGTCAGCCTTTGGGTTGGGTAAATCTCTCTTCCTACAACTGAAGTGCGTTGAGCTGGCTATGAGATAGCCCTAAAATCCAAAATAACAAACACTTCTAGATAAATACCTTGTTGTTGAGGCACAGTACAGGCGCTCACTAATAAAACACAGTAATGACTAGATAGCAAATTTTGCCCAAATTCTAGAGATTTGGATATAGAGAAATAAAGCTGCAGTGTGGTGACTTACACAGCCACTCAAGTGAGCACCTCAGGGAGCTGAGCTGAGCCTGTTCCTCGAGGCTGTGCTCAAGGGGTGGTTTGCCAAGGACATCACAAGCAGTGGACACGTTCTCAGTTCTTCTGCCTGCACTGACTACTTCAGCATTTTTTAGCTGAAGTAATATAGGTTTAGAAAAATTAAGACGGAAGGGTATTACAAATTCCATCTAAAATTATGCAGGAGTCATAAATCGTGCTTCAGTATTACCCCATATATAATAGAATGGAGTGTTCTTCGTTTCTGTTTTTTTTTTTCTCATAAATGTTGCAGGAATAAAAAATTATATCTGATAAACCAGCTACTCACCTCAACTGGAAGTGTTTCCTGGAGGAATCCAAACTGAGGTGTCAGGCCCACAGTGTGATTAAGAGCTGAAATGTCATGCTGGTTTGCTGTAGGAGCTCTGAAGGTCTGCTAGGTAGCCAAAAAGCTTTACCTGGGTGTTCGGAAATGTTCTGTTCATGAATGCTTTCTCTTGTTAGAAACAGTTCTGTTCTCAGAAGTGTGCAGCTTTCTTTGACCTTAAAGTCAATACATCTGGGCAGAATTTGGGACCAAAATGCTGTTTTCTGTGTAATCAGTTAAATGGCATCGCAGTATCATACAGTTGCCATTTTCTGGGAATGTTTTCATTCTATTTTCTTCACCTTTTTTTTTCTTTTTTTTTTTGGCACTGATAGTAATGCAAACCTCAAATTATCTGTCGTAAAAATAGCACATTTTTTTATGTCAGCTAATTTGGAGTATATTTACTTGGAAGATGTCTTGCAGCTTTCAAAGCATTTCTAATGTGTCTTAGGTGTGTAAATCACTTTACAATTTGTGCATTTACTATGTAAATTTGGAATACATAAATTTGTAATGCTGGCATTATAAAGGATTATTACATTTTTATTTTCCAGGCTGTTTTTCAATTGAACACTTTCACGTACAAATGTAAATGCAGATTTTTAGAAAACATGTAAGCAATATCTGAAATAGCAGCAGCATTACAAAGCAGTATTCGGCTTAGAATCTGTGTTAAAACCTCCAGGCTCCCTTAGCAATTGAAACTAAAAAGTTCATTGTCCAGTGAAGAGCTCAATGTGTGCGTTATAGTGTTCTTTCAGTTCCTGCTGTCTCTAAATTGATTTCATCATGTACCTTCTACATGTACCTTCTACAGTGACTCTGGGTATATAAGCTATAAAAGCCTGTGAGATATGAAGCTTTTGAACTGGAGCTTTGTGGAGCACAATATATCCTCTTATTTCCATCATTTACTCAAGAAAGCACAAGACAGTTTTATTTTCCTTAAGCATTGTGGTTACCAAGAGTAACAAGTCGTTTATCTTTGTCTTACTTCAGATAGTGAGAAAGAAGCTGTCAAAGATCAAAATACAGCAATCCAATCAAGTATAAATACGTTTGAAAATTAAGAAGTAGAATACCTTTAAAAAAAAAAAAAATAGAGGAAAGTGTCAAATCTAACAATATGTTGATTTTGTTGGGTTTCGCTTGAATATCTAGCTGGAGGATTTGTATTGGAATCAAATGGATAAACTGGCCAGTTCTGAAACAAAGCAGGTGTGACGATAATGAACAGTGATGAATTAAAAGACAGTGAAGCTGCTATCTGGTTACTATTTAGTGCCTGGTGACTTTGTTTAATGTTACAATTGAACTTTAACTCTTTTCCTTTTGTTAAATTCATAAAGCATTAGATTTTTCTGCTTCCTCTAGAGCATATCTGGTGTTCAAATAGCAGAAGTCTTGGTTGCCCTACATAAGGGGTAGAAGGAGGGGAGATGTGGGACACGGCTATGCCAGGTGACTTGTTACTGCCTTTTTCTTTGATGGAAAACCAGTATAAAAACTTCACAGAAAATCAATCCTAGACTATTTTGTTCCTGTCACCACAGGGCTTAACTGAATTATTTTTTCATAATTGCTGTGAAGATTTTTATCTTGATTTATTAACACTGTTGATATCATGTTCTTCACTATATTATGACTGTCTTCTGGAGCCCATAAAAGTCACTAAGGAGAAGGCAAATCTGCTTTCATTCATTGCCAAGGCAGTAATGTTTTCTTTTTTTTTTTTTCTTTTATTTGTGAAATACTTGTGATTAAGAAAGAGCTATTGTCCTCCTCTCTCATCTCTCTTAGAAATCATCTGTATCAGCAGCTGGAGAGATGGAGAAATAGTCTTTGAAGTGGGCCAGGTTCAATTAGTTGAAATGCCCCATAAAATGCAGGATGCATAGTTTTTCTTGGGAAACAGTAACCTTACTACTCATTGTCTGGTTTCCAATAGGCTGTTCCTAATGCTGCTCTTGATGACCCTAACTTGTGTTCTGATGACTGAATATGGTGATCTCTGTTTTGAAAGAGTGGTAGCTGCTGGAAGCATTTCTGTTAGTAGTCATGTGATGGGAACACTCGATGTTCAAAGTGCTCAGGCTGTGGGACTGTCTACTTTTTATATGCTGAACTTGTTTGAGCTCAAACTTGGCTTTTTCTGTACTAGGCGCAAGCCTGACTTTGGTATTATTTATTTATTCATATGTTTATATTATCTAAGGCCAGGCTGGATGGGTTCCTGGGCAGTTTGATCTAGTGAGCTGGTGGCTGGCAGCCCTGTCCACGGCAGGGGGGTTGGAACTAGATGATCTCTGAGGTCCCTTCCAGCCCAAGCCATTCTATGATTCTATGGTATTTTTAAAGAGCTGGTCCACACAACTCTTCTCGTGGCATGCCCAAATGCAAACATAACCGCTGGATGGAGAGGATGGATGGTATGCTGTGTGGACAGCATCGTTCCTAAGATGATCTGTAACCATGTCCTGTGTGTTTGCCCCTTTTGTGGTACAGTAGCATGGCCAATGCTGAATGGATGGGCCAATTCCGCATTTGCTTTCTGCAAAAGCCCGCATGTTGTATGCTAGAAAAGATCAGGATTAGTAAGCAGCCTGAAGAGATACCACATCTCTTCAAGCAGTGGGTGCATGTCACTGATATGCACTGATGATTAGTGATGAGCTTTAAGGGCGGGTGGTATTAGGGATCTATTGGGGCTCTAGAGACTGCTTATAACGCAGTGACTTGCCTACAGTTTGCTGCAGACTCTGCCTTGGTGAAGTTGAAGAAGTAATTCCTCATGGAATAATACTGGAGTCCAACTGTTGAAATAGCTGTTCAACCATTGAATGCAAGAATTTCTAGTCAGTTTGCATGTATAGGCAGAGGTAGTTGACGTAGGGAACCACCTGGAGTATAATGTAAGCCAACTGGTTAACAGTGAGACTTGAAGACTGAGAGACACTTTTTTGTTAAACTGTAATTATTTAACCTAAAATGCTGCCCTGAATTTTAAACAACCAAAAAACTTGATATTATTGAGTCACTGTGATGAACCTGAAGACTTGCTTTGTTTTGTTGACAGTAGAGAGCAATGACTGCAAGCAGTTGCCATACAACAGTGTAAAAGCAGCAGGAACTTATCTGTGTAGCAGTTGTCACCACCCATACCTTGGAGAAATGCAGGGATTTTTCAGATGGTGACTATTCAGTTGCTTCCATGCACCCTAGAGGAGAGAAGTTCCCTTCTGCAGTCCTGTGTTCTATAAGCTTTCCCACCCTTTCCCCCAGGTGCATGAGATCATTAGTCTTGCAAACTAGACAGAGCTGGAGATGTCCCTGAAATCTAAAGCTGAGGAGTCACTTAGTGAGAAATTCAGGTCCTGCTCTACACTCGGTGCTTGTTGGCAGGTGTTTCACCTCAATCTCACCACCTCCAGAGGGTGTTACGCTACCCCAAAGTGGAGGAGGGGTGAGCAGAAAGTCCATCTTCTGCTGCATCTTCTCCCATTATCTGTCCTCTGTGGCCACTACTCCCCTCACCTGCTTTCTACCTTTCTGACTTGACCTCTGTGAGTTAGCTGGATGTATTCCCCACAGAGCTGAGGTGGTTTCTCTGCCTTTCTAAAAATGTACTGTTCTTTGTGCTGGTGAGGAAACAGAAGAACAGAGCTGAACTCGTGATGTACTTTTTGTGTTAGGAGGGAAACAGAGGAAGGAAACACTAAATTTGAATTACAAGCTTATAATTTGTCTTTCAGAAAGTACACCGGATACAAGTTAATGCATTTAAAAAAAAAAAAAAAAAAACAGGGATTGTAAGGGAAATGTCAAGAGGCCCTAACACTCAGGTGTTTCTGCTAGGGCTGTCTGCTGTTTCTCACTGTAAGGGTTGGTTCCCAGTCATTTACGATGCTGCCAGAATTTCTTTCCTTTCCTGATGTCTCACCTAAGTTGTTGTTTGAATGTTTGGCCACATGTCAGAGTTGTTCCCAGGGGGCCAGGGAACAATCTACTGTGCTTCCAAAGAAGCTCCGATGTCTCCATCCATTGGCTGGGGACTTGACGCTTCTGGCAGTGATGGCCTTTGTGACAAGGAAATACCGTCAGAAAACAATTGCCTAAATCCCAGGTCACAGTTGCTTGGTAGCTACCTGAATCTGTTATCAAAAGTGTCCTGTGTTGACCTGGGCCAGGGGCCTCACTGCACTTGCAGCAGGAGCTGCTCAGGAGCCAGATCAGCTACCAGAGCTGGGGCCTGTCAGGTGGGGTGCAAGGGCCTCATCTTGACAAACTGGCGGTGCCAGCAAGCTGCTGAGACTTCCTGCGCTTTTCTTGGGACACGACAGCAAGGAATGGGAGTGGTCGAAGTGACAAAGGGACAAGACAAATATGGGTGGTGGTGACAAGCTGGCTGGAGAATGATCCAGATGCATGGCAGGACCTGGGCCATGTTGGTGAGTACAGCAAAACTGGAGCAAGGTGTGAGGTAAAGCTCCAAGAACAGAAGCAGGCCGTGTCCATCAGAGCGTGGTTCTGCTGAGGCATAGATGCAGAACAGGAGCCAAAATGCTTAACTCTCAAGCAAATAGAGGGGAGCAAATCAGGAAATGAATATTTGGGTTAAATGTAATAAGTATGGGAAAGTTGGGCAGGTGGCATTCTCTGTTAAATCGGGAGCCAATGAAAGATTAAAAATATGCCTGTTACCAGAGCACCATTCATCCTATGCACTAAAAGAGGGGGGAATCTCGCAAATTGTCTTGTAGCTGCCTGTGTAAGTGTGAGTGGTAGGAAACAGAGGGAAGTTGAGCAAGGCTGGACTGGCGAGCAGACCTGTTTCCAGTGTTTACTTGCTCTTAAATACGTGACTTTGTGTCTTAATGTTCTCAGCTTTGTTGTACACAGCGTCTCAGTTTGGTTTGTTGCTTCCTGCTTGCCGGAGCTGGATCACAGGCTCAGTGGCCAGCCCTTTGCAACAAGGCACTGTTGTCAGGAAAACAAACCTTTTTCCCCACAGTGACTGTTTGAAAGTCCCTTTCCTTGAGGGCAATTAATTAATAATCATAAAATTAGGAACAGTTGGATGTACGAAAGGAACTGTTACCTTTCTGATGCTTTGCGGTAACAAGTTGTAGTTCTCCTGTGCCTTTCACTTTTTTCTCCATGCTCTCCTTTCTCACATCTTCTGTATGACCTGATGACATTAGTCGTGGGTCAGATCTTGACTTAGGAGTTGACGGATTATGTACTTTTTGAGTGACATAACAAAACTCAGTCAAAGGTCCAGAACAGAGCATTTAAATTTAAGCAACCTGGTAAGAGTGTTAACGGCTGAAAGTCAGATGCTCGAGACTTTGCATCTGGGTCTCTTCTAGCCAGTGGTGGGGAATGCTGGCTCTTATTTCTGAGCCTGGAAGGGAGCCTTGGTCTGAATCAAAGAAGGCTGGCTAAGGACACCTTTGGGGCTATCTTGGAGACGTGTTTTCCTTTGTCAGTTCTTTCTCTTTAGCACGACCTTGCCTTTGATATTAGATTCTGCCTAACCCCAGGTGTTGAGGCAGGTGATAAGCACCCATCTGTGTGGAGCTGGCATCTGGATCTTCTCCAGGTTCCAAGATGAGTCTGTCCTTCCCTGTGCCCTGAAAAAAAACCTGATTGTTCTTTCAGAGACTTAAATTTTATTCCTGTAATACAGGATAATCAGTAGGTTCTGGAAATACAATGCAGATGTTGCATTTAGATACTGTGTGATCCGAAATTCTGCTTTGCCCTGAGGAAATATGCCAGAATTTCAGGATTCTTGAGGACTTGGACTCCATTCATCTGCATTGGGCTATGTGACCGATGGGGTATGTTTTGTTAATGGTTATTGTGCGTCATCATTGCTATCAGCATTTTATTTTGCTCAGTGACTAAACGTTAAAATGTGTTACAAGAAGATGCTAAAAAGCAGTCTAGACCTCTCTCCTCCTCTTGCCCTTCAAATAAAGAAATTGAAGGAAGAAGGGAAGCTTTACTAAATCCTGGAAATTTACTGTAGTGGTAAGCTTATTCCTAATATAAAGCCCTATTTGTCTGCAAGTGTTATTCAGGCTTGCAAGGCAAATACTCAGATGTTGTTTATCAGTGTTATCGTAACCCAGAGGCAAGAGTTAAGTAACACACACTGAATGGGAGCAGTGGGGGGTAGTATCTAAAACGTTCTTGTGTTAAAATGACTAATTGGTTGCTTTCGAAAAAAAGCAAGTGTTGAAGTTTCCTTGCACTTTTTCTGATTATTTATGTCTCCCTCTAAATATTTAGTCTGTAAAACTGAGAGATACACAGCTTGTAAAGGAGAGGGCCTAGATTGTAAGTCGTGTTTAAATTAGCAGTTTTAAAGATCAGCTTAAGTTGCTACATCTGGATGCTTGTAATTTACATTTTCTTTGGCATCGTCTTATTATTACACTATCAACATAATCTTATAATCTTATGCATTAAATCTGGTATTTTCCTTTGATTCAGCAGTTCAGGGATCCTAATGTCTTCCTGTGTTGATCTTTTTTTTTTTAAATATATATTTTCTCAAGGTATGATGATGAATCAGTACATAATATTTCCCAGAATTTCACAAGGTATGGACAGCAGGCCTTGCAGGAAAATTAATATCTCAGAGTACAGCAGAGAGATTAGGAATAACCAACTATACAAGAAAATAACAAGTTGCAGTCTGCCTGCCTTGCATTTGCCTGTCGTTTTCATTTTGATTGCGATTGGCCGGCAAGGTCTGCTGCTGGCATTACACAATTGGCTTAGATGGGAAATTACAAAACAGAAGCAGATCCCTTTATTTGTACTCCGCAGCACATGCAGCTGAGCACAGGCGAGCAAGAAAGGTCAGCCGTACGCAAGGATTCGAGTGCTCTTTTCCACAGATGTTTCCATTTCAGAGAAGTGCTGCTTATCTCGTTTTTCTGATCTATGACTTTGAGTTTTCAAACGCCATAGGGATTTCTTGCTTTGGTGAATGTCAAAAGGTACCTGAGGCCAAATTGGTAGCCTGGAAGCATATGAGAATTTCAGATGCACAGAGCAGTATTGTGGAAGAATCAGAAAGCCCTGCGTTTTTAAGGGATTTAAAATACTCCTTTATGTAAGCAGGAAGGCAATCCAAACAGAAGGTTGAAAGCAGATGCAAAAGGAAAATGACTTTGTTTTGATCCTGGAATTATGTTATTGAAAAAAGCATGAAGAGGGGACTATATCAGCACGAAAACAATGGAGAATCAAAGTTACGTTCCTCTGAAATAATCTCTGCACAAGGCATGTAAAAATTACCTTTCGTGGAAGGGGACAATTCATGACTTGAATATGGTCTGAAGCTCTGTGGAACGTATTTGGGGCTGCTGCATCTTTCCAATGGTGGGTAGTGTATCTTCACCTGAACACCTTAAAGAAGATTCTGCAGAAAAGGGTCAAGCTACAGTGTTGTTATTTTGTTTTGTTTTTCAAAAACAACCTAGCTTTTGACTCTGCTTTTTTGAGGGAGTGGTCCATAGGAGTTCCATTTGTATTTTAAACCGAACTTTCTCTTTTTTTTCCTTCTTTCCTCCTCCAAACTTAGTTTACGAGATGCTGGGATTGGATTTATCCTTGTCATAGACCGCAGACAAGACAAATGGACCTCTGTGAAAGCTTCCATTCTGCGGATAGCAGTGAGTACTGTTTTACATTAACTCCTTAAAAAGATTTCCCATGTTGAGCCTTCCTCTTAGAAACAGAAAAGCAGCAAGCATTTTTTCTTCAACAAAATACTAGCTGATGTATGACACCCAAAATACACAGTTCTCTTGTATCCCAGCTGGCTGGAGCTGAGCATCCTGAGTCTTTGACGTGCTTTAAACACGGTTTGCAGCTCATAAATCAGCCTGAGAGGGCACTGGGAGAGCGAGTGCTTCTGGTGTACATGCAAATGTGCACGGCATACAGCTCTCCAGGTGGGAGCTCGTCCTTGTGTGAGCAGCCTGCATGCTGAGCCATGGACCCTCTTCGCATGAGTTGAGGATTAGTGTTCTGGTTTGTTTACTTCCTGTTAAAGGAACTCAGGTGTAAACACTAGACTTGTGGTGTTTGAACAAAATCAAGTGTTGCCTTTAAGCTAGAAAATCTTACGTGCGTTCCATAATCAGTCAATACCACACTGTTACTTCCAGTCTCCTTTTAAATCACAATATTTTAAAAAGTAACATTTAGAGGGTGGGGTTTTTTTGCCTTTTTTTAATAAAGTAGGGAAAAGATTCATATTTGTCATGTGCAGAAGTGCTTGTTACACTATTTGTTGGGTTTTTGTTTTATTCTTCTTGTCCTGGCTTGAATTTTCTTTATAATCTTTCCAGTAATTGCTGAAAAACAAAGCTATAAGAACCTTCTCTTTCATTTATTTAGTTATTTCTGTCACTGAAAATTTTAGTTCCATCAGATAGATCCAATGAATCTAGTAAACGTGATTTCTGTTTAGCCCTGCTTTGACCAAAGAATTGTTTATTGCAAGTTAAAAGGTATTAATTTGAAGGGAATACCACAGTGCTCCCACATCCTTATGAATGTGTAAGAAAACAGTATGCCTGCAATACAAAGTCTTCCAAAGTAAATGTGTTTAGGGACTTTTAAAATGCTGGAAATATGCAGAAATATTAGCAAAATTCACTCTCCTTGAGTTTTTGAGATGCAGCATTCAGAAGATTCCAGCAGGGGAAGCCAAGAGCAGCGTCATCTGAGGTGACTAAAGAAAAAAGATTGCACCTCTGGAGTTTGTGAATCAGTTTCCAAATTCAGTGCTGATGTTGCTGCTCAGCAGCAGATGAGCACTCCACAGATAACAGTCCTTTTATTTACATAACTGAGGTGTGTTGGAGCGGGCAGCTGCAGACATGCTGCCTATAGCCGTTATATTTACACTCACAGTAACGTTTCCCCACTGTGTGCCATTTTGCCTAGAAGTGCAATATAGAGAACCTGGGGTGTCTTCCTGTGATGTGGGATGCAAAACTGCAGTGACTGTGTTGGAACCTTTGCCTGGAGACAAACCTTAAGTGCAGAGCATGCTGCAGGTTGCAGTGTTGTTGATAGCAGCTCGTTTTTCTTTGTAATTCTTCTGTGAGCTTTACTAAAGGAAGAAATCAGTATTCCTAGCTGAAGCCTAATCTGTTAGGGGTGTTATTCTGTATTTTTTTTCTTTATTTCACTGAACTTGCTCAGCTTTGGGTTCGTACTGCATCCATGGATGCATGTGGCAGTACTCCTGTTCAGATTCAGCAATAATGGCATCATTCCTGAACACTTGGAAGTTTTGCCCTCCCATTCAAAAAAAACAAATATAGTGACAAATCCATTTCTGCCATTGTCTGCTTTATCTTTACTGTAGCATTTTTCTTAAGTGAACCCTAAATAAGTTACTGCTGTCCATTCAAAAAAGAAAAAAAAAAAAAGTACAGATCTTGTGCCAAAGTCATGAGGCTTTCTCTGGGTTCTGCTAACAATGATTTGAAGCCTCTGGTTACCCTTGAGCCATTTAGCTTCTACTTCTTTGTTTTTCCTACCTCTCAGATAGGCTTGTGCTGGTGATCAAGCATCTGACTGTCGTTTGGGCTGCTCAGAAAACACCTTTATATCTGAAAGCCTGATATCTCCAGAAGTTTTAATTGCTTAGGCATATTGGTGTGTGTGAGGATATTAGTCTCACATTGTTTGGGAAGAGAGTTTTGGTTGTAAGCTCATTTGTCCTAGCTCCTGCAACATCTACCCTGCTATCTTTCCTGGTTTTCCTCTTATCACCGTGAGTTGATTTTTGATTTGTAAAATCAGAGATGTCAGTACAGGGTACTGTGGCTGGAGCACTGCCCATCACTAGTATCCTGGCAACTGTAGGAAATATTTGTAAGTACTGAACAGCTGCTGATTCTTACTCTAACATATGTTTTGTTTTGTTTCATTTTCAAGACTCTTCACACAATTGTTTGGGTTGTACCAGTGGGTGTGGGAAATACGCTTTGAAACAAAACTAATGAAGAAAGAATTTTTGTTTCAAGCTGAAATTCATGCAAAAAAAAAAAAATCTTTCTGTAAAGAAAAATTTATAGGCTTGACTTCTTTCCACTTTGTTGCTAGGGATTAAATTTTTTTCCTGAGACAGAAAATGAGAAATACACAAGTTAGCCATTGCAAATTGTTAGCTTGTGTTACATTATTATTTGAAGATTTTTTTTGTCCTGTCAGCTGCTGAGATTCTTCATCTTAAATTTGTATTATAATATTCTGTTTTCAGTTGAACTCACGGTTGCAGTCATGGTATATATTGAGAGACACAAGACTGAACCTTTTTGCTCTTGTGGCTGAGCAAGTGAATAGGCTGTAGAAATAAAGTGTGGTTTCTGACTGCAAGGAGTTATGTAGCAAAGTAAAATGGCTGCGTATTGTCCCATCTGAGGTTGAATGAAGACAAACACCTAACAAACAGATCTCTTCTTTTCCCATCCAGTCGTAAATGACTGTCCTCCCAGCCTCTTTTTTCTCCTGTTTTCCTGGTGCTATCAGACCCATGGAAGCAATATTCAGTCCACAGTGTAGCAGCAAGGCACAGCAGCAATCAGCGAGTTTTGGGGTTTCACACATCTCTGTTCATAGTTCCAGTGTGTTTTCTCAAAGCAGAAACAGAAACCTATGACATTACATTATCTGCATTTGTTTGTTTTCCTGTCATCTTCCTTCATCTGAGGGAAGGGTTGAAGGGTAAGCTCAGCCTTTTAGACAAAAAAAAAAAAAAAAAAAAAAAAAAAAATTTTTACACTTTTAAAGGTGAAA
>VXAV01005794.1:0-23477 GCA_013399715.1 Alectura lathami | reverse complement strand
TGACAAATTTTCTCATCATATCCATTTTCCTGTACAATAACTGTACAATAACTCTTTTGTATGGTAGTATCTCCTTTTCTATGTTGCATTTTTTACCATGCATTTTCTCTCTGCAAAGAATTCCAATGGAAAATCAAAGGTAGATCAATTACTAGGAAACTGCTTTAGCTGTGTTTATGTGAGCCTGATGGTTTTCTTTTCATTAACAATGATGGTCACTCCACTTTAGTCTGTGAAATCCAGAAATTTTTATTGGGAAAAGATACTGGTCTGGTCAGATCTTGGGAACCGGATTCTACTCCTCCTTCCACTGCTATGCTTTTAGAAGAGCTTTCAAATAGAGGACTGAGCAAGGCCTTTTATATTATTACTGATCCCTGTTGGTGCATTCTTAAAATGCAAGTACTGCATAGGTGTAGTAAAACATAAACTTTATCTTATGGTTTAAAAACAGGTACCATGTGAGCTTAAAGAGAAAAATTTGTCAAAAGCCTTTTGTCAATGTATGGATTTCATAGTTTCGTAGTTTAGGTGTGTCTTACTGGACTGATGGCAGAATAGGTTTTGTAGATTGATTTCATGATTAATACTTTAATACTCTTAATTAATACTTTAATNACTGCCAACAGTAATTCTGGATCAGATCCTTGCTAATTGGCAATCTTCTAGCTTTTTAGTAATTCTTAAGAATAATCCATTGTTTTGGCTATTTTCCCAATACTTTTGTTNAAATGGAAATAATTAGTGTGCCCCTCTTCTGTGTTCCAGGGATATGCTGCGGAGATGGACAACCCCTTGATGGCTCACCTCATCTCACCAGAACTCCAGAACAAGAAGGATATTTTGTTCGGGAATATGGAAGAAATTTATCACTTTCACAACAGGTGAGGATTTGCCTTCAGATATAAAAGTAGCATTTGAAATGGATTCTGACACACTTAATCTGATGTAAATTGTTAAAAGATCCTTACTGAGTCCCACCTGGCTACTATTCATATTGCATTAGAGAAGAAAAGCAAAGTATCTACAAAAGACAAGTAAAGCTGTGTGAAAATTTATTGAAATGTTTTCAGAACACAGGTTAAAATTCTGCATCTTCCTGAAGAAAGGTGTTGTGACCTGGTTACAAGCTAGTTAAAGCAAAGTTTGTTTGGTTTTTAGTTTCTTTTATTTTTATGAAACTTGCTATGGAAAGTAAATTATTGTTGTGAACCACAAATTCTCAATACTCTTGCATCTGGTTGAGGCTGTTTGATTCTCTACTGGAGTGACTTAATTTCTGCTAAAGATGTATTTCTTCACATGATAATATTTAAATAGTTAGAAAATAAGTATTTTCAAGGGAAATTGAGAATATTTAAGTAGTTTTCTTATTCAGGAAAAACTAGATTTCTGTTTTTTTTGTCCCTTTTTTTCTTTTGAAAATTATTATTTGCTTTGTGTTGTTTAGTAGTGTTTGCAAGAGGGGAAAAAAAAAATTGTCCAAATCCTGCTGCTAAATAGATAAGGCAGGGAAACAAACTTTTTCCAAAAAATCTTTTATTTGGGTTCTGTGGTAGCAACAGTAAGCTAAAAGAAATTGATCAGAATGTTTGTTCATTTTATTTGGCTATTCCTTTTTTACATGATCTAGGACAGTTTTTTGTTTAATTTCATAATGCAGAATTACTACTCTATTTCCTTAAGTTTAGAAAATGAATCGCAAGAATGTAAATGTTTACTTCAACTTCTTTCATATGTGCTCTAAGAAAATTTTCTTCCTTACAGAATATTCTTGAGAGAACTGGAAAACTATGTAGAATACCCAGAACTAGTAGGGCGATGCTTTCTGGATCAAGTATGTATCACCTTTTGCTGGCATTTCATTAGTAAACTTTTCTAAGACTCTTACAAATTAGAGTAATTTTTGTGTAGTAATTGTCACTAGGTTCCCTTTGGTTTGGATATTTTCCACAGCTGGGGATATTTTCCACTGTGTTGGGTAATTCTCTTTGATAGGAAGAGCTACTGCTTTGTTGAAAGAAAATTGCTTTATTAAAGTTGCAGTTAGGAAAACTTGCAGAAGAGTCGTGCACTGAATCATTTCACATCACTGTAACTGTCCGTTCTACTTGATTTGCTTTCCTTAGTGGAATTTTTTGTTTTATTCTGCTTTCTTTAAAGAATGCACCTCAGAAGAGTAAGTCTAAAATAATTTTATTGTGAAAATAGAAAACTATGAAAGAACAAAAAAACTTGAACTAGGATTTATTAAACAGCGGGTACCGCTTGTAGTATACCAAAGACGATACAGGAATCTGTTAATGGAAATCAGTCTCCTCCTATTGTTGCTAACTATTGAAGCTGTAAAACTGGGAGGCATCGTCTCCCTCCCTCCTGTTTACTGAGTACATCCATGGAGATGGAGTTCCCTAAAATAGGGACTGAGGGACCTCATACTTACTGAGTTCATTCCTAGCCCTTCCCTTGAATCTGTAGTTACTATGACATTTTCCATGCAATCTTATTTCCTTTTGCTTTCAACAAATGTTGAAGTGATACTGTTTAGTTATACCAACTCACTTAAAGCTGGCAAACGTGTGAAAACAGGTGAGTATCCCACAGTATGACTGTGAGGCCATGCCAAGGTTTGTGATAGTGTGATTGTGGAGCCCTGCAGATGACTTTGGAGTCACCTCTATTTACGTGGGATTAAAAAAAAAAAAAAATTATACAGTATCCCATTTGAGGTCAGCTGAGAGGCCATACAATTCTTGGGTTGGCCATCTCTTCTCTGTAAGAGGTTTCACCCAGAAAGTTAAAATTTCACAAATAACCAAATGAAAATAGTTAGCCGATGTTAGCAAGTCTCTTGGAGCAACAAGAGCACTGTGGGACTTGTGTAAGGAGCCATGAATGAAAAAGAGCCAGCTCCTGAAGAGAATGTTGAGTGATAAGGGGCAGCAGACTACTTGGTCACCTCTACTGACCATTCATAAAATGCAAATGCATAAAGAAAGAAGGGCAAAGGTTTTTGAATACATTGCGCAGAGGGACTCATGTTCTGGCATTATTAATTTAAAAAAATAATAATAATTTTAATTATTAAAGTCACCATGTTTTTCATATGGTAACATAAGCATATTTGTAAATATAACATATGCTTCTTCATAAGGTACTTAATATTCCTTTAACAGGAACATCGTGTTCTTCTGTTCTGTGTAGAAAATGAATAGCTGTTACAAAACGAGTGTTTTTGAGAAATTGTTTTTTGTTTGGGATGCCTCCAGGAATTGCATTTTTTTTCCTTAGCATTATTGACGGAGGGAAAAAAAATTCTTAACTTCTGTCTATTAAAATCACAATAATTTATTAATATTTTGTTCTTCTCCCTAACTTCAGATGGAAGACTTCCAGATTTATGAAAAATACTGTCAAAATAAACCTCGATCTGAGAGTTTGTGGAGGCAATTTTCGGATTCTGCATTCTTTCAGGTATGCTTACTGGAGTTTCTGAAATATCAGT
Source organism: Alectura lathami (assembly GCA_013399715.1). Taxonomy (NCBI): domain Eukaryota; kingdom Metazoa; phylum Chordata; class Aves; order Galliformes; family Megapodiidae; genus Alectura; species Alectura lathami. The sequence goes on along the minus strand of VXAV01005794.1, from coordinate 19,972 downwards.
ATTTGTTTTTTGTTTAAATTCAGAATTTGTCTCAAGAATGAATGATAAAGTATACTGCTTTGTGTACTGATGAAATCTGGCACTGATTATAGGAATGTCAGAGGAAACTCGACCACAAGCTCAGTTTGGACTCATACTTGCTGAAACCCGTTCAGAGAATAACCAAATATCAACTACTGCTAAAGGTATGTGTTACAAAATTATGTGTATTTTTGCATTTTTTTTAATGCTGCTTCTCTCATCCCGCTGCAGAGAAATCTAAAAGTTTGCAGAGTGGTATATAAATCAAAACAGAGGGAAATCCCAGACTATCAACTTTCAGCTCAGTTCTTTTCTTTTTCAGCCTAAAAACTTCTAGTAGACAGGCAACCATTGCCAAAAACACATCTTGTGTAACTTCTTTTGCCCTTATTTCTGCTGAAGAGAAGAATAAAAATGTTGATTGGGGAAAGCAGACCAGGAAAGCTTTGCAACAAAGAGAAGAGAGTATCTGAAGTACACGCCGTCAGTTTTAGTGGCCTCACGCATGTTGCAGGAATTTGCCTTGCTGGGTTTGAGAACGTGTCATAGATTCACAGAATGGTTTGGGTTGGAAGGGGCCTTAAAGATCATCTAGTTCCAACCCCCCTGCCATGGGCAGGGACACCTCCCACCAGACCAGGTTGCTCAGAGCCCCATCCAGCCTGGCCTTGAACATTGCCAGGGAGGGGGCAGCCACAGCCTCTCTGGGCAACCAGTTCCAGTGTCTCACCACCCTCACAGGAAAGAATTTCTGCCTAACATCTAGCCTAAATCTCCCCTCTTCCACTTTGTGGCCATTACCCCTTGTCCTGTTTCTCCATGCCCTTCTGAAGAGTCTCTCTGCTCCAGCTCTCCTGTAGGCCCTCTTCAGGTGCTGGAAGGCTGCTATCAGTGTCCAGAAAGATTCACTTAATCACAGTCTTCAAAGCAACTTGCGTTCTAGGAAATATGCTTAACTGAGATCACTGCATGGTGTTTCCAGAAAAGATGCCATTGACATTCATATGTAGTTAGAGAGCAAAATGAGAGGATATATTATTATAAATTTTAAAATGAATGCCTGAGTTTTTGTCATGTTTGAAGCTAACTTGTTTTAGGAAATATGCACCACATAAACACAATTACTGAAACTTGTGTCTAACAATAGCTTGCTCTTCAGTTAAAACTGAGTTAAGAGCTTTCAAAGAATTAATTACTTTGAGCTTATATGAAGAGAGAAGGATTTGAAAGGTTTTCTATTTCAAGTGTCTTTACTTTCTGAACTCCATGAGAAAATGCTTCTTCTCATACTATAAAGCCTGAGGGGTTCCACATTAACTTGCAACTCTCTTTATCTGGGTAAAATAGGAAGATACAGCTTCACCAATAAGCTCTTTAGGGAAGGAATACTTACTGAAATGTATAAACTCTTCTCAGTGTAGTATATTTAGGTCCATTACTAGCATCCCAGGCCTCACCATAATTCAAATAAAAACATTAGGGAAATTGCATTTATTACATTTGTCATTTCTTAAAAGTAACAGAGAAAAAAAAAATAGGAAGAAAAAAAGGTGACATTGGGGATTTTTTTTTGTTTTGTTTTAAGCAGTTGTGGTGAAAAATGCTTGTTAACTTAGTGTTGTAAACTTCTTAGGCAGTGCTTATGAAAAGTTTAGGAGAATGTGTGGCTAATTAGCAGGAGATACGAGAAGTAAAACCATGAGGTCTTTTGAGCTGCATCCTGTATTTATACAGTGTAAGCTTCACTGGTTAACCTTAAAAATGTAGGCCAAATTGGGTGTTCAAATTCAAATATTCCTCGTTACTGCTGTTTCCAAAACTAAGTATGTTGCTATTCCTTGCCCACTCAGGAAATGCTGAAGTACAGTAAGAACTGTGAAGGTGCTGAAGATCTCCAGGAGGCATTAACTTCTATATTGGGTATTCTGAAAGCAGTTAATGATTCTATGCACCAGATTGCCATCACAGGCTACGATGTGAGTGACAGTATATTTTTTATTTTTATTTTTTAGGTACCTACATACAGCATATTTCCTATTGTGCACTAATAATGAGAAGAATGTTTTACAAAACATGCCTTTAAGCTGCATTATTTAATGAAAATAGTGGAAGGAGGATCTCTATACTGTTCTGAGGTTTTCCTGCTATGAATAATACTTTGCTCTGTCTACCCAAGTTTTCTTCCTTTGATCTACCTGACACCAAGTTAGAAACAGAAATTCACGATGAACAGTCTCATTTAGGCTACTGTCAAATGGGAGCCACTTTCAGGTTCTTTATATCCATGTGTAAAATTACACCTAAAGCTTCCAGGGAAAGAAAACAAACAAAAAGCAAGAAGTCTTGGAATTGGCATTTGAAAAAAATATATATATGTATTGTCTTTTCCTTCTCTATGTGTGCATCTCTGTACTTTGCTGTTGCTACCCTTGACTGTGAAATCCTGCCTGAACAGCACAGGGGAGAGAGAATATTAGACACTGACTGTATTTTCATTACCTTTCCAAATTCAACGTAAACACTGATGTGAGAGATTACTTGGAATGACAGAACTTGTAAAGACCTGTTCAGAGGATGTGTTTTAGTCAGATGTTGCCTCTTTGTGGTTATAAATATCACTTTTCTTTGTTCCAGGGCAACCTGAACGAGCTGGGCAAACTGTTAATGCAGGGATCCTTTAACGTCTGGACCGATCATAAAAAGGGCCACTCGAAGGTGAAGGACTTGGCACGCTTCAAGCCGATGCAGCGACACCTGTTCCTTCATGAGAAAGCAGTGCTGTTCTGTAAAAAGCGAGAAGAAAATGGAGAGGGATACGAGAAGGCACCTTCTTATAGTTATAAACACTCTTTGAATGTAAGGCACTGAGCAGTTCAGGTTTCTTTTTTTTCCTTAGTGAAGCTGCATTACAGTTCTCCAGTGTAACTTCACCCTTCCGGGCAAATGTAACTGATACTGCAAGTCTGCGTCACTTTGTATTGCTGTCTGGTTTGAGGGGAGCAGAATTCTCCTTTGAGAAAATCTCAACCATACTAGCCTAGCTGAATGGCAATTGCATTAATCACACAGAAAATGTAACAGTGAGTAGTATAAAATAGATGTAAGGTCTGTCTGTCTGGACTCTACGAGACAGCTTGTGGGTTACTCTAAATGTAATCACCTAAACCTTTCTTCTCTCTGAGGTAGTCGAGCTGACACAAAGCATTGAAGGTCTTATACCCAACTTGCAGATCATGTGCTGTTAGTTACTCTTTTCCTTGAGCAAGAAACCAAATGTGGTTTTGCTTTTCATAAACAAATTACCAAAGAATACTGTTAGCCTTCTGCTTCCATTTGTATCTGAATTGCAATTTGGTAGGTCAGCTTCTGTCCTCTTTGCTTCCAGATGGCAGCAGTTGGAATAACAGAAAATGTCAAAGGTGATGCAAGAAAATTTGAAATCTGGTATAATGCAAGGGAAGAAGTTTACATCATACAGGTACTGGGCACTATCTTTAAAAATAATGATAATGGTAGTTAAAAAGTGTGGGGGGATCTAACCCTATCAGGATCTCTTTTGTTTTCTTTTTTTCCTTCCTTTCTTGTATCACCAATGGAAAGTGACCAGGGAGCATTTTAAAAAAAAAAAAAAAAAAATTCACTGTGGTTTTGGTTTGAAGTCATAAGACAATTTTGTAAACGATATGTTTGAATTGCGGAGTTTGATTAAATATTTAAAATCATGTTTTACAATATCCATGGGAGAAGACTGCATACATTATTCACTGGAATAGTGGATTTTTGGGAGCCAGGGTGAAACTGCAGCACGTGCGCAGCCCCCTGCCTCAGCGTGTTCAGATTATCACAAATAGTCTCTGATCACTGAGGGACTGGAGGGGGGGTCTGGCTGTCCCCCTTGAAGGATTCCTCTGAAGCTGTGCTTTGGCTTGCAGCTCTTTGTGTAAGAAGTAGTCTATGCATGATAGCTGATTTGTATTTTTTTTTTCTGGGTAGGCACCAACTCCTGAAGTTAAAGCTACCTGGGTCAATGAAATAAGGAAAGTGCTGACTAGTCAACTGCAGGCATGCAGAGGTAAAATATTTTGGATGTACACACACAGACGTACATCTCAATCTCTTTTCTGTTTGAACTTCAAAACCTGTTCTGTTCACTGTGTGGGACTGTAAAAATGAAAAGCTTAAAATGCAAATCAGTGAAGTAGTACTTTTTCTCTATTACAGAAGCTAGTCAGCACAGGACACTTGAACACACACAGAGTTTACCTCTACCAGCATCATCCTGTACAAGGTAAGTAAGTTTGTTCTCAGATCAGCCTGGCTGTTTTGCAAATATGCTAATACCTTCACTTGGCAGTTCTAAAGCACTCCTGTCCTTTAATACTGACTCTTACATTTTAGAGGGTTTTAGGTCTCTTTCTAGTATAAAGCTGTAAAGCTTGGGGTTTATATATGTCTCCAGAACTGTTAAGCTGAGCAGCAGTGGCATGGGCTTTGCAGATCTGCAACTTTCTGTGCCAGCCAGAGTCCTGGTGGTATTATGGTTCTGTTTGTTGAACAGCCAGTTATATACTTTACAGCCCAGGTAAGAGAGTTATGTGAAGCAGCTTTCTCCCTTCTCTGTTCTTTTCCCTCACTCTAGATTCTTTTTCCTGCTTCCAATTTCATGTTATTTTTCTTGTTGCCCTTTACAGGGCATTCTTTTCTATTTCTCCTCTTTTTTTTTTTTTTTTCCCTCTAGCTTCCTTCCTATAGCCTTCTGCTCTCTCCTGCTGTTCTGCCCTTCTCTGACCTCTGCTATTCACTTCTTTTTTTTTTTCTCATGACAGTATGTGCATCATGTATGGGTTTTACCCATAAGCCCATATATATACTCTTATTTTCAGTCATTCCTGTGTGGCACGTACTCAAATACGTATCAGTAGCTGTCTGTCCTGCATGTTTCATGCATCTGTTTATCACTTTCAGGGAATTCCCCAGGTGTGTAGCATTTGTGGGATGTCTCTTCCTCCCATTCTCTGCCAGAGGTGTGATGGGAATCCAAGTGCAAGATTCAGCATATCATTTTCGTTCATGCCTTGACTGTCTCCTGTGTTAAGAACTTCTGAGAGACAGAGTTTATTCTTTTTTTTCTTCTTTTATTCTTTCTTTTTCCCCTTTCCTTAGGATGTTCAGGAGGAAACTGACAAAGTTTGTGGCAGAACTGTGTGTCTGTAGTTGAGAGTGGGTGTAAGCTGTCCTGAGCTGTCTTTTCAGTAGCTCCCACTGCCATTGTACGTTTGCGGTCAAAACAGAAGTCTGTCTCCTTTCTGTGTGCTGGTGGTCTTTCTATGCACAGTTATTGATGTGCATAACTTCAACCCTGGAAACTATGAGCTGAGAAGTAGCTAAGAAATGGTTTTCAGCCTATATGTCTATGTGAAAGGCAACCTGTGACCCAAGGTCATCACCCTTGTTCAGACCCAGATTTGCTGGAGATGGACTGATCATCTTGATTTTCTTCCAATAAACAGTCCTTCAAGGAACAACATCAGAAACACAAAAAAAGTGGACGAGAAGAAAGCCGATCGCACAAGTTTGGAAGGTTATGTCACCACAGTAGCACCAAAGAACCCTGAGAAAGGCAAAGGTGAGTTTGCACGTATATATTGTTACCTTTTGTTGTGAGGAGCATGCTTGCACTGCAGATGCACAGGCAGATCCACCAGCACAATAGCCAAGGTAGCACAGGCAAATGCATTGGTACACCTGAAGGAGCAGGACTGGGCGGCCTGCAGCCCTAAGGCAGCCCTCCCGCAACGTGCTGCGTGCACGTGGCAGTCCAATCTGCCCTTACCCCGAGGGTTCTGTGCTTCTCTGCATGCTGTGGACAGGCCCCAAGCCACCCCGGTAAAAGACAGCCCAAAGGAAAGCAGGAACTACAGGTTACAAGGTCTTAAACTGCAGGAGGTCTTCTCCTAGAGCTGCCTGGCTTCCCAGGTTCCACTTCTTTGGGATAAATTTCTCAGCATTACCTGTTCTGAAAAGTATTTTTTCCTCTTGAATTTTGGTTTACATCACTGAGATTATTTACTGGACTCAGGGCAGTAGAAACGTCAGTATAAGAACAACTGGCCACCCAGGTTCTTCTGTTGGAATTCTGGTTGTCCTTTCTCACCCTGAAGTGTTGGTTTCCTGGCAGGGCTGTGAATGATTTTTTGCCTAGATCTTTTCACGGCCTTCTTCCCTTTCTTTCTGTGTCTTTTTTCCTTTGTAGATGACACTAGCTCTACCTCAGAATGCTCTGTACTGTCAAAAAAGCGCTTTACCCTGCAGGGCTTTACTAACCTCAAAAGTCAGAAAGGTAATTTAAAATAAAACTAAAAATAAAGCGCTAGATGCCTTCTATTTAAGGTTGTAGTTGGAGCATCGCTCTGTGTGTGTGTGTCTAGTGTGACAGGTTCAAGTGTGCTTTTCCAAAGTATGTCCTAGCTTGTTCTCTTGTGCTCAGGCTAGGTTCCTGAAGCACAGACCATGACAGGGAGATTTCGAGAGAAACTGGCTCCGCTGTGGGAGAGGGTGATGCAGCTTCCCCCTGGAAAAGTGGAGCTGCTGGAAGGAATGCAGCTTCCAATGCTTCCGGTCTCACTATTGAGGCCTAGGAAGGAGTTTGTAGTGCCCCATTCCTGTAGGAGCCCAGAGGAGGGGAGTTACCTCCAGATCAAATGCCTGGCCTGCTTCTAGCTCCAGTGGATCTGCCCCAAATGTACCCACACTTGGCAAGAAGGAATCAGAGTTTTGCTGGAGTATTTCCATCTTAGCTTCCCTTGTTAACTGAACTGCTAAAGCACGACTACTGCAGAATGTTTATGACAATGTTGTTTGGCTAGATACAAATCTTTATGCTTCCAGCAATTGTCTTTACTACTTTTATTTTGTTTTGCTAAACAGGCAAGAGGAGTCTGAGATCTCTCTTGCTTCCTCCTGCCAAGTGATTGCACTGGTACATTCACTCCTTGCTTTGGACAGCTGTCTCTGAATGGTCTGAATTGCACTAAGATGATCACACTTGTTCAAGAGCATGATTATTTTTTCTGAGCATCTTTGCAGAATGCCTTTTTAAAACTTGATTACCTTTGAGTTCTTTCTGGAGAGACTCTAGGGTTGTGTATCTGATGCTACAGAGGTGAGCACTAATATCCCATGCTTGCCTTGACAGAAACTCCATCTCCTACTGCTAAAAGCCAGACATTGCCAATGATCCTTCTTACAGGACCAGGTATTGCTGTAGCACTAGATCTATAGAAAAATGATTGTTTAAATTTGGTAAAGTTTGTCTAAAACCGAAATTAATTGTATTCGCTTGGTGTCTAGTTCATTCAAAAAGTTTACCTATACTTTCATCTATTATCATAAATTTGTCAATTTATCTTCCAAAATTGTATGTGAATAATTAACTTCTCCTACTGTAATTGACCAATCACAGCTAAAATTAGAGTAATCACAGAAATCCATTTGTTTTCCAGTGTAAACTCAAAGGTATGTAGCATGCAATCCACCTATTCTCTTTTTTCGAGTTCTACAATATCTCTCTTCTTTTTTTGCCTGTTCGTCCTCCTGCAGCTTCTCCTACCAGTCCTGACAAAAAAACTAAACGGCATGAAGTAGTGAGTGATCCAACTCCTTTTGGTTTAAGAGGTAGTGTTACCACTTCTTGTACTCCACAAATACCCGCTCACCCCCGATGTTATGACAGAGTGCCGGGGGTACCTGTGTGATGTTGTTGTGTGTAGCAGTATTGGGATCTGCTGGGATTTTCCACATGGGTCTATCGTTGATTTCGGCAGCACAACTTGTCAAAGTTTTATCTTTGGCCATCTGCTACTTCATTTGATGCCAGCTCCTAGCTTTTAGGAGTGGGTGGTGGGAAAGTGAAGTTCTGCTGAAGAAACAGCCAGAAGCTCGGTATTGTTGAAACTACAGTGGCATCTGGTTGTTACGAGACGTCGTTTTCCAGTTAGCATCCCCCTCCCCATGTGCTCCTGCCCTGTGGAATTTACATTGCCTTATTCAGTTTTAGGTCTGCGTTCATTACTGAAGTCAGTCTTGTTGCATCCTTTTTGGGTGACAGCAAGCAATTTTCACCACGCTGGTAACTCCAGATGCTGTAACCGAACCCCACGTAGCAGTCAGCATCCCGTCCTCCCAACCCACAGCCAAGCAGTGAATAAAAAAGCATTTCAGTGGAATGGCCCATTTCTAACTAGCAGGGCTGTTGGCAAAGGCTGGAGTGCAAATCCCTGAGAACAATTAACCGGAGAGTCAAAGGGAAGTAGTCCATTTCTTCCTTGGTCTCTTTCCTAGAAAATATTATTCTAAAGCTGTTTCTAGCCCTACCACCCTCCTCCCTCTCCAGGTTTCCACAGCCTTTACCTTTGTGTCACCTGTGGAAACAATGCTGGTTCCACTGCTGTGCTGGGGAAACTGTGCAGCACCGCCCGCCTTGTCGGAGCAGCAGGCAATGTAATCCCAGGGCAGACACCTGCAGAAACTCTGCCGGTGTGGATATGGGAGTGACAATGTTAATTGTCTGCAGGTAGCAGTCAAACCTCTGAGGTCTAAGTGCCATGGAAATCCCGAGGGCTTGAAAATGCTGTCTATGGGCCTTTTCCAAGGATGGCAGAGTTGTACAGGATGGAAAGTCCTTAATCATTACCGATTTACAATAAAATTTGAGTCCTCCAGACAGACTTCTGACTTTCTGTCTTGTCCAGGAGCCTCCCACTGTGGGAAACAACCAAAACCAAGCAAATGAATTTTAAACCCTTCTGTCCTGCACCTTCTGATCTCTTTTCTGGCACTTTGCCTCTTGTCCTTCACCAGCTCAAAGAGGGGTGAACAGGCAGTGGGCTCAGCTGTGTCAGGGTGAAACTGCACCAGGTGCTGGTCACAGCATCTCAGTGCAGTGCACGCTGCCCCTGCTTGTTTCCTTTCACAGATGCATCACTCCTGCCCACATCCCAGTGAGCTCAGAAAAATGAGTTGGTGACAGAATTGTATCTTGGACCAGATGGGCTTTTCTACTGCCTTGTTAATGGCAGACAGCTTGATTGAGGTGTAGGTGTGCTGCTATGGGGCAGGGTTGGGCAGGTCTGCTCTTACTTCCATTAGCACAGTAAAAAGTACATGGAAAAGTAAAATAGTACATTGAAAAGGCAAACGAGCTGTTACTGAAATGGTCCAGATGAGCAGGCCAGGGAGTGTGATGCTCAGGAAGAGCAATTACAGAGCGTGGAACAATTAGAAGGAGCCAAGTTTTCCTCTGCTGCATTGTTCTTAACTTGGAAATAACTGAAAGGGTTTCAGCTGTGTCCCACGAGCCTGCTAGGATGTGTGTTTCCAATGATCTTTGCATGGAATCCAGCAGGAATTTATTACTCAGTTTCTTCACAGATTTCATTCCTAACCCTGGACAGGGCCAAGTGGGTCAGTACTTCTAGCCTTGTACAGGGCACTCAGCAGCGCAGGCGAGGTAAAACCCCCCTCGGTTTGGTGTGCTCTGAGTGTGCTTTCTTGGATTGCTCTGGCTTTACTCTGACAACGCTCTGGTTTTGCCTTGATGCATGGGCACGAACAGCCAGGTGGCAGATGTAAACTGCACTGAGAGCAAAAACTGCTGCTCTCTCAGCTTAACCAACGGTTAAACGTTACTTGGAACTGGTTATTTGTCCTTTTAATTAAGACTTTGTCATTATAAGCTCGGCACATGTATTAGCAGCTGCTGGCCACAGTGACAAGCATCCTGGTAGTGAAACTTAGTGTAGTTTTATTTGGAAAAGGATTTTGTGCGCTTTGGATATGATCCAGCCTCATAAATTAATGAAGTGCTTCACTCTGAGAGAGAAAAAGGAGCTCTTGGCCATAAGTGAGAGGCGGTTCTTGTGGTGTTTGGTGCCATGACGTAACGCTGAGATAACTCAGCGTTATTAAGTACCATTGTGTCAGCCTGAAAACCCTTACCCTTACTTGACCTGTGTTGCCAGGTGAAGTATGGAATACCTGAAACTCCTGTTGAATTTTTTGATAGCCGTAAGTGCTCGATAGTTTGGATAACACAATGCCCATCCATCCCTCGTTCCGACCTGCCTGGGCTGTTTTGGGTGACAACGGTGCACGTTCATCCTTTTCCCATAAAGTACATGTTCCTGTCTTCTGCTCCCGCCCAAGAGAGAGAGCATGTATCCGTCATTCAGATGTGTGTAAGGTAGAAAGTGCTGCTGCTTAAGTTGGGAATTTGGCATTCTTCCCATCTACATAATTGCAAAGGGCCAAGTCCACTGCTGTGCATCGCCACAAATCCACGTAGCCTGATGTGAATCTTTTGCCGGTTGAGTTTCACCTGGTGGCTGTAATACCTTCCCTCTGACAAGTTTCCTCCTGTTATGTTGCTTGCTTAAGTGATTTTCAGGGGGAAGAACGTTTTTCCCGTGGCACACTGCTGAAAGTTAACTGTCGGCTGTTTGTTCACCAAGGTTGGGCTAAAACATCTCATTCCCTTGATGCATCTGAAGAAAATGATGGCTGGTCCAGTGCTGAGGACCCGCTGAATTCGTCGGACGCAGAGGAAGAAGGAGGAGGAGGAGGGGGAAACGAGATGAAGCTGGTAACCAGCAGTGCTTTCCTACTGCGCTAAGCAGGTGTTACTGTGCAGTGTGGCAGCATACAGGAATGCTTCTGAAACCTGCAGGAAGGAAAGGGTCTGCCCTGAAATCCTCAGCCAGGCAGAATTCCTGGGGCAATGGGGAATATCCCGTTCTCCTGCATCAGCCTTGGGAAGGAGCATCCATGCCATTGTGCACCTGCAGACCAGTGAGGCTGAGGATGCTTACGCCATAGTGCAGAACTCAAGCAATGACCTGCTCAGCTACTGTGTCACTTGCATCGTGTCACTAGTTCTCCAGTTTGGGGGTATTTTTCCTCCTTGGGATTTTTATTTTTGAGAGGGGAGGAGTAGAAATTTTACCTAATTTTTGTAACGGAAACATTTTGCAATATATTTCCGGGTGTGAGAATTCATATACTGAACTTGCACGTAATTGAGCAGCAAAGTTCTACTGCCTCTCGGAATGCATATTGCACTGCCTTCAGCGTTTATGTGCGTGAGGAGGAGAAGGAAGGGAAAGGTGCTGTCATTTTCATAACAAAAGCTGCAACATACTGTCAAGTACTCAGTAGAAATAATTTGTGTTTCTCCCTGTGTGCATTTAGACTCCTGGCAAATACACAGTTGTGGCTGACTATGAGAAAGGAGTTTCTGAAGAATTTACAGTGAAAAGTGGAGATCTAGTTCAACTGATTCGCGAAGGGGAGGATGGACTTTGGTACGCAGATCCGTGTTGGGAAACTTTTGTACCCAGAGCTCTGTGTGCAAGGCAAAACTTTCAAAGGCAGTAAATGAAGCAATCTGATTTTAAAAAAATTTTGTTTTTTAAAGGTATGTCAAGAACCTGACCACTGGTAGAGAAGGTTGGATCCCAGCAAGCAATCTGCTGATGCTCATAGGCAGTTCAAAGTCAGCTCAATCTTTAAGCAGCTCTGGTAGGTTATTTATTGTAAGTGAGATGATTCTCCATCTCGCCATCTCGATATTGCTGTTACGAGGAAAGGAAGTTGTCAAAAATGACCTTATTGTATTTTCTTGTTTGTTTGTTTTCTCTCCTTTCCCTTTCCCAGAATCAGGCACTGGTTCCAGCACTTTGAGCACATCCTCAAGTTGCAGTGACAGCTGCAACGCCAGCAGCACCAGTTTCTCAGACATTAAGGGCTAACACCAAATCTTCCCCCTGCCTCCATGGAAAGTAAACCTGGAGTTTGCCATCTTGTGTGGGGTTCTGGACGTTGGACTCAAACAGAGAACCACCTGTGCTGTGTTGCTGCCTTTCTGTATTTTCTCTGGTGATTTTTCAGAGATTTTCACAGAAGATCCCAATGAAGAGTGCATGGGATGTGAAGTTGTAAATAAAAACTGAATAATTTGAAATAGGGTATTTACAGAGGCTTCTGCTCTGAAGTTTGAAGCTGCAGAGGTGCTAGCATAAAACATTTTCCCACTGATATACAATCAGGTTTCTGCATAACTGTATCGCTTCATAACATCCAGAAGCTGGATGTGAGCCAACAAGGTTCAGTGCTAAATCCTTATCGTAAACTAATAACAAAAAGAAATCAGAGTTTACAACTTCTCCTCCCCAAAACACCCTTTCCCCAGGGATGTACCTCGTTCAGTGCGGTGAATGGGACCTGCAGCAACCGGGAGGTTGGGCTGAGCCATTTCTCTTCTCTTGGGTCTTCAGGATACTCTTCTGCGCCCCAAGACTGGGATGCAGAAGTGAGCAGCTCACTGACCACAACAGCATCAACAGAAATATTTCTCCTGTCCAACATTTTGATAATGTGTGCAATGGGATAGCTGTTCTTTGAGGTATTTGAGCCTCACAACCAATCTCTTGACCAAGGTCGCAGTGTTTACACAGCCTTGGCAATTCAGTAGCATCTTCTTCCTTCCACAGATGCACAGTGAAACACAAACGTTCTTATTTGCTGGGTGATTTCTTAGTAAATTAATTTCATGATTACCTTCGGCTCTCGCAATTAGCTGTAGGCAAAGGGGGGAACTATTGTGGCTTCACTGTGGGTCAAGAGCCTTCCTTCAGGCATTCCTAACAGGTAACAGGTATTTTTAGCCAATGCTGTTTGTTGCACATAAAGAGACAGAAGTGGCATTTTTCATAAAGGGGAGCACGGGTAAAAATAAATCCTTATTAGAGTCAGATTTGTCCTGTAGACAAATATTTTAAATTTTTTAAAGGAAAGGTAATGCTGAACTTGCTATTCTTCCAAGGTATGATGTAAGCCAATGTTAGAAGTTTTCACCTTGTCAGATGTTCTTTGCACTTTGTCCTTACAGCAGAAAACTGTGTGCGTGTATGGAATAATGCATTCTTTCCTTTTTGTCCTTCATATGTTTTTGCTTTCATGAAAATAGGGTTTTACCTCATCCATATTACTTAAAAATCACGTGGACATCAGGAGCATAACTTCTCAGAAGCGCTAAGCACAGCAAATTATGTCAGTGGGAACCACTGTTAACGATTCATCCCTCTGGGGGCTGAGCCCTGCAGCCCATCTTTGTGCCAGAAGCTCAGATCTGAGGGGCTGTAGCTGAGGAAACTTAAAGGAGAAATACTCCAGATAATGATCTTGGTCCTGAGATGCAAAAGCAACTCTACCGCAGACACAATCAGGAAGTAGCTGGCTGTGGTCAGCGCAAATGGCCGCATGTATATACCCACACATCTGTGCGCACGTGTGCGTGTGCCTGTGTGTGTGTAGATATGTATATGTGTAGATAGCGCGTCTGGATGTAAAGGATGTATTTATAGTCTTCATGCTGCTGAATGTGTCACTTCACAATTCATACGCACTAGGTTCCTTGCAATACTGCAGTACAAATGCAGGTCAGGGTTTTACTTCAGGCACCTCTGCCAGTGCAAATCCTCTGATCTTGTTTTAATTATCCCACATAGCACTGTGCTGACCAGGAATATTTAGGCTGATGTTTAACAAGAAAATAGCAGCATGAAATTCAGCTCATCTTCTTCTATGTAAGTTATTTTGTAAATTCTGTATCATAATTTACCTATATATTGCAGTCATCGCTAGGATAAGACTGTCCTTTCATTTCTCACCGCAGCCCCATTTGTGTTATTTCAATGGTTCTCTCCACACCATGGCACTTTAATACAACCCATTCCACCATTTCCCTTTTTTACTGCTGTTGTGATTTAGACGTTCAAAGTCAGAGGTCTCTATTGTAATTATGAACATCTGAATAAATTTCAGCACTTCTTGCTGAATGCCTTTATATAGACATGCTCTGTGTTTTATTTTTGTACCATGGTCTAATATGGGTGTCACACAGAAAACAGACTGGATTTGGAGCAGAAAGGCAGGTCTGCCGAGCTGTTGCAAGCCTTGCAAGTGAGGTTCTCAGCAGGTCCTCATTCCAGCCTTTTGTCTGTTCATTCTGGACCACCTCAGAGAGACACTGCTGTATCCTGGTGACCATGCCACACTTACCCTGGAGCTGGGGAATTAAAGCATGGCTGGAGGTTGAAGGGTAAAGAGGACAGCCAGTGCCTGGCTGAGTCTCTTTTTCCCCCTGCACCCTTTTGTAAGAACTCACCTCGCTGCTGGGTTTTCCCTAAGAAAGCCGTGCATCCTGGGACTCCCTCCTCCTGTGCACACTTCTGTTGACACTGTGGCTTTTGTCTAACAGGTTGGAGGCCTGGGTCTGGCTGTGGCTGCAGCTGGGTGAGAAACAAGAAGCCAAATTCACTCTTGCAGCACACACCAAGGAAGGTGTTTGCACGTTGGTGGGTTAATGGCTTTAGGGACCATCATGCTGTGGTAGAAGGGGACTTTCATGCAGAACTAGAGTACTCTGGGCTGAGAATTACACCACCCAGTGAAGCTCTCATGGGGATTTTATTGCCTTCTTATTGATGTAACAGTCACGTCTGTAGGAAGTCCAACGTTTTGGAGAACAACCACGACAGCTGTTACAGCAAAGCTATAAAACAGCTCCAGACCAGATTTACTTCAGTGGAGAGTAAAGAGTCTTCGAAAAGAGCCTAGGAAGGAGAGAAATTTCTTTTTAATTCTAATGATGATTACTTCCTATTGCAAGCACTGTGGACTCATCCCGGGTTTCACAGGCCCTAGGTGAGCAGCCTGAAGGTGGAGCTCAGTCCTTCCTTGTACCCGAGGCTGTGCTCCTGCCGGCCACAGCTCTCTCAGCTCCGCCCATTGCCTGGCTCATGCTCAGGGGTTTTTGTGTTCTCCCCTCTCCTGCCCACCCTTTCCCAAGCAGGTTTTGGGCAAATCAGCTCCCACGACCAAACCTTGCTCCTCCACGCAAGGCAGTGCCCACACTTGTTCCTGTGGCCACGCAGCCTGTGCCAGCTCAGCTCACTGAAGGTGAATCCCCTCAGCCTTTCAAAACCAGAGGCCAAGCCACAGCCTGGGCAAGGGAAACCCACGACGAGCTCTCCCAGGGCCTGTGGCTCTGAGCCCTGTGGAGAGAGGCCAAAAGCCCACCAGCTCTGAGTCCCGATTGCAGTGAGAGGCCTACACATGATGAGAGGAAACATTGCTACAACGCGCTTGTTGGCGTATTTGTATCCCTCCTGAGGATCATCGTGACTGCTGCTGCCTGTACCAGTGGCAGCCTAAAGATGGTGGTAGAAAATCAGGGATCGAGGTTTGCATTTCTGTTCTGAAGGCTTTCGACTAAGGTGAGCCCATCTGGTGCTGAAATATGCTCCATGGCAAATCAATTGAAAGGAATGGATGCATCACCTTCCAGGTTTTTATATTTATTTCACCTTATCTTATCCTCAGGCAGCGTAAGAAGTACAAGAAAAAATCCACATCAAGATTAAAAATCAAATTTTAAGCACCAAAAAAAAAACCTCAAATATGATCACCTCCCCACCTTCTGCACCCTGTTTATGTGCATAGTGCTGCACCCAGACAAAGAACTCAGTCAAACAGGCACAGAATTTTCTCCAGGAAAGAAATTTCTCTTTTGCAGTCTAAAAAGTAAATAATTTGCTTTAACGCTTAGTGGTGTAATGTTCATATGTTTACAGGTTAGTACAACAGAAACAGGAAATAATTGACGTGATCACAGGCTTGGCTCTATTTTATTTAGTCCAAGTGAATGATGGCAAGATACAATTGTTATTGGGGATTCAGGCTAATTTTCCCCTTTTAGATTGTTCCTAATCCCTTTTTACCTAGATAGCCTGGTCAGCTCACCCAAGTCATCTCTTTTTTTTTTAAATTGTCTCTGAGTGCTGCACGAAAACTCATGGTTAGATCACTGGTGACCTGAGGGACCAGGTCAAGTTGTGGTTTCTAGGAGCTTCCATACCTGTGTGATCTTCCACCCCAAATCAAAAATCAAACTAAAAGTAACAGAGTCATAAGGGTTTTTCTCTGAAAAATGTCAAAATGAAACAAAACAAGAATAGAGGACAGTACATTCTGAGCCATCCGTTCATCGCATCTTCCAGACTACTGCTTCTGGTTTAGCCTTTTTTTTTTTCACATTTTTTCTTGTTCATCTGTTTTTAAAGTTGATTTGGAAATAAAACAACTTTGGCACATCCAAAGCATACACTAAAAAAATGCCCTAAATCATATTTTCTGAACAGCTGTCCCCAGCCTGATTCTAGTAGCACTCACGGACAGCAGCGTGGAGGGGGTGTTTGCTTTATATAAATATACTTTGCTTTATATAGATATACTTTTAGTTGGGCAATGGATTATTTTTCCTGGAAATGCTCAGAAAATACAAGCCAAAGCTGAAGCCTCCACTGGTGAGATTTATGGAGCAGAATACTAGGGGAATTCTCATGAACTTCAGCAAGACCACACATGAAAATAAGCCACAAAGTCAGACATAAGCATGCGCTGGGGAAGAAAAGCCGATGCCCTAGTGTTTGTTGCTCTGGCTGGGTCTCGGGCAGTGGGGAAGGAGAGCTCCTTCTTCATTGCTTAGCTGGAGCCAGCAGGAAAGAGCTTTGAGGTCTGAGGTCTGGCTGAAGCCCCAGAGGGATTCAGGGTGCAGGCATGTGTGTCACGGGCATGGCCATCCCTGCCCCACCGATGACATCTAACCGCAAGAATTTTCCTGGAGGAAGGGCTGTTCCATGCTCACAGGCTGCCAACAGAGGAGGAGAGGAGGAGTGCCTCAGCCCGTGGGGATACACAGCACCCACACACCACAGAGGAGCTGACCAGCCAGGTGTGGGGATGCTGCTGCGGCACGGGGACACCGCCGGCATGGCGGCAGCAGCTAGGCCGGGCCAGCCTCGAGCACGAGATGCGCTCAAAGAGATGGGGATGTGGCTTTCCCGAAGGCAATGAGGCAAAACGCTTCTCTGGGAAGCAGATTTCAGAGTGGGATGCCCACTGTGTGTGCTGCCACCAAGCAACGGGAACACGTGTGGAGAGCAGAGGGCAGCCCGGCTTCCTGATCCATGAGGGAGTCAGCCGAGTCCTGGCAGCACAGCACGTGCAGGGCCGGCCTCCTTCCCCTGCACGTACCGAGGGGAGGGGAGGGGAGGACAGCCCAGAACATTGCTTCCCTCTGGCAAACATGCTCTTTACCTCGCTGCTATCTCAAGTCAACATTTACCTAAGCCTGTTGTTAGCTCTCTGCTTTGATGCCGCTAAATGATTTCCATTGAATCTTCTTGTTCCCCAGATAGAACGTTATTTGCAGATTAGCCCCTCAAACCCCACGTTATGCATGAAATGTTCTGCGGATATGGAGCCTGTACCTCTCTGAGCTGGTACAGCTTGCTAAGTGCAGGCATCTTGCACCAAAACTCGAGAAAACTGGTGTGGGGTTCTTCTTGCTGGTTAATTAGTGCCAGCAGTTTCGAGTTCCCACTGGGCACTAGCAAATGGGAGTCAGCATTTGCTCATCCTGCACAACGCGAGAGGCTGTACGTGGCTCTGTGGGGTGGCGACGCAGCCGGCTCAGTGCCATGCAGACGCGGGGCCTGGCATCTCTATTTCTCCTGAGTAAGCCCTGTTGGATGGGAAATAAAGGCTGTGCAGTCGGCGCAGCAAGCTCCTGGCTGGTACGAGGGCAGGGTGCGGGCCGTGAGGCGCCTCGCGCTCAGCTCTGGTCAGTGTGGTTCCCATGACTCGCCGGCCCCTCCTCTGGCTCCCAGTGTGCGAGGCCGAGCCCTTTGGCCCAGCAGCCCCGGCGGAAGCATCAATACGCCACCGGGACGCCGGCTTGTGTGGTCAGCATGGTTTCCAGGCAGTACATGGCTTTGCTTCTCTGCTTCCCACTGCTGGTTCCTTCTTCTCTGGAAGCAGGTATGTCGCAGGGTACAGCTGCAGTTATGCTTACCAGCAGCAGACCTCGCTGCTGACATAATTCATGCTGCGAGTTTGGAGTGCTGTTGCACACAGAAACGTTTGTCCCGTGAGTTATCCTAAGGCTCTTGCTTGCTTTCAGTGATGGCAGCTGTATGCTTCTTTGCCAGCTGAGGAGAACTCTTTTCATGCTCCTACGTGCATCTCTCACCCCACGGCAAACGTAGCGGGTCAGCGCCAGCTGGCTGCTCACAGGGGGAAAGCAGGCACCCAGAGCTACCGCGGTTTCATACTGAGCTGCGTTATGTTGCGGAGCAGCGAATCGATAGCTCAGCTGAGGGGAAGGTCTCTGTGTTTCTGAAGCAGGAGAAGGAAGTGAGATGGTAGCTCTTCGGTGCGTGCCTGAAAATCGGTGCGCACGCTAGCACAGCAGACCCACTGCTTTATAATTCTCAGATCGATATTGATTGGGTCTGTCAAACTGTGGTGAACAGGGCTGGAAAAAATCCATAGAAAAGTCTAGAATGTTCCAATGTAAATAAGTGGAGAAGGCAGAAATGAAAATGGGAGGCTGTCGCAATGTGCATATGCACGGGGATAGCTCTGTCAGGGTCTGTGTGCGCTTCGACATGCATGTGATGCATCTGCAGCACAAGGCTGATGACAAGCCTTTTAAGAAAGCTGTGTTAAATGCACACAGCCTGACTCACCTCAGCAGAAAACCCAGCCAACACTCCTACAATGGACAAATGCTTGTGAAGCATTCTGTGATAACTAAGATGCATGCCACACAATACTTTAATCCTTCAAGTAACTTGGAAACATGGGGGAAATTACCACCATTTTGCTTTAATTCAGCAAAATGCCCTCCCAGCAGGCAGGAGGCAGTTCCCCCTTCTTTCAAGGGTCCTGCAGTGGAGAGTGCCTGGGGGTCAGGCAGGACACAGACATTGTCCTGAATCCCCAAATCTACCCACAGTTGAAGGGGAAATAGTTACAAGCACTGAAATTGTAAGTTATTGTCACTAAGCTCCAGAATTCTCTACTGAGTCAGAGGGAAAAAACAGTGCAAAATGAATTATTTCAGGACTTGTGCTGTGTACTACATGGACCAAAAGTACATTGCAGACTTGTTCATTGTCCTGAATTACGCCGGGGGGACATGGCTGTGCGATGTGCTTGGATCCTGGCGTGAGGATTGGCCAGCCCAGTGACAGTGCCATCAGCACATTTCTGTGAGCTGGAAGTGGACACAGCTCTAGGAAGTGAGCTCTGCTGACGTCTGCTACTGAGCGTGTGTCCCCAGCGTCCTCTCTACGCACAGCGGAGCCGCATGGGAAGAAAGTCCCCGTGGCTGTGTTCTGTGGTGCTGGCAGCAGCTGGGAGCTGTGCGCAGGCATTGTCCAGCCTTCCTGTGTACCTTAATGTAGACTTTCATAGAGCAGGAAATACAGAAAGCTCTGTTAAAGCAGTGGTTCTGTAATTGTGGCCTACTAGTGGCAAGGAAGTCCCATCTGCAGGCCCAAAGACTAGGAGTGGAGTACCCAAGGGGTCAGTACTGGCTCCAGTCCTGTTTAACATCTACATTAACAATCTGGACAGTGGCGTAGAGTGCACCCTCAGTAAATCTGTAGATGGCACAGAACCGAGTGAAGTGGTGGATTCACCATGCTGACATCCAGTGGGACCTCGACAGGCTCGGGAGGTGGGCTGACAGGAACCTCATGGACTTCAGCAAGAAGGAGGAACAATCCCAAGCACCAGAACATGCTGGGGCCACCCTGCTGGAAAGCAGCTCTGCAGACATGGGCCTGGGGGCCCTGGTGGACACCAAGATGAACGTGAGTCAGCAGTGTGCCCTACTCAGCACTGCTGGGGCCACATCTGAAGTGCTGGGTTCAGTTCTGGGGCCCCCAGTACAAGAGATCTGGATATCCTGGAGATACTCCAACACAGGGCCGTGAAGATGATTTGGGACTGGAGCACCTCTCCTGTGAGGAGAGGCTGAGAGAGC
>VXAV01005790.1:110204-124307 GCA_013399715.1 Alectura lathami | reverse complement strand
TGGCAGCAGCCTACCTCTCAGTTTTCTAGCAGGCCTCAGATCAATAAAGAGCATCCCTGCTGGAGCACATGCCATGTTGGTGCCAAGGGGCTTGGGGCAGCAGCATCACGAAAGGCAGTGGTGCAAGCGACTCTTGCTGCTTGTGGGTTTGGGGGCACATGCCTGGGGAGAAGGGAGGGAGCTGGGCTGGGAGATGAGATGNTGGGCTGGGAGAGGAGATGCCTCCATGGCTGTGAGGCACCCCACAGGCGCCCATGCCAACGCCCAGGTAGAATCAATCCTGGCAAGGGATGTAAAAAACAGCAAGAAGGGTTTCTTTGCTAGATAGGTCAGAAGAGACAGGCGAAGGAGTGTGTACCCCCTCTGATGAACGGAAAGGGAGAACTGGCCTCCTCAGATGCGGAGAAGGCTGAGGTGCTTAATGAGTTCTTTGCCTCGGTCTTCACTGCCAGTCTGAGAAGACTGGGTAGGCCTCGCACCAGGAAATGGGGCAGGTGGATGGCGTGTTTAAATGATGTCTCCACTGAGAGAGATGTCAGGCACTGGAACAGGCTGCCCAGAGAAGCTGTGGCTGCCCCATCCCTGGCTGTGTTCAAGGCCAGGCTGGATGGGTTCCTGGGCAGTGTGATCTGGTGAGCTAGTGGCTGGCAGCCCTGTCCACGGCAGGGGGGTTGGAACTAGATGATCTCTGAGGTCCCTTCCAACCCAAGCCATTCTATGATTCTATGGTTTATGAGCCTCATCCTTGTGTTAACAGAAAATGATTATGCTCATGTTAGTGTTTAATCCTCACTACACCATCTGGAACCCATACAGTTATATTTGTGCCAGGCAGATGCAATAAGGGTTGGTGTTTGAAAAAACCTTGAGGTATTCAGGTACTCAGGTGCCATTGAAAGTCGAAGGAAGTTGGCCCCCTCCTGCCTTTCAAACGTTTAACCCCAGACACATTTCTCCATCAACACACCTTGCAAGAATAATGTGTTGAGTGCATGCTTCATGTGTGCTTTTTGGATAGTGCAACATGATAAGTGGACGCGCTTACCATTAACTCTGCTGAGATAAGTAAATTCTGAGTATCTCTAAAGGTAAGAACATGTTTATGAGTTCCAGTTTGTAAAAAATTATAGGTGCAAAATCAAGGAATTGAGCTGTTTAACATAAACTGCAGAACTGCTGAACCTTGATTATCTGGAAATGCTGTCCTTTGGATATTTATAATTAGTATTCTGGTAGAAAGGGAGAGATGAGAGATCAAGAAAGCAATTAATTTTGTTATAAACCAAACCAAATCTTACTCATCAGCATAAGCAACACAAAGATCTTTACAATTTGCCCTTTGAAGCCAGGGTAATTCAATAAAAAACTGCTGGAATAAAGAGTATGGAAAAGTAAAAATTAAGTCTTTCCTGTCTGGGTCTGTTTTCAGTCTGCCATCTCTTTATTTTCTCTTCTTTTCCACTGCTATGGGGTAACACCTTACTTAAATTATTTTTCCGTGGTTTCATTTCTCAGGTACACAAGAACATTTGGAACAAGTCTATAAGGACAGTGGAGTTCTTAAAAATGTGTGTCAAAGCAAGTAACAGTGCATGTCTTCAGACTCCTCTTCAACCCCAATGCATTTGAAGAGCTCTGTAATGTAAAACTTCAATAAAATTAATAAATAAACTTTAATGAATGAAAAAGATATAAATTAATTCTTATAATGCATTACAGTCGAGCTTCTTGTTAAAGGGGTGGCATTCTCTGAAATTCATAAGAATTCTAAGGTTACACAGGTCTTAAATTTCCAAAGATACTTGGTGACAGCATGAAATTAACCTGCATAGAAGTGAGACATCCAAATGCATAGGCCTTGCATGAGGCTTTGCGAATGCTGTTTCCCTGATGAAGGACTCGCGTGCACTTTCCAAGAGGCAAGGGATTCACCATATTAGGTTGACAGCCCATTGTTCTCATATGTTTCAACTCATGAAACTCAGTTGCATGCTGTATGGAAATCCAGGCATGACTCATGACACTCAATATAGAATCATAAGCAGACGTCTGCAATAACTACAGAGAACTTTAAAATCACATCCCCTTACTCTGTGCAGAGGGGCCCTGGAGGAGCAATGCTTTTAGATTCACCCAAATGCTCAGTAAGATGCTTAATCTCATACATGTGCTTACACAAGACAGGAGAGTGATGTAAGAGTAAGATTAAGCACGTGTTTAAAGGTTTTACATCACCTACAGCATGCACTGAGACAACTTGATAAATTGAAAACAAGAATGGTCACTGTTCCCCTCCCTGTTTTTACCTAAGACAGAGGGTCACACAGGGTATTTACAGAGAGCAATATTCTGCTGAAATCTGATATCCCTGTAAGATTTTCTGTAGTGATCACTGGACTGGAGAGCGCTGTCGTCTGAATGGATGCTCAGTCTGGCACAGCTTCAGCCTGGCTTTTCAGAAGTACTGAGCAGCTGTGTCAAGACGTGCTCAGCACCACTCACTAACAGGCTTGGGGCAGGGTGTGGAGAGAGCTGAGGACAACATTCACGCTGCCTAAGTTTAGATGTGTAAATGCAGTCCCTGAGTTAGGCTCATCATTCAGAAGTGAGCTGCTTACGCACCCATGAGATGGCCTGCTCCACAGTGTGATTCAGAGTAACCCCTGAATTCCAAAGAATCTCTAAAGGAATCTGTTTGTATTCGTTTTAAAGGAAGTCTGAAGGAACACTCAGCGTACTATGAATACCTTTCCATAAAGAATTTCAGATTTCAACTCCTTGAAGGAACTTTCACTGCAGTGTTTTCATCAGACACATAAGATCCATCTGTTACAGTGCCTGATACTGTATTTACCTATTGTCCTACAGAGCCAGTATTACTTAACTCTCTGAATCCTTCAAAACTCCCTATACAGTTATGCCTATTTTTTGCATAAAAGTAGGTTTATTTTTCCAGGGCAAGTGTAGCCATACAGGATTCTCTGGAAAACTGTACTCCAAGTGTTTATCAGATAAATAAATCTCCCCTCCTGCTCTGCCACCCTCCATAACAGCTTGCAGTATCAACACTCCTTTGATGAAAAATCTAAGCAAAAGTTTAACTTTAAGCTCTGCTCTAGCAAATGAAATCTGCATCTTTTTTCTTTCTGTCTGGCTAGGAGTTGTTATGTTCTGCCATTAAAAAAAGCTTACACAGAATCATGTAAACATGTATATAATATTTTTTCATGTAAACGCAAAAGCAATGAATTGCATTGATTTCAGAAAGTCTGATGTAGTCACTGGTTAAAGAGTGCTTTCAGTATGTACGCGAATTTTCAGACAGGTTTCATTCAGGTGTAGTGCATCACTCTAAAGCAGAGGAACTGAAATATACGGTAAAAGAGGAGAAGCTGGCAGCTATAGGCTTTTCCTAGATGTTTGATTTTTAATATGTCCCCTACAATGCGTGAATTTAAATGCGGGGAGGTGAGTTGCTTAGTGAGCCATGGCACTGAGCACTGCCTTTGCTTCCTGGATGTTTCCAATGCTCTGCACCACACTATCGCTATTCTTCACTGTAGGACTAATTCGCTGTGTCTAATGGAGCTGACATATGGCTTTGCTCTTTGCATAACCTTTACAGGTCCATTTCACACGAGCACTTCATGGAGCGGTGTATGCAAAGCTGCACGTCCTTAGTTCTAAGGTCGTTTCCTTATCAGAATATATGGCACTGCATTAGGCTGCATGTTCATGATCTGAAGCGCTGGCTGATAACGCGCATAGGCAAACAACATGGTACCGGTAGCAACAGGCAATTCGTTTGTTTTGGGGAAAGAATACAACACCAGAAATAAAGGTATAGCTCAGCAAAGTCTGATTGGAAGTAGTCAAACTGCTGAAATGATATAGCTGTTCAGATTTTTTTTCTCCTTATAACTACCAATATTCAAGTATTACCTGTTTTTCTCTGGTATCTTAGAGGAACTTGGAATGTGTTTGACCAATTATTTTCCACTGTGCATTTACTGCGTTGTTGGAAGCAAAATTTCTCATTCTTTCTGGTTACATTATCCTCATAAATTGCAATATGAGAAGCAATATTTTTAATGAGTACTTGTATCATTAACTAGAAAAATGATTACTGAAATGATTTCCCTTAGTGCCTAGTAGGGTTGGAGTTTGAACCTCTCCAGCCTGCAGCCAGAAATACTGGCTTGCTGAGTAACTGATTCAGAGCAAAATGCATATTTTTAGAGGTGTGCCTTTCTAAAATGCTGATATGGTGGGAGTTTTGGACATGGACTTTGTGAAAGAAAGGATTTGATCAAATACAAAGGTTTCAGGCTGTGTAGATATTCTGTTTATCTGTGTCAGCACAACAGCAGTATTGCACAGTAACAACCTGAAAGGTTTATTTCTGTGTGCTTTAAACTTTTCATAACTGAGCTAAGCAGTACCTGACTTTCCTTGGGTTTATAACATTTGAAAACCTGCAGTGGTGGAGGCTGGCTTGCTTTTGCAAGGAGTCTCTCGGATACAGCACTGCTCCTTCTGCTACTGTGATCCTCGAGGATGTAAGCATGGCTGTCACTCTCGCAGGGTGTGATCTGTGCATGAGATATGTAATAGCTCATAAGCAGTGTTCAGTTTCCCCTTCCCCTGAATGCACCCTTTTCATAAAGAGACTACATCCACTTCTAATCTCTACAGCTAACATAATTCCAAAGCCAGTAATGTATAAGTCCCCTTTTCTCTTTTGAAATAGTTTTCTTTACACTGGCAGTGCTTATGATCATTTTCAAATGACCTCAAGAGAGGTAAGACGACACATTTTCTGACAACTTATGTTTTGATTGTAGGGCTAGGACATGTCTGATCAGAAATTCTGCTTGAGTAACTCAAACCAGCAAATGCTAGAAAGCTCACACATAATGTGACACTTAAAAATCATGCCAAATTGAGAGAAAAGCCATTGTTTAGTGTGGAAATTAGTGAATATTGCTTAAATGCAGACCTTAGATTTCTTTCTTTTATGCTACTTTGGAAATGTATTTTCTGCACACACTTACTAAAAGTATTTCTGCTGTGGAAATGTAAGTTATTGAAAGCACAAAAAGTGCTTGACAATGCAGACAGCATTTCATAAAGCAGGATTGCCTCGGCAAGCTGTAGTTACACAAGGCCAGAGAAGTAAACTCAACTTGAGTGAGAGAATGATCGGTACGTCCCCGTGAGGGTCCAGCTTTCAGAAGCCGAGAGCCGTTCCTCTCCACACAGTCCTTGCCCCAGCACCATGTCCTAACACAAGGGCCTTTGGCGGAGATGGCTGCATCTCTCTGGGCACCAGCATGGGGTGCAGCCTGTCAGTGCGGGCTGGCAAGCAGCTCCCCCTGACAAGCGGCTCTCCTCTACTGCTTCCAGCATGCAATGGTACGTATGGGCTTGTTTCTTACTGCGTTGAAATGTGGGCGGTGGGGAAAAAAAGACATCTTCAACTGCCAAGGCTTTGATGCAACAAGGTGAAGATGTGTATATTTAATTTGATGCCCTGACTGATTCTTCTGTATTATTTTGTTGAGGTGCTTGTGACACGTCTGTATGTGAAACATGCAGAATTTTGTACCTCAGACACACTGCAACGAGCACTGCTGCCGCTGCTGTCAGCAGCAAACTGTACTACAGCCACAGCTGTGAGAGGTGCAGTCTTTCTCCTTGTGGAGGAATCCTCTGCAATTCATCTTTTTTAATTAATGACACATTTTCTCCACTCATCCCCTTATTACTTTCTAAAGTCACTGCTTTCAATTCTAAGCTCCATTTCCCTGTCATAATAAGTCCGTGGTTCGACATTATCTTACTGTTTTCTTTACAAATGTTAAGACCACACACTCTGAGCTCTGCTAACACACTGTATTATGCTACTTTTAGACAAAGTTTAACATCACATCACATACATATTGCAGTTGCTGTTGGAACATGCCTTTTAAAAAATACCTTTATTGGATGAAATTGTCTCTTCCCCAAGAAAAATCTGGTTCTTCAATATAATTTATTATGCCTTTTAAAATTCAGTCTGTTCAATAAAATCTTTGCTACATTATAAACACCTGTAAAGAAAATATACTTTAAAATTCTGAGAGAAAACATTTTTTTTCCTTTAACTTTTTTCACAACACTCACACAGGCACCAAGGAAAGACTAACAATAAAAATAATTTACTCCTGTACAATCTACTCTGGGTTGGAAACATTCAAAAGAGAGACTTCAAAGTTGTCCTCTGATGAAACTTTGGCTCTAACATAGGAACTGATCTTAAAATAAAGGACAGTCCTATGTCTTCCACCTGTTTAAGTCTGAAAACCTCTTTCAAGGGCTGACTTGAGTGTTTGTAGTACTTTCCTCACTTTAACATACTTGATTGACAACTGGCTAAAGTTCTTGTTATCTAACTGCCCATGCGCTTCTCTGCACGGGACTAACAGTGGCCCTTTATCACCAAATGGGAACATAACTGTAGAGATTAAACTCCCGACAGTGACAATTGAATGTTAGTGGAAATAAGTTAGTGCTCTCACTAACTGCTCCAATAGTAGCAATTAGAAATTCTAACATTCTGCTTCTTTAGTCGTTATGTATTGCCAGAAAGCTTTTGTGCTGAAGGGACAACATTAAAAAAAAAAACCTTCCTTATTTCAAACATTTTTTTTTCACTTCTCATTCTAATAAAATTTCTTAGTAGAGAGTAAGCAATTCAAGTGTAAGAGACATTAACTCTTGCAGATATTATCTGTGAAGTATGGATAGAAATATGGAAGAATTCTTCAAATCAACTAAGCTATATCTATCTAAAGCTGGCAAAAACACAGACTGAGCCACAGGTAGACATGAAACCACTAAAATCAAACAAACAAGCAAAGAGTTTTAAATCAAGTTTGGTAAGACAATTTTCAAAGTTGCCTTTAAGCAGTGACTAGAGAATTTAGTGTGAAGTTTGAAAAATCTTTATCCAAACTGATGAGAATGAACACAATGTTGAACTCCTCTTTTAGAGACACTTGAATCATTTTAAGGAATAGACAATGAAGGAGGGACACATTTTTCTAGAATATATGGAAAATATTTCTAGTCTACATTTCTACAGTAGATGAGAGAGAAAAAGGTAAAACCTAGTCAGCACTTGTCTGGATTATCTTTAGCACTGCAACGAGACGCTAGGAACCTTCATTTCCTTGTAGTAGATCCTCCTCAATTTCTGAGCGTCCAGCGCTCCATTGTTTGTTTGTTTGTTTGTTTGTTTTAATTACGACAGCAAAATAAGGTTAATCTTTTTTTCTGACTTTCAAGAGGTGTGTGTGGAAAGCTGTCTAATATGCTGCCATTCATACCATTCTACTGCATGTGATACCATGTATAGTTTTTTCCACTTTGGATAGGGTGATGGACCTTTCTGATCACTTCAATTCCCTCTTCTTTACTCCTATTTGTATTCTGAAGGAGCCTCACCACTTTGTATTTTCCTCTATTAAATCACTTTTCGTTTTTAGTTTCCTGTGACTGCTGCACTCCGACACTACTGTGTTTCCTCCTCTTCCATATTCTCCTTCCTTCCTTCCTTTCCTCTCCCTCCACCACGTCCCATGCTGTCCTTTCCTCTACTTCTGACTGCTTTCTTCTGGGCATTTTTAAACTCACACATCCCTCCATTCATTTTATCTTAACTTCCTAGGTATTTGGGAAGTGTTATAATTCAGTAGACACTTTGAGATGCACTCTGTAAATGGACTTTGCTGGTACAGTTTCCCTTTCTACACCACTTTGGTCAGGTTAGGATGAGACAAAACGATCCCAGTTTTGTTGTCCTGACTGCTGCAGAAGTAGACATCTCAGGAGGGATTTATATCACTTAACTTTGAATCTAACTGAGGCTCCAAAGGTAGGAGGAGGTTGGTTCCCCAAAGTTCACACAGTCAATAAAAATAGATAAGTACTCCATCATGTAATTCAGAACCAGTGCAAAAACTAGTCAAGTGCTCTTAAGTGCTATCTGTCTTCATTAGCTACATACAGCCTAGAAAAACTGAGCTCATAATTCAGGCACTTCATTTAGGCAGTTTAAGTTAGGTGGTGAGAATCCCCATGGTCTGGAATGCGTTGTTTGGAGCTCTTTTATGTTAGAGTATGACTGTCTCTGGTCTAAGCCGTGAATAACTTCACCGATGCTCCAATCCAACTCCAGTTTCCCAGCTGCTCCTTTGCAGGAGAACAGAAGGGCAAGAGTGCATTGTTGTTCGGAAAAGGAACAAAAATACTATGAGGGAAGAGGTACTTGCTGCAGGTGTTAAATCTTGAATAAATGCCAAATATAAGGAAGATTGCACTATTCATTACATATCCAGGGATGAGAGTATCTCCCCATAGTTTTGGCAGTTCAGTTCAAAACTGCTTGGTAATTCAGGTTTTGAATGCTACTGCATGCTAAGGGAATAGGATGGAAGAATCAGTAACGTGAAAATTGTTTAAAATAGAGCATTAGTATTTTCAAGGGAATACTGCTGCATTTCATGCCTGAGGGGGCAAATCTACTCTGACAGTAATGAATAAAGTCTTTGAAAAAAGCTATTACTAAAAAGCATCAGCTTACTGCCTTATCCTCCCACACCCATTTTTTTCTTTCCTTGATATTTGTGTTAAATATGAAGCAATCAAAGCAGCAATCACACAACTAGAGCATACAATAGAGTTCTGGAAAAGAAAAGAACAACTGGAGGATGGGTGGGAGAATGAATATTTCCAACTCAGTGCCATACCCTATAGTTTAGTTTCCTTCATTTATAATATCAACCAAGGCTTGCAGCAGTCTATCATCTCTATGCTTGTATGGTTTAGCATTGTAAAAAAGATCAACATAGTCACTGTACAGACTTTCTTCTGACTCTTTCAGCTGGGAGGGCTTGTTTAATTTTTCAAGGGCTTGATAGAAGTGTTCGTATGGAATATTTAATTTCTCACTTGCAGTCTTCTTCGGCAGCTGCTTCTGAGCCATCTGTCTGCTAAAAGCACTTTGCAGTAAATGCAGCATAGCCTCTGATGGGACTTTATCTTCTGCTTTGTCACTGCTGCTACTGATATCTTGCGTGGCTTTGCTCTTTTCACTCAAGTTCTCTTGCGTGGTATGGTCCTAGAATGCAGATCAGCATAAAAGAAGTTAGGCGTCAACACAAAACTGTCTGGGTTAGGATTTGCTCTGATTAGTGATTTTCATGTACATGTGTGCAGATGATATTCTTTTGTTTAGAAGCCACTAACATCTAGAAAAAAAATTAGACCATCATATACCAAAACAGACTATCAGAAGGACTATATTGCACAAAGCATCGAATCTCCCCACAACACAGGAAATTATGAACTCAGATCCCACACTGTCAGGATACAACTTGTCATTTTACAGCAAGATTTATCCCAGCCTCAGAAATACTCCAGGTTGTGCTATGGGAGACAGCTCCTCAGCTGTCCATCTGGAGGAAGTACATGCAGTGGTAATGGCAACTCCAAATGTGCCACATACCCGTGTGGAAAGGGCTGAAGTAATGCTTCTGTATTATCTGCTCTGTAGTTGCTCTCACCTGGGACGATGGTGAATTATGGCTAACCCACGGCCATGACATGTGTCCTAGCAAACCCTGGAAGGCTAACACGAGGTACAGATGTACGGAGAAACTGGTGATGCACAACCTCGTTTCAACAGTTTGTTAGGCCTCCTATGCTGCAGCATAGTGTCCTCATTTACACTGGGATCATCCTTCTAATGGAACACTTGCTTTACCCTGAGCTGGTTTTTATATGTGTTTCCACCAACCTTCTCCTACAACACCTCCTGAATCCAGCTTTTCTTTCTTCTAATTGGATTTTACTGCACATGGCTGCCACGTCTGTGGACACTTTTTTACAATTTTATGTATGTAAAGACCATAATCATGCTTCCCCCAGTCTTCTCCTTTGTAACCTCACTGAAGTAGGTTAATCTCTCTATACTTTATGGACATCCTAATTACTTAATGGGGAGAAGAACAGATGTGATGTGATTAAGTATTCCTAAGACATTGACATAATGAAGCATTTTGGAAATACATGGTGTTATCATCATGAGCATCCAGAAACACAGTGCTACTCTCAGAAGCCTAGAATGCATTTGTTTTCCATACAGCACTCTTTCTCAAAGGTAAGAAGGGTTTAAAAAGGAGCTGGAGCAACATGTCCACTTAACTGAACTGTCTGAACTGTCTTAACTTTTGTGATGCTTTTTTGCAACAAATCTGCTTCCAGACCCCCTGGAAACACACCACCAGGCTCCTTTGGGATTCAATGCTCATTCTTATTAGAACTACATAAATTTAGTGGATCTGTCAGAGGTGCATTCCTCCCTCCCTGCACCATTCAACTGCACTAGTTGTTGAGTTTTTAGCGTTAGTACCAACATTCTCTTTCCATCTTAAAACTGTTAGATGTTAGCATATGAAAACACAGACTAATAAAAATAGCAGTTGTTGGCATGTTGACAAAATTACAATACTTGTACAAGTCACAAGTGGTCAGAGGCTAGAGGAAAATACAGAATGAGTATGTGTCTTCATACTACCCAACAAAACAAAACAAAACAAACAAAAAAAAAAAAGACATGAATTTCTTATAAATTTAAAAATACCTAAGGAAAAGAGTTAATGTGACACTACCTCTACAAGGTCTGTCATCTTCTCCACTCCCCTTCTGTCATTTTGCACAGCATTGTAGGATGTGTATACACGTGGCTGCTTCATATGCTCGGGCTGGGTAGCAGTGCCATGCAAAATCAATTTCCAATTTACAATCCTTCCTTCATTTTGTATTCTTCTGGACTAAAGGACAAGATGGCATTAACATAGGTTCTCAGGATGTAAGCAGAAGAAAAAGAGGACACGATCATAAAGCACAGAGCATTCACTAAAGTAAAAAAAAAATGAAGGTGTGCATATCTAAATTTAGACCACAATTTGTAAGCATCAAAAGATGAATACATTAGGGACAGAACATATCAGGAGGTGAAACTTAATACAACGGTTTGAGTACTCCCAGTATTTGTATTGGCATGGAACAAAATTATTAATTAACGATGTGAAGACAATGGAATTTTATAACACAATACTAAAATTACTGCAGTAGTATTTTGTGTTATTAATGTTATTTCACTAAACCACCCCTTGGTAATTTTCTCACAAAAGTTATATTGAAATAGTAATTTGAAATAATATTCTGGAGTGCTGTAAAACAGCAATATGAAACACAGCTTGTGGAAACGAGCAACAAGCCTTCTATGTCTATTAGTTTTGGCACTGGTATTTAAAAAGTAGAAAGTGGAAGATACAAGTACAGGGGACAGTGAAACTTTATTTTTCCAAAGCTTCTTTCAGAATTTTTGCTTGTACATTTAGTGACTGAAGAGAGCTGCTGAAACTCTTCTTTACTAAGAAAAGTTTATGCCGAAGTTTACATATACAATTTATATGATAACTAAATTATCAGTAATTCTGCAAGATGATCTGCAATTTCAGTTAGAGTCATTAATGTGAAAACTTGTTTCTGGAACCACAAAACCCTAAAAACTGAGGAAAGAGTGCATTATTTCTTGTGGACAAAAGCTTGGTTTATTGTCAGTTTCAGGAAACTCTTGCAAATGGAAAATGAGTCATAATTACAAACAAAATGCCCTTCTTTGCTTCCTTCAAAAAAAAATGCATTATTTTAGTTACAAAGAGCAGGATATCTGTAACCATGGCATTATCTATAAGCCTACAGTATTAACACTACACGGTTGGTAATAATATTTACTTCTACTGCCTCGTCCATCTGCTCAGTATTATCCTCCTGTTTACAGTTTGAGGGCAATAAGGGTTGGAGACTCAGTGTCTGACAGGAAGCATTCAGTTTCTTGCAAGATCTGGTCCCTAACGACAAGCTGATTAACAGACAACCTCAATGAAATTCTCCAGAGATGAGTGAGCTTGATCACTCTCACTTTTTCAGCTGCCTAACAAACGCTCACTTCTGGTGTCTCACTGTTGCAATCCATATTCCTATATAGTTTTCGTAAACAATTATTTTATATCTGTAGAATTCTTGGCTTTAATTGTTTAAGGTTGTTCAGCAGTCATTATTCTGAGAAAGAGTATAGGAGAAGGTAATATCAGAATAGCTCTGCAAGGTCACCAGAAATTCATTAATTCAAACGGTTTTGAGTTCAGGAAAATTATGTCCATGTACCAACAAGAGAATAGGCTTATCCTGTGCTATTTTCTGCAGAAAAATAATAATAATAATAACTAAACTAATTTGCAGTTAATCATATGTAAAATTGATTACATACTTCACTCCATGAATCACAGAAAATTACATTAAGAAGTGATTTCTTTCAGTGACATAAAATGTGAGAAAAAAACAGGCATGAAATTTCTTTTGACAGGTACATGTCAATGAAATGAGTATAGCAATTTGCATTCATGTAACAACATGACAGTCTGACTATCTTTTTTTTTCTGTTTCAGATGAGCCAGTTTTTAATCGTTAATCCAGACAGACTCTTAGTTTAAATAAACTCTTGTTGTATCTTGCTTAATGCACACTCACTGTTCAACACACTTGAGAGTGGCTAGTGATCATTTAACGTGTTAGCTTTCAAACTTGGCTGGTTTGCATGCAGACATACTTACCACATCAGTAATTCTTAACACCCAGGTGCCTGCTGGATTCTCTCCCCATGTGTGCACAGACATGAAGTCCCAGTTCTTAAAGCCATTGGGAGATTTATCTCTCTCTCTCTCAGCCAGTAAGACAGTGCTCGTCCCTGTGTTAGTGCAAGATCAATAGTAGTGACTGTTCATATGTGTCCCCTTCAACTCTCACATTGCTCATCTTGCTAACCATGAAGTGTAAAGGTAACCTGGAAAAACACTGTTTAGCAGTGGCTTGGGGAATTTGGAACATACTATTTCTGATCACTGGTTACTTTAACAAAACAAGCTCAATGCAGTATAAACCAAAGTCTTACCCTGAATTCATCATTGTATTTTTTTGGTGAGTGAATTTAAACTGTAAGAGTCTGGAGCTCCAACAGGGAGAAATGTATTTGTATTACTATTATTATAAAAATTCTACAGTTCACAAAGCATTTCTGCAACAGAAAAGATTTTACTGAAAAGCTAAAGATTTGTTGTGGAGATTTGTACACAGGGAGAGAGCAAAGGACCTATAGTTATGCAATACAGAGCGGAGATGCCCCAGGGAGCCTAATCACAAGCTATAAATAAATTATATCTGAAAAGTTGTGGCTGTCAGGCAAAGTCCCCGGTGACTGGAAAAAGGGAAACATCACTCCCATTTATAAGGAAGGGAAAAATGAAGAGCCGGGTAACTACAGACCGGTGAGACTTGCGTCTGTGCCTGGGAAGATCAAGGAGCGGTTCCTCCTGGAGGAGATGCTAAGGCACATGCGAGATGAGGAGGTGATCCGAGACAGCCAGCACGGCTTCGCCAAGGGCACTTGGTGGCACTTCTGTGGTGGAGTGATGGTATTTGTGGACTAAGGAAGGGCGACGGATGTCGTCTGCCTGGACTTGTGCAAGGCCTTTGACATGGTCCCGCACCATATCCTTATCTCTAAACTGGAGAGAGATGGATTTGATGGGTGGACTGTTCGTTAGATAAAGAACTGGCTGGATGGTTGCAGCCAAAAGGTCCTAGTCAATGGCTCTACGTTCAGGTGGAGGCCGGTCACGAGCGGTGTCCCCCAGGGGTCCATCTTGGGACCAGTGCTCTTCAATATCGTTATTGATGACTTAGGCTGTGGGATCGAGTGCACCCTCAGCAAGTTTGCTGATGACACCAAGCTGAGTGGTGCAGTTGATATCCCTGAAGGGAGGGATGCCATCCAGAGGGACTTGGACAGGCTGGAAAAGTGGGCCCACGAGAACCTGGTGAGGTTCAACAAGGCCAAGTGCAAGGTGTTGCACTTGGTGAGGGGCAATCCCAGGTGTGTGTACAGACTGGGAGAAGAACTCCTTGAGAGCAGCCCTGCGGAGAAGGACTTGG
>VXAV01005790.1:87008-109896 GCA_013399715.1 Alectura lathami | reverse complement strand
CTAAAACTGAAAGAGGGGAGGTTTAGGTTGGACATCAGGAAGCAATTCTTCACCGAGAGAGTGGTGAGGCGCTGGCACAGGCTGCCCAGAGAAGTTGTGGCTGCCCCATGCCCCATCCCTGGCTGTGTTCAAGGCCAGGCTGGATGGGTTCCTGGGCAGTGTGATCTGGTGAGCTAGTGGCTGGCAGCCCTGTCCACGGCAGGGGGATTGGAACTAGCTGATCTCTGAGGTCCCTTCCAACCCAAGCCATTCTATGATTCTATGATTCTATGATTATGAACAGGAGGGTGACAAACTTCTTCTACAGCCTGATAGTGATAGGACAAGGGTGAATGCTTTTAAACTAAAAGAGGGGAGATTCAAGTTAGATGTGAGGAGGAAATTCTTTTCTCAGAGGGCGATGAGGCCCTGGCACAGGCTGCCCAAAGAAGCTGTGGGTGCCCCATCCCTGGAGGTGCTCAAGGCCAGGCTGGATGGGCCCTGGACAGCCTGATCCAGTGGGTGACAACCAGCCCACGGCAGGGGGTTTGGTCTGGGTGGGCTCTAAGGTCCCTTCCAACCCAAGCCAGCCTGTGATTCTATGATTGATTCTATGATTTTATGATTTAAGGTTATAATGTAAATACAGAAATGCGTTGACATACATTTGGTAGGAATGATTTACAGAAAAGTAGAAAAATCAGCAAGAACAAAGGGAAAGAAGAATTTAGACAAGATAGCAAAATGATATTATTGTGGAGGCAGCAACACTTAATTATTGCTACTTCAACTAAACCCAGGGACATACATATGAAGAATATATTACTGTCATCAGCCCTTCAAATGGGATGTTTTACTGATATGAAGCCATGCTTTCTACATATTAGCAATAGCCTTGTGAGGGAAATACCTCTGTAAAAGTAAAATAAGCCTGTCATCTCCATGATGCAACTACAGACGGCCCATTTATATGCTCCCAATCTAAAACTTATCTAAGATGGAATTAAATTTGAAAATACTACCAACAGTCAAGGGTAAGACATATCTCAGCAACATTGCTCCCATACAACAAAAACTAAACTCATAAAATGATGAATTCAGGTTAGACTTAAGAGGAATCCCAGACAAGGCAGGGTTTGGGAATACATGATATATATATATAACACAATATCTTAACCTGCTTTGAAGTGAGGTCATGCAACAACCATATGAGCAAAGCATTAGCAGCTGTGAATTACTGTGGATTAGCTCTGTGAATTACTAGATTAGCCCAATGTTTAAATTCATATTTTTTTTGTTTTGTTTTTAGAAGAATATCAGCTGACCTGACTGAAGATCTTAATTTCTACAAAGCTGTTTATACTCATTCTCCTTTCTTTTTCTTCTCCTTGTGTTATTTCAGGGCACTGTAAAGATACCTTGCCATATCGTGGCACATTTAGTACAGCTGCACTAAGGTGCCAAACAGAGACATTGTTTTTTTCACATACACCAATAGCAAAACATACAACAATAGCAAGACCAATAGCAATGAAATCTGGGGAGTCACATTTCCCCAGTTTTCCATTAGGTCATTAAATCACAGCAAGACTGATAAGCATTATTGAACTATAATTTGATACCACCAGGAACACTCAATTTTTACATGTCCTGTAAGGTCCGTAGAAGGCAACATACTAGAAACAGTGCCTTCATTTCTGAAGTATGATTTTCAATCATCTTCTTACAAAAATAACCCAAAATGCAAGAATGCTGAAAAAGGAATTCAGATAACCGTTTCTCTCATTCCCAGGATCCTCACACTGACCTGGTGGTTGTGACTAGATTTGTGTTATGACGTATTTTTAATCCACCAAAGAACATACAGGTAGTTTTTAATGAACTGTTTCACACTACAGCAATAAAAACAAAGCATGCCTTTGCTTCCCATACCTGATGGAGACACCAGGGTGACGTGAAGATCACCTCTACGGGAATATTCAATTGTTGCCTCAAGCTGCACATGCTCCAGAGATGCAATTGAGTTCTCTTGACCCTCACAGGCTTTTGTGGGAATTTCAATGATGACCTCTTCATTTGCTCTTAATAACCTGGTAAAATT
Source organism: Alectura lathami (assembly GCA_013399715.1). Classification (NCBI taxonomy): domain Eukaryota; kingdom Metazoa; phylum Chordata; class Aves; order Galliformes; family Megapodiidae; genus Alectura; species Alectura lathami. Next base: position 107,816 of record VXAV01005790.1, on the reverse strand, counting down.
ACAGAAGTTATTATTTACAAAAATGTTGGATTCTGGATCATTTTGTCAAGCGTAAAGACATATTTAACACTAATTTCAGAATGGTGAGAAAAGAAGGACCTTTTTAAGAAGGACCTTTTCTTTTTTTTTACTCAATTGAAGGCACTGCATAAGACAGAGTTGTGCAACCCACCCTGGACGCAAGCAAGCAAGTCCGGTAACTGAGTTTCTGTCAGCACTTCATTGTCCCACCAAGAGTACAACAGTCTTTGCAGTCAGATGCACCACACGATTGTATCAGATTTAGACTTAGTTGTCTCATTGAAATATCCAGAAGAGCTGTTATCATGGAGTCAAAAGACTGCAGCAGCCATAGCACATTTAATCCTTTGTATTTATTATTTATTATTATATTCCATCTGTTTCTACAGACAGATTTTTATTGCATTCACATAGTATAATTTCTATATTTGAAATATCTGTATTTATTCTAGAGAACAAAAACATATATGAACAAGTAGAGAAAAAACAGGTCTTATTAGGTTAGTGATTTATGATTATAACTTAACTGTATGTTGAGCTCAGTTTAGGCTCACTGTACTGCAAACATTAGTGAATACGGCTTGTGACTCTTTTCAGTGAGCCTTTGAGACACTTGTGTTTCACAAGAGCAGTGCTATGGATGTGACTGAAGCTCAGTATATCAACCTGATTTCAACATACACTACGCATGTCACAGGAAAACAGTTGTTAACACTGACTTCAGATGTTTTTTTCAGAACAATCTCTGAAAAACTTTGGTATCCTTTTATTGATCTGCTGATAGCAGGCTAAACATTCTTTTTTGATCAAGTTCAGCCTCATAGTATCATCCATCCATACATTGGCTGTATAAGCATACAGAATGATCCTACTCTTTGTGAGGGTTTATGCTAGTAATTTTTATTGGTCTTACACTAAAAAATAGCAAGCAAGCAAATGTTGCTTGCCTGTTCCTGGGGAATACAGCTGGGCAAAACCAAATGAATCAGAAGATATCTCTTAGCCTTAGTCTGGTTTGCAGCAATCTGTGTGCAACACTCTCTTTCAGGTTTTACTAGATAGACATAAACCTAGCTAGTGCTAAGGTAAATTCTTACCTTGGTTCAAAGCTTTTGTCTTTGACAATACACTCTCTCTTTTCTGGTACACCTTTCCATCTTTTGGGATCAGCTAAATCCACCAGTGCATTTGCATTGAGAAGTCCAAACCCAAATCGGCTGTTTACCATTAGGCCCGCTCCATTCTTCTTCCATCCTGGATTGCCAGCCAGTGGATCATATTCTGAGGTCCACACTACCAAGTGCTGCATATCTCTCCATGTTAGATTTGGGCTGTTGAGAAAATGTTCCTGGTTAATTGTTTTGGGACTACTACTCTTCTCTTAGTTATTAGCTTGCAATAGAAAGTGTTTTGAATGTACATGGCAACCCCATTATTTCAAAATGCAGAGAACATTGCATGCATGTCCTCACAATACTTCTTCAGGTAGACTAGACTCCTATGTAAATTAAGAACGAGCATCTATCGGGATTAGAGTCCAATCATTCAAAACTCTTCAGGCACTTAATTCATCCAGTCTTCATGGAACCTAGACTGTGAAAATTTACTTGACATTTGAATCTGTCTGTTACTACACTCTAATATTTAAAATATGTCCCTGTGTATCTTGGCTTATGTCATTAAAGAGGTAGGCAACAGAATATGGAGCCAAACATGTACCATTCAAGTGCTAAGCCTGTCTTGTCCTGTCCTGTTCTTTACCCCCAGCTCTAAGCCATACATTCTGACTACAACCCTTGCAGGGTCTGAACCTGTCTGCTCCCTGCCCGCTTTGAAAGTCAAGCTTGGGTACTTTCCATTTTATGTCTCATCATTGTCAGGAAAGATTCTCCACATAGACTAAACACTTCTTAAACTCCTGCAACCTGTTTTCTTCAAATTATGCTCTCTTGACAGAAGCATAGCCTCCCTGCCTTGAAGTGCAATTGATTGACTCAGTAAACAATTATCACCAATGCGCTAAATGGACTAAGGTTCCTTTGTCATCATGTTTTACTTACGTTGGTTCTGACTTGCTGGGAAGGCATTGAAGCAAAATAGCTGCTTATTTTTGTCATCAGGCTGAGCAAGCCTGACTGACAAAAAGTGGAGCTGCAAAGTGATATAGTGTAACTTTCAAATCGACAATGTTTGAGGGAAGACAGTGGAATGGCTGAAGAGGAGGGGTTTCAATAGTAATTCTGTGACATCTTACTTTGCTTCCAGGGCAAGAGCAAAAATTCCTGCTGCCAGTGGTGCAGATGCAGAGGTCCCAGTGTGAGTCTCTGTACATTCATTGTGAAGATCAGCACTTGTCTGACAGAAAAACAACAAAAAACAGATTGTATGAATAAACAGTTGTAAACAGTCATATCCACACTCACAAACATAACCATGTATCTTTTACTTGCTGCATATTAATACATTCCTCACCAGCAAAGTGAGGGAAGTTTAAATCTGCTCATATTTCAGTCCACTTTTTACTTCAACTATATTTTTTGTATCAAAATGCTTTGTGTTCGAACAAAATACTCCCACACTGAATATCTTATTTTATTCTAAGGTTTCACAATAAGTGTTTCAGGCTTACTGGTGAATCATGAAAACAGATCATTGTGTTTGGCCTAGAATGTTTAAAATTACTGCTTGCTAGAAAATTACTCATAGGATTAGTATTAGTGTTCCGCTCCCTCTTCAGCAGAAGAACTATAATTTGCAATGAAACATGTGCTTTATTTGGCAATTAAATACCAAACTCATCTGCCCATGTTATCTCTAGACATGGAAAGGCAGAACACTGAGACCTTTATATCTCAAATATGAAAAGCAGTCACTTAGGAAGTACCAATCCCTCAGCTAACTTGGAATGACATTGTTTTAATCTTCATCTATGTACTTCATTGTAAAATTACCATTAACAAGAGCTGAAAAAAAGAAGTTATAGAACCTTTGATATTATTTTATCACAGCAAATTTGTTTAGAACAAGTTATTTCTTGCACAGTTAAAGAAGGCACAGATTAATCTGTCCCTTTGCTGAGTACCTCTTACAGGTTTGAAAACACCATTGTTGCTGTCACCAGCGGTAACCAAGGGGTGAAGAATCTCACAAAAGGCAAGTGCTATGGTGACAATCTGTACTGGGGTGCTAACTCATATGGGTACGCTACCCACACAAATTCTTTTAGCTTATACTCTAAATCTCTCTTTGTGATGAATGGGACTATTTTCATGCAGAGACCTCTGTCATATACAAATATCAGAAGATTTCAGCTGATTTGAATGGATTGATACAATGGTATTGATCAGCCATCATTTTACAGTAGTAGATGTTCCAGTAAGACAAACACGTTTTGCATTACAAATGCCTAACTGTTTGAAAATGAAAGCACCGAGCATGTAAAGCACACATAAAGCAGGCAGTAGAAACTAAGCATTTAAGAGCTCTAACTTGTTATTCATATATATAAAACATTTTTATGTTTTTTTCTTTTTTTCTGAAACTGGTAAAAACAACCTACAATTCTTTGGTCAGTATAATCCCCACTGCTGTATGCTGTGGCCAGAGTTGAAGAGCACTTCTCTGCATACCAGGGAGAAAGGCCTTGCTGAGAAGCACTGCTAATGGAGATAGTGTAGATACTATCAGTGTAACCATCACAGTCACAGTTGTCACCCTGACGACCTCCATTCCCAGAAGCCCATACAAAAATGGAGCCTTTTCCATTTCGGCCCTAGAGAAAATGAAATGAGTGGTTATAAAAGATATTTCAGTCTCTGCAATATATTCCTAACAACTCCTCCGGGCTCTAACATGAGAGCCTAACATATGAAACATTTTCAGGTAGTAAAGGACAATCTTTCATAAACATCTTAGAAGATGCACAGAAAAAAAAACAACTACTTGAGGCATCCTACCACTGCTCCTATAATACACCTTCTTGTTTGTCTGTATCCTTTAGTTCGACTAGTTTATGTTTGGTGCTCAGGGACAGTAACTTTCCTCAGAGCACATTTTAATGTTAAAAACAAAATCTGTGATCAGATTGCCACTTGATAGTATTTAGTTCTGAACTTTCTAGGAAAAATCCTCCCCGCTCCTCTCCTCTCCGCTCCTCGCTTCAGAAATGGCTAGTTCATCAGGAGTTATTTCACTTGCATTTCTTGTAATGGTATGGGTAAGCAGTGAAAATGATATACACAATACGACTCTTCCATCAATTTCTTTGTAATAAAACCTTTCATTTGCTGAAAAACAGAAAAACAGTAAGCACATCTGGCTGAAAACCCCTCCTTCTCTTACAAATCTGAGAGCCAGCACCAACAGTCTCAGGACATTATCACTCTCATTCCCTGCTTGGGGCCCCAGTGTATAATGAGGTGTCATCAGCTAACAACTGATGCTGACAGCTGACAATGGAGTGCTGCAGCAGCATGTGAACCATCACAGCTATCACAAAGAATACAGCAGCTATTCAGCCTTTGGCGGTGCAAGTCCTTCAGAGGAAAAAATATCTTTTACATGCAGAGCAGAAGTTCATGTTTTATTCTTTATTAATATGTGTATATTCACTGGAAACTGCAGTTGAAATACAGGCTTTTATCATCCGCACTTAGGTGAGATTTAAAGTTACTCATGCAAGCACTAAGTGACATTTGCAGCACTTAAAACATTAAAAACAAAGAAAACAGAAAAATAAGGTGTACTCTTTGTGATAAAATTGCTAAAATGTGAAGGAAACCCATGCCAATTACAGAACATAAGATAGCATGTTCTTTAGAGAACAAAGGCTGCAGTCCAGAAAGGCAATGGCATATCAAACAGGGGTTCAATTTCTGTTGGAGTGCTATTAACATCTCCGAGATGCTTAAGGATATGCGTATGTTTAAGTGCTTTACTGGGCCAGCAATAAAGGAGTCAGGGATGAAACTCGTTGGCAGCCCCATTTCTGATGTCTTGATGAGGAACAAAGAGCATCCAGGTCCTTGCAAGCAGAAGCCTGACACATTAATGGGTGAATTTGCTCTCCTCAATAAATAAAACAAGTTGTAGAAAAAAGTACATTCTTCGCCAACTAACCTGTTTTTTTTTTTTTTTTCTGAGCAAGACCACTGAACATTGGTTCCCTAATTACTGCCTTTCGTTGTTCCTCTTCTCCTGCTGCCTGCCTCTGGCCTTATTCCCTCGTTATTGCCATCCCATTCCTCAGCCTCCACTCTTCCCTCAGAGTATACTTGTCAGTTGTCAGACTCGACTTTCTTCTTCTCTCCTGCCTGCTAATGTTGACTGCTCTGCTTCCAATATTCTCTTTCACTTTGCTCCTATCCTTCATGCTTTCTCCATTCTTCTCCCTTTCTGTCTCTGCTTTACGCTTCCTTTCTAAATTAGTGCCTGTCCGTCTTTAGGTATCTTTTCACCACACTGGCAAGAGCAAGAGCAATTTTTTAATCCATCTCCAGTACCTCTGCTGCACCCCACTTGTCATCCAACAAGATCAAAAGAGGATAACATAAAAAGAACTGTAAAACCACTGTTTCCAATACTCTTCATTATGTATTTTTACTATCTTCATTTTAATTAGATCACAATATGCACTGATTTATAAACTAATGCAACTAACAGAATACAAACCCATCCACAGGGTGCAAAAATGGATCAGTATTTCATACAGCAAAATATTCACAAAGCAGAAATTTTGTGTTAAACTTTTATAGGCTTTCAGTGCAGAAATCCAACTACTGTTCAGTGCAATACAAGTGGCAGAGAAGGGTGTGGGCATGGCAAAATAAAGCCAGCAGAAGTAAGGACAGAAAAAGACAGCTCATCTGTGGAGAATAGCATCTAAAACCAGCTTAGAAGACTCTAACAGCATTTTCTGGAAAGTCCTGTTCTAGCTGGTAATCTTTCTGACCAGTACTATTGAAATCTCTCTTCTTTTCAGATATGTGAATAGAGCACAAACCATTTTCATGTCCTGCTTGATGTGAACCACTTTAAAATTCTGTCCTCTGCCACATTCTACTGTATCTTTTTCTTAAGTACCGTACCTGTTTTATCCCATACTCAAAAGCCTTCTGTGCCAGTCTCCCAGGTCCCTCAACAGTTTTACCATCATCATTAGGGCCCCAGCTTGCACTGTAAATATCCACGTGTTCTGGATTGAAACCAATTGAACTGGCTTCAATAGCATCGGTGACTATTCCATCCAGCATGCGTATACCTTAACAGAGAAAAACAGGCAGACTGTATTTACTTTCTTCTCCCCCTTCTTCGTCTTTGTTACCTGATTGTAATGTTTCCAGCAAAATTAATCTGTAACTACTGCACCATAGCCTACTGCTATGCTAATAATACTCAGGACAGTTCATGCCACTGTAAAACAGTACACTTACCGTTCTATGCAGAGCTTGGTGCTCTCTACAAACATTGAAAATAAAATTCTAAAATCTTGATTGCATCTTATTTAGTTCTTTGTCTCTTCTTGCAGAAAGCAAAGATGATGATGTTCTATTTATGTTCCTGCTTTCCTTTCATTAAATCGAGCTTTCTTGACTTCATTCTTTCCCTGTTAGATCTGTAACAGATTTCTTTTCTCAAATGGCTATTATGTCACTAAAATTACATAGATTTCATCAATGCTATTTTTAAGAATTCTAAGACTTTTAGTTCAAAGAGGTAGTTCTGACTGTTCTGACTAATACACTCTGTCCTCTCTGTCATTATCTTTTGCTGTCTTTCTGATGCTATTTCACTAGTTCTTCATTTTTTACCACAAAAACTTCCTGTTGTTTTACTAACCACATTCTTCCCACTGTGAGCAGTCCAGAGAGGCTGGTGAGATGTAGTCATTAACATTTAAATAGGAACTGTGTAATCTCATCTTCAGAGCAAGCCTGAGCTCAGTGGTACTTAAAATTCAGCAGCAGACAGTGGCTCATCTGCCCTGCACTGTCCAGTGCTGGATGAGGACAGAAACAGCACCAGTCTGGCAAAATTCCCACTATGGCATGCCTCTCCCAGCAACAGCAGCAATATATGAGCTACAGTAGTCCAGATTCAGCCTGTTTTCAAGCAATAAGAATGCACAGGTTCTCCTGAATTTGGCTAGATTGTACTACAGCAGCTGCACTGTTAGAGCTGGTGAATTATGAGTGCTCATCTTCTAGTATTTTCCACTAAATGGGGATTTTTCCAAAACATAGTAGGAAGAATGTGATTGTTCTATACAAACAGGAAAGAAAAAACCTTTCCTCTTGCAGCTCCACACTTCATTCTTTCTTTTTTTAACTATTAAGAATGCAAAAAAAAGCACAGTTATTTTCCCAAGTGGCTGACCTCTAAGACTCCTAACACCTCTGTGAGAAAGCTGAACTGTATTGCCTATTATTTGTTATGTTTATAAAAGGAGCTTATAAACAGGAGGAAGAATGACTTTTTACAGTGTCTGACAGTGATACAATCAGGGACACTGCTTTTAAACTAGAAGAGGGGAGATTTAGGTCACATGTGAGGAGGAAATTCTTTGGTCAGAGGGTAGTGAAGCCCTGGCCCAGGCTGCCCAGAGAAGCTGCGGATGCCCCATCCCTGGGGGTGCTCAAGGCCAGGCTGGATGGGCCCTGGGCAGCCTGATCCAGTGGGTGACAACCAGCCCACGGCAGGGGCAGGGGTGTGGAGCTGGATGGGCATTAAGGTCCCTTCCAACCCAAGCCAGGCTGTGATTCTATGATCATTTCATAATAATGAGTGGCAAAAAGAGACAAAGGAGTTAATCTGCTAAACCACTGCTATGGTTATCACAGGTAAAGCTGGGAGAAGAATCAAAGTATACCCTGTGCTTCAGGTTCTAAAACACCACTTAACCCACATAGGCTGAAAATTGTAACATTTTGAACACTTCTTTTTCAGCTCGCTCAGAATTGTGAGATTCTGTCATATCACTGTGCTGTGAACAAAGATCTGCCTGTGTGGAAATGACTGCAAGCTCTGGGCACTACACTATAACATATCATGAGATAGTGGGAATGCAGAGAGTACTACACAGATATTTCCCAAACAAGAAGACAAAGCCAACACTGCTGATAAATAATGTAGCAAGGAATAAAGAACACAGGCAACACGCTGATAAAAATAGCTCAAAAAACAAAACAAAACAATACACTGTCTTGACTTTATGATCTCCAAAAATAGTGCTTGCTTAAGTCAAACCAGAGATTTGATGACTGCAGTAATATTTCCCTAAGCAGATTCCAATTATCTGCTCTTGCATAAATTCTTCAACATGGTTTCTATCACCATCAATCCCACAACTTCAAACGCAGGCAACGCCCAAGGTAATTTCAGAGACGTATATCTATCTACATGGCAGAAAGCTATTTTTAGCAACACATCACTATGTGGGAACTCTCAGCTCAGTCCTTTGTAAAACGGAGCTTCTTAATCATTTGATTTCCATGGCAGCACCAGAGAAATAACGCAGCAGGGTGCAATGGTTAGATATGCATGAAGATATATGCACCCTGCTTTACTCTAGAGGTGACCAACACACACACATTTCTCAGCTGTATACAAAACAAGAGGCTATTGTTAGACTGGAAGATGTCACTTTTAAAACTGACATTAAGAAGTGTTTGCCTCAACACCATACACAGAAAGGCCTGTGGGATTCACAGGCACAAGGTGCTGAAAAGGCTTATGCAGATCTCAGAAAAGGGCCAGACACTAATGTGACTGATGAGAACACTCAAGGTTATTAAAGTTGGAAAATGAAAATTTTTGAATTGAATATTTTGCCTCACGGTGAAGTTAAATCATTGTCCAATGTTGAAGGTCAGAGAACAGTGTATTCCAAATGTTACAGTTTCCTTCTCTAAAGCATATAACCCTGACTATCAGGGAGAATGCATTGGCTGTGGACCACTGGATTTGCCCAGTACAGCAAAAAAGAAAAGAGCTGCTTAAAGAAGTCATCCTGAACTACTTTCAAATAGAAGTGTGTAATGCATCATTTCGTGCACTTAAAAGAGGAAAAAAAAAAAAACAAAAAAAAAACTACCAGACTGTGAAGAAACGAATCCTGCATAGCCTTGATTTCAAAACAGCCTTCCAGTGACTCCAGAACAAACTCCAAACTTAGTTGAATCTTTTGGAGACTTCTACTTTCTACTGCTCTTTGAACGAACTTTTGTCACATCCCTATCTTAATCAGTCAGGTTGTATATATCAGCTTAAAATTTCAATTTCATCTTTTCTATTTTTTTCCTTTCCTGTCCAGGTACAAGCAGATTTCTAGGATTTGGAGTGCTGGATTGCTTTTCTTCTTGTTATTTGCCTTTCCTAGACGAATCACCCAGCACAGATTTCTAGTTTGCATTTGCAAATGAAAATGTGGAAGAACGTTCTCTATAGATGCAAATGCCTTAACATGGGCTCAGCAGGAGTACAGACATCATTGCAGCTTCATCCATTTTGCCCTGCTTTGAAAATTTGGCATTTTCATCTTCTGAGTGAGATATTTTATTTAAACAGAGTATGACAGCATAATGCATTACAGCAAAAGTAGACTGCAAAGCTGACATCTATGACAGCTCAGTAGAGTAAATGGGAACCTACAAACATAAGACTGAAATGCTGGGAAAGGCAGTTATGGATGTCAATTGCCACTTATCCCTTTGTTTAAAACGAAAAAAAAAAAAAAAAAAAAGGAGTAAAGGAAAAACTAGGACTGCAACAAGTATCCTTCTTTGAGCTAAATAACAATTTGCAATTGATACTTTGATCATAACTATTTCATAAATCTCTGATGGATTAAACTTCTAATCACCTCATCAAAAAATAAAAACATTGTCTGAAGGGCAAGCAAGAACATCTACTTTCAAAATTAACTTATGATGACAGTAGAGAAGTAAGCTGTTCAAATATAAAGCACAGCACTATGAGAATCCTGACTGACATGACCTTTTGAATGTAACTGTGTAGATGGAAATACTATGCTCTAAGCAGAGGTGGGTATAAATTTGGATATTCTTACTCCTACTCTGTTCAAACCCTTCTCCTCCCCCATGCCATCTCCTTCCAAGATAACCAACTATAAGTGAATCCATCATTCCTTAAAAGATATAGTCTTATCTCTGGGTACAAAATAGATTATTATTACTAATCTATATTATTATTTTGTTGTTGTTATATATTACACAATCTACTTATATTCAAACAACAATCAAAATCTAGAGAATATGTTGAAATTTAAGAAACAGTGTGATATATAGATGCATCAGTGTGATATATAGATGCTGCCCTGTGGCCTGCCAGGATTTTGTAGCCTACTACTGCAAGAGTGATGTTGCCTGTGAAGGGCCAACAATTTGTATTTCATATTAATGGTAGCTGATAACATTCAGCATTTCCCAGGATCTGTCTGGTTTCCATTCACATCAGACATCTAAGTATTTTTGTTCTCTTACCTCCAACTTTGGAATTGTAGGCTACTCCAACTCCACATTTTCTGTTGTTGGCTTGCATAGCAATTTCTCCTGCACACCGTGTTCCATGCCTGGATAAATATAGTAAGAATAAATGACCTCTCACAACCTATACACTTCTGTGTAATGCACATGAAGACTCATCACTGACTTTCTTAATTTAATGGATGTCTTGAACTGAATGCAGTGCAGCTATTGAATAGCTTTTGAGTTACATTTACATGACACAAAAACACTTGTTTTCCTTAGGCTTCAGTGAGTGTAGTTTTATCTACTTAATGATCATCAAGGCAAGGTGGTAAACATCTAATTAATCCACACAGTGGTCCACAGACCTGTTAGATACCCTAATTTTAGCAGGGTACAAGAGAAGTGTAAAATTACAGGACTAAGAAGATGCCAAATTTCATCAAAATGAAATACGAGTCTTTTTCCATCACATATTTAGATATTCTTCTTTTTTTTTTTTTTTCTAATAACTGTGTTTATTTTGGACTTCAGAATGTTAGCCTTTAAAGTATCTTCACCGCTGCTAAATTTTTCTTGTAACTATGTACATTCTATGCAATTTCTTTTTTTTTTTTTTTTGCCATAGGTAATTCTTTACTCTTCAATACAGAAAACCTTCAAGAAAGTCTAATTGTAAAAGAGTTGTATTATTTAATACTACAGATTGTTATTCAGTGAACTGTTTGAACGCTACTGGGCTGAATTCCATTTACTTGTTAATAAAGATAATACAGGTAGATTTAAGAGATAATGTCATCTGAGCAAGAGGGTAATGGACTCTCACTCTTAAATAATAATGCTGTAGTGAAGTAGAAATGTCATTTTTCAGATGTCTTGTTCATTAGACATTTATCCGTTGACTGTTTTTTTCCCACATACTGATTTATGTTGTGGATGCTATCATATTGTTTGATAGACAATAGGGATCCAGTGCATCAGTTTCTTACTGTATCTTTATTGAATCGTGGCATCCTAATTGGTTTAAGAAATTGACTTCTTCTCTGCACCAGCTTTTACAGTGGTCCATTCTCTTCTCTTTCTGATGGAGAAAATCCTCACTGCACTACCATGTGTACTCCTGGGTGTGCCAGATCCATTGTGTTGTCCCACTGAGTACCACAGTGGTAGGTCTAGAGAGGGCATTGGGGAAAATTCCCCACTCCTTCCAAGAGAATAAATCTACTAAGTGAACTGGCTGGTTGTCTGTGTTCAAGCCTTATGAAACTTCTTAAGACAGCACCTTGAAGACATGCAGGCCAAAACTGGCCTACACAATGCTTCCAGACACCTTTTTCCTCAGAAGAGACAGAAAGATTGTCCAGGAAGTGAACATAACCTCCTTCACAACTGTAAGAGAGGAGGAAGACATAAGCATGAACGTACCCATGCTTGTCTGTACTAAGGCAGAAAACATTCTACCAGCCCAAAAGATCCTGCCAAAACCAGAAAACAGTGTCCTTAGCTACAAAAAATGACTTGGTGGGACAGGATTATTTTTGTCGGGTTGGTAGATTCCTCTAAAAGCAGTCTCTTCCAGAGGACTTAACCAGAGATGTGTTTGAAAACTCCCAGTGCAAAGCAGAGAATTAAAGTAAAAATTTGCTTAGGTAGATATCATTCCACAAATGCACACAGGGACATGAACAGATTGGTTTGTTTAGCTCACAGAAACACATCAGACTTTACACATACGTATGGAGATTCTCATGACGTGGAAATATAAATTCCTTAATTTCCAGTGTCTGTAAAAACATTTGTGCAAACAAAAACACGGGAGATTCTGCCTGAGCACCAGGAACAAGGAACTGGTTGCAAGATGGTACCCAAAGAGTAGTGGTCAATGGCTCAATGTCCAGATGGAGATCAGTGATGAGTGGTGTCCCTCAGGGGTCCGTTCTGGGACCGTTACTCCTCAATATCTTCACCAATGACACTGACAGCAGGATCGAGTGCACCCTCAGCAAGTCTGCGGATGACACCAAGCTGTGTGGTGTGGTTGTTACACCTGAGGGACGGGATGCCATCCAGAGAGACCTGGACACGCTGGAGCAGTGGACCCAGGAGAACATCATGAGCTTCAACAAAGCCAGGTGCAAGGTCTTGCACCTGGGCTGCAGCAACCCCCACTATCAGTACAAGCTGGGGGATGCAAGGATTGAGCAGAGCCCTGCCAAAAGCAACTTGGGGTGACAAGCTGGACATGAGCCGGCAGTGTGCCCTCGCAGCCCACAAAGCCAACCGCATCCTGGGCTGCATCCAAAGGAGCATGGCCAGCAGGTAGCAGCCTTTCAGTGTCTAAAGGGGGGCTACAAGAAAGAAGGGGACAGACTCTAGCAGGACCTGTGGGGATAGGACTGGGAGAAATGGTTTCACACTGAGAGAGGGGAGATTTAGACTGGATGTGAGGAGAAACTTCTTTACCCTGAGGGTGGTGAGGCACTGGCACAGATTCCCCAGAGAGGTGGTGGCTGCCCCGTTCCTGGAGACCTTCAAGGTCAGGCTGGACAGGGCTCTGAGCAACCTGACCCAGCTGTAGGTGTCCCTGTGCACTGCAGCAGGGGAGTTGGACTGGGTGGCCTTTAAAGGTCCCTTCCAACTCAAATGATTCTACAATTCTGTGGCCACTTTGTTACTGTTAGCATTACCTGAATGCTAGCATAGGTTGCCCAAAGTGGTTGCAGACTCTCCATCCTTGGAGTGCTCAAAAAGCCCTCTGAACACAGTCCTGGGCAGCCATCTCAAAGTGCTCCTGCTGGAGTAGCGGTTGGATCAGATGGACCCAGAGGTCTCTTCCAACCTCAGCCATTCTGTGACACAAATTTTCCTCCCATATATAATTGTAATAGGATCATAGATATGTCCCTATTTGCATGTTGTAACACAAAAAGAAATAGTGTATTATTTTGTTCTCTTCACACAAGTGGGAGGCTACTCACTTGTTTTCGTTTGTTGGGTCGTATCTAGGAAAGGGATCATGATCATTGTCATTGAAATCATAACTTGCCTTTGGATCCTACATTTAAAAAAAAAAAAAACAGAATTAATGGGGACAACTAGGAAATACATCTTTAATTGTGTAACAAAATGGGTTCTAGAGTCTGAATTTATTTATTTGGTGTGCCTTATGTTGACAGCAATCAAGGGCATAGAATTCGATGGGTATTAACAATTCCACAAATATTTCACAGATTTTTAATAATTCAGCACTAAACCACAGTATACAAACATGCCTTGGAACTAAATCCACTGAGAAAAAAAGAAGCTATCTTTGCTAAGTAACATTCAACTTCCTGTAACACAGACCACGTTCCAAAGTATCCCTGAGGCAGATATTTCAGTCTCTAATGCAGAAGCAGCCTTACAGACCAGACAGCAAGCCAGAGAAGAGCGTCTGTATATCAACTCTACAATTGATTAATCTATTCCATAGCAATCTAATGCCCAAACTTACATAGTTAGCATAGATGTCAGTGTGATTCCACTCCAAGCCATCATCTAATACTGTGATGACAACACCCTTGCCTGTAATCCCTTTTTGCCATACAGGAATAACATGGAGATCCAGTTTGGGAAGGGATGGAGTTATCCTTGTATCTTGCTGAGGAACAGAATGGATTACAAATGTGTCAATATATGCATCCTCTTATACCACGCAGGTCCAAAGTCTTATTCTAAAGGCACTCTAAAACATCGCAGCCTGTATTTGTACATTTAATCCAATCTTTGCAAAGATAAAACAAAAATTTGTTTGTTCAACCGCTTGTAGCACTGAAAGATTTCCCCCATCACCAGAAGATCCCAGAAGACCACCTCTGAATAAAGAGCACTTCTCTTTGTCAGAGGTAGGCAACAGAAAGATGGGAATGGCAGGGATGTAGCCATGAAACTCAACTTGGAAAGTTGAGTTAATAATCAGACCTGCTAATGTTTGTCCTTTTCCCCAGATGAGAAGCCAAGACAGTAAGTAGTCCATAGTACAGTAGTGTTTTCTCCAAACATGTTTTCTCCTTTGACGTTCAAGTAGCCAGTGCAGAATAATTAATGGCTAAAACAATTAAGGTAGTTGTTTGGCTAGGAACAACCGTGCTGAATCACAACTTTCTGTTTACTACCCTCATTACTGTTCCTGTGGTAAATCAACTGGAAGCATGAATCATCTATAGCCTTCTCTTCCACAGCAAGTTCTCTGAAGAGCATCTCCTAAGCGAGTCGTTTTTCCTTTCTAATATTACATATGCAGTACATACATATAAACCTTGCTTACTGCACCATAAAACCACAGATATAAAACCCAGCATTTTCTTTATGTTTCCCTGTGCATAGTAACTTAGTTGATCACAGGTTTTTCATCTCTTTGTTTCCAAAAGAATATTGGACCAGATATGAGGCTTAGAAAAAGAAGCATGCTATGGCAATGACCTTTCTCTCACTTTTAGCTTTCTTTTCTGACTGCTGCTGTTCAGGGAATTTTTGAGGTTTCAAGTTTTGTTCTCTAGAATCTATTAAAAAATGTTTTTTCTAGTGATGTGTGAAGACAAGCTCAACACAAGTTAAAAACTGTTGACTTTAAATCAGAAAATATATTTTTTTACCACAAGGCAAGGATAACACTTTGGAAAAAAACTATTTGATGCATTTAGTCAGAAAAATATCAACGTGCACTGCAGACAAGAGTAAGCATCATGTTTTCTGTTTCTCATGTGGGTAAACTGGAGGGAAAAGGAGTGAAAATCACAGAAAGCTGGAAAAAGGAATTATGTCTCCTGGAGGAAGGGCACTGCATTTTTCACAAAAAATATTTTTTTGAACTGCATGTGTGCATTTGCCCAATACAGACATCTTGGATATTTCCTGCTTCCTACTGAAAGGAAGCAAACAAGCAAACACACACTTAGCTTCAAAGAAAAGTTAAATTCTTAAAGATAATCATTTTCCTGTTGAAGAGAAGTCTGCAGGAATCTTCAAGGAAGCATTTTATGCTATGTGTTTTACTCCTTCTAGCTCAAAGGGAAGAGGGAGCAAGGCACTGTGCAAACAGCCTAGTGTTTTGGTCAGTTTTTTCCAAGCTGAATTGAAGAAAATGAAGTATTTCCAGCCACTTGGGCTGTGTTTGCACTTGATCATTTTTCCTATTATACCACCTTTTAATCTATCCCTATTCTGAGTGAAAGCAATGACATCCAGAGTAAAGGTACAAGTAGATGCCTGGTGGAAATACCGAATCTCAACAGAAATAATATATAAAATATAAGTGATTCATTGTATTTCTGACTTGTCATATGCAGACAGAAACTAGGGAGATCAGGAAGCTTCCTTTCCTTGATGTATTGAACATGTGAGCTGTATGGAATTTCTTCTACTTAAATCCTAGACCTAGAGGTTGAAGGTGCCTGCCACATGCATGCATGTGCTTCTGCTTTCTTCTGGAGTATGCACTCTACACTATCAATCTTAGTGAAGAAACACACAGGCAGATTCAGATATAAAGAAATTTGTACAGGCTGACAACAAATATTTTAAGTTTTACCAAAGGTAGATTTTAGCTATTGTGCTGCATTCTAATATCAACTCCCATCCTATGCAGCAGCCTGAGCTGGCTTTTAGAATCCTGGCACAAACTACATTTCAGAAAAGACAGAAGGTTGCCTGGAAATATGATGCAAAGAGATCTCTCAATTTCCTAACCCATACTAATGAGAGGGACTCTTCATTTACTCCCTTCAGTGCAATCACTCTGACACTGTTAAAATAGGATGGCTGACAGCACAACTGAAATTTGTTATCCCCAATTCCACAACAAGCCAAATTCTTACCAGATACCACTGCTGATTCCACATAGGATCGTTGAAGAGATTCTCCGCCGACTCTCTCATGGCGGCACGCTTAGTTCGCTTTTTTTCATATTGCTGCTCTGCCCATGACACCTACAATTATTTGCACAAATGTGACAAGCAAGCCACTATACGTGGGGACTTTATTAGCCTAGAGGGTAAGGGTTTTCCTCCCACAGACAAATGTTGACGACTAAGCAAAAAATAAAACAATATTTGATGGTGAGAGAAGGATTATTTATTCTGTAGTACAGAGTATTTTAAGGAAGAGGACTTGGTGACATCACTATTCCACACAATTAATTCATGTAAAATCATTAAGTACAAGCCAGCAGTAGAACTCCTGTGAACACCACACAATGCAGGCCTTTATATCAGATGTGTAGCATAGTTAAAAGATTATTTAATCAGTAATTGGTTACCAAAACAAGCAAACCTACAGTTTGCTTCTTCATCCTACCTCCACTTTAACACCTATCGTCTTATACTGGGGATTAAAAGAAAAGAAAGATGAAAGATTTAACTCTGGCTTTAGTTTAGCAGTCATAACGATGACGTTATTCATAGCCCAGCTGGACCTTCAAGTCTCCTTCCCACTGGTGTTTTGAAGTGTGATCAATTAGCAAACTATGAATATTGGACTAACTTCATCACTGGTGTAATTCCACTTAAGGCCACTGACAGCCAAAATGCTTCAGGGTGTTTTGCCAATGCATCTTTATACTGAATGGCACAGTGCTTGTGCACAAACACTGCATTCTCCAAGACACAAGCTTACATTTTAAAAATGTTTCCCACTCTTGTTTCTTTGAATACATGACTAAATCCAATTAAAACCAAATCCCCATTCCGATACCCATCTCTGCTATGTGCTCCTTTTGGAAATGGGAACGTTACTCACCACTGGACAGTCATTCTGACACAGACCAAGGCGGTGTTTTTCATCCCCACTTCCAAACAAGCAAAGGAAACTCAGGTTCAGGAGACTGGCAAGGTCTTGCTGTAAGCCTCGGGTAGAGAATGCCTTGGATCTACACCTTTTTCTTTAAACATCTAAACAGATTTCAGTATTTTTGCCTGCTGTCATCTGATGACTTTATAGTCCTTACATCTATCATTATATATGAAACAATAATAAGAATGAGCCAGCAATTATTATAATAAATACAGGCACTGATCCGATGAAGTACATTTTTTTCCTAAGGAGACTGCAATTCACTGCAAGAACATAAACTGTTAAAAATAGAAGCAACACCAGCCACTTACACTGAAAGCTAATACTGTTCCCTTTGCTGTATATTTAGCGCTAAAACCCTTAAAAAGCACACTTAGTCACAGAAGATGAATAAGCCCACGCAAGTATAAGTATTCTAAACTGTACTACTGATATCCAGGGCTGTGTATACTTGTGCACAGGTTAGAGCAATTACCTTTATCTCTCCTCCCTGCCCACAGCAAAGCTTGGCCTCTTCATCACCCAACAGTAATTAAGAATTGACAGCTTCCATGCTCGTTATTTTTTGATGTGGACAACTGCTCTGAGGGAAATGAGCTGGAACTACCAAGCACATATGTCAGACAAACAAGCCAAATGTCTGTCACTCAGCAGCTGGGTGAGGTTCAAGCTATCCATCCAGAGCAAGAGCAGGCAGCCCTCTGCCAGATCCCAGGCCACTGCTATGCAAAGTAGTGAAAATTATTGTGATCCAGGTCCGTTGCAAGCAGGTACACTAGGAAACCAGTGCAAATACTGCAAGAAGTTAGGGAAACAAATAATTGTATCCTTTCAGAACATTCACTGCCATTACCTCTTTTACTGCAGACACTGGGATACTCATAGGAAGCAGATACATTTTCAGATTAGAGGCAAGTTTTGCCCCAGCTTTCACACTTAATCATGAAGGCACTATGCAAAGAAAAGTAGGATTGTCTTCTCCCTCCCCTTTTTAAGAATGAATTTAAATCTTTTCAACAGGCTGTTGCTGATAAAGAGTAGCTCTTTGGAGTAAAAGTCCGTGTATAACTACACACATTACATGATTGCTTTGTGTTTATATATTTCCATAATGACATAATTTCATCTCATTCATTCACATTGTTAATTTGCATACTAGATGGTAAATAAAAGGGAAATTGGAGTAAATTCAGCAAATCACCTGCAGCACTTTGAAGCCATTTTTTAGGTCTAAGTACGTAAGTCTGCAGTAATGTTTGGCAGTAATGTGTGTAACACAATTGCTTGTACTGTGCCTTGTGACATTACAATCTGGTATATTAAACACGGTCATGTTCTCCTGTGTAATAGAAGCATTTGTTGTATTAAAGTCCAAAAAAGAATCCCAGAATATCCTGATCTGGAAGGGACCCACAAAGACCATCGAGTTCAAGCCCTGGCCCCACACAGCACCACCACAAATCCAACCCCTGTGTCTGAGAGTGGTGTCCAAAAGCCCCTTGAGCTCCAGCAGCGTGGGGCAGTGGGTATAGATTAGAACATGTAACCTTTATGCATGATTGTTTATACTAAACCATGGCTTTGAACATCACTGGTTTAGAATGATTTCAGCTAGCAGACTGTAACTGTTCAACCAACATTTGCAAGGAGACAGGTGGGAATGGACAGTTCTGAAACAGAACACACAAAACAAACACGCTGTCTCGCCCCCTCCATTAACTCTTCATACAATGTTTTCTCCTAGCTGACATTTGCATCCAAAAACTTCACTCAGAGAAGCAATGACTTGTCCTTGTACAATAAAACACTGGTGCTCACAACAAAGTGGCTCAATGTTTTGGACTGCTGCTGCAATAATGCTGATCTGGAATTCAAATGTCATTGTTCTGATATGTGCCTGATACTGTTTTTAAGAGAGACTGACAGCATCCGGCTTTGTTCCTTAAATTTGCCACCCACCCCACGTCCTCACTACATTTACAAGTACGGAGGCTTCTCTCCTACATAAGTCAGATAAATGGGGATCCCGCTTCACTGTCGGATCGTGCCTCAGGTATAGCTCATGGATCTACAGCATGCCACTCCTCTGACTTCAGGGGGATCACAGCACACTGAAGGACTGCAAGTCCAGGTCATGTGATGAATACTGTGAGGAGGGGTTTTAGATTGCCATTGAAATTGTGACTCTAGCAAAACAACGGCTCTTACAGCCCCCCCCCTTTTTTTTTTCTTTTTCCCCAGTATTCAATCATTTTCAATCAAACTTAATTTCCATGGCAATTGCACAGACAACGTCTGATTGCATCTATGGATTTTGACTTTGAATTGAGCCCTGCTGTTCCTAGCTCATATTTTCATCAGCCACACATTGACATCTGAAATTCCAAACCTCTGCAGTGCTGCATATCTTAAACCTGTATCTGGAAAGCACTTGCAAAAAATGAGGTGAGAGGGTCAGACTCTGCCTGTTAATGACAGAATAATTATTATCCAACGCAAGTATGGGTGGCCGAGACTTGAAAAACGAGGAAAGTCTACCTGTGCCCTCGTTAGGCAGCTGGCAATAAGCCACCGGAACAAACAGAGGGCATGGCAAAGAACGCATGCAGCACTCACCCGCTCGTCATCAGAGAGTCTCTTAGTGATATGAACAGCACTTCTTCGGGACCGCTGCGGATGGCTTTTGTGTCTGAACAGGTAGTGATTTTTGAGCGACCCAATCTGCAAGACAGAGGTGTACTTTCAATACGGAGAGCTGCTGGCCTTCTGCTAACATATGCCGGCACTCACAACCTGACAGAATTGGCTGGTGCTTGAAAGAGCAAGGAGCTAGCCTTAAACTACGTTAATTTGAAGTAAAACACTCGTCAGTACAAAGTGCTTATCACAGTCTTATCACAGAAGAGATGGGGGAATAGTTTCATTTCAGCTAACAAAGTTGCACTCACTAGTACTGGACTGCTGGGTACAGCAGTGCTACTCTTGCACTAGCAACCAGCACATCCACAGACAGACAGACTGAGACAGACAGACGGACAACTTGTCTGAGAAGCCGACTGAGGGACCGACACGGCTGTGCTCCCACAGAAAAAGGGGTTCCATCGATGGCCACTTTCCACAGCCGTCCCTTCCCGAGGCTCAGACCCGCGGGTGCCAGATGCTCTGTGCGGCTCCAGGAACCGCACCGCGGGCTCTGCCCCAGCACCCACCGAAGGGGCGCTGCCCGCGTTAACTGCCCCGGACCCCGGCCCGAAGCCGTCACCTACAGGCGGTTACTCATCCCTGACGACGCTGACGTCACGGCATCCCAAAAAAAGCGCCGGGAGGGCCTGCTGGAAAGCAGCCCCGGGACGGCGCCTCAGGGCGGGGCGGGGAGGCCGGGGGGCCGAGCCCCCGTCCCGCACGGAGCCCCCCAGAGCTCAGCAGGGACTCGAGGCCGGCGGGAAGGCGCCCGAAACTCCCCCGAGCCCCGCCG
>VXAV01005790.1:70858-86339 GCA_013399715.1 Alectura lathami | reverse complement strand
GAGGAGCCGCGCTCGGATCGCGGCACCGGCGGGAGCCGGCAGGAGGAAGCGTGGTGTTCAATCAGGCTGTGATAACCCGGGACCCGCAGCGCGCAGGGGGCTGCGCGTCGTCGCGCGGAGCTTCCCGCCCTCCATAGGCATGCCGCGAGAGCTGTCTGCCGGCCGGCCGGCCGGCCTGCTGCTGCGCCCAGCGTCCCCACCCCGAGGTGCGGCTGCTCGTTGAAAAAGAAGCCCTACTTTGTGTCACATCCCTCGTGTCACATCCGTCTCACGGTGCGGTTTCTCAGCAAACGTAGGAATTTGCAAAGTGTTTATTCTGTGATTTGATTTTCCATGCATGCCTGCCTAGCTCCTTGTATTTTATTTGCTGCCCTCTCATTGTCTTTTCTCACTTCTGTGAAGATTCCCTGGTATACCCTAAGTGTTCTTCTTTCTCTGGAACTGAGCCTTCTAGCAGCTTCAATTTATAGGTAATGGTAATTAACTGCTTGCTTATTCCGGCTTTTAAACCGGACATTTTAAATGTCAGAGCTGTAATACTGCTTCCCTTCTGTCTGCTGTAGTCTGGCAGATACGCCTGCCCTGCTCTTCATTGGCTTTTAAAATAGGAAGATGATGGAAAACATAAATACAAAACATCGAGGAGCAGAAAATACAGTGGTTGTAACCGGCCGGCATTCCTGCGGATGAAATCTCAGCCTTGGGAGTCCTTGAGTTGGGGGGGGGGGACAGGGTACGGATCCCAGAGCAGCGAGAGGCCCCCTGCGTGCCGGTTGTTAACGCTGCAGCTGAAGTGCAGGGCACTGCCTTCACAGGAGCCCAGAAGAGCAGGAGTCTGAATGGATGGGGGAAGTGTGAGCCTGTCATAAGTGCGCTAGGAGCACCAGTAAAATATCATCGGATGTCAATACAGCGCAGGGTATCGATAAAATGACGCTACAACTCCATCCTGACGTCGCCAATGCTCGCTTTCTGCAGCATTGTAAGGGCAGCCCAGGGTTTGTCACAGTCAAGCCACAGACTAGGACATGTCTTCTGTTCAATTTAATTTATTGTATTCACTGCATGATTTTCTCAGTGTCCACTGCCAAAAATGCATTTTCCTCACTTTCCTGGGCAGATGCCTTATAGATCCCTCTGCTCCATTTTCAGCACTGTGTTTCTGAGACTTCCTCTGAATGTTGTTCTCTTGTCAAACAGTCTCTGGGTCCGTGCAGATTTTTTCCAGTGTCAGTTTTATCAGTATTGTTCTGCCCCAAACACAGAGGACTTTTTACCTCTCAGTTCTCATCAACGAGATTGTGCATTGGCTTCAGTGTTACACGTGGTACTGAGCAGCTATGTGGAAACATCTGCATGCAGAAGCGAAATGAAAGCCATATATGTGTACAGTGATGATTTATATTTCCAAGACTTAAGAGGTGCATATATCATCTATATCCTTAAGACTGTCTTGAAAATCTTTGTTCTGTTCCATAAATTCCTAAATGCATTCCAATGTGCTTATTCATTGGGGTATCCTTTTGTTCAGGCCTCATGTTAGATGTGTACAGGATCTGAACTCTGA
The DNA here is from genome assembly GCA_013399715.1 of Alectura lathami. Classification (NCBI taxonomy): domain Eukaryota; kingdom Metazoa; phylum Chordata; class Aves; order Galliformes; family Megapodiidae; genus Alectura; species Alectura lathami. Next base: position 84,772 of record VXAV01005790.1, on the reverse strand, counting down.
TGGAAAATGAGATTTTGCACCACACAAACTTGGTTATCCTGTCCATTAATGAATATATCTGTCCAATCCTCCACATTCCCATCTAATAATAGCGCAATAAAAAGGAACAGCTTGCTCAGCAGCATCAGGTGGAGTCAACGATAATTGTTTCATGCTCATAAGCACTTTAGGTTTGTTGTTTACCAGTGGAAGATTTATTTATCCCCCAGCGCACCCAGTGGTATTCTGCCTGAGTGCAAACTCAGAAACAAACAGGAAAAAAAAAATGTAAGAAGTGAACTGGCATCTGGTAAGGATTTATTTTCTTCTTGTAGAGAAATGTTAGTAAAAAAAACGCTTGGTTTTGTATTTAGTATGTGATAGCTGAGTGGGGATCATTAAAATTCCCCAGTGGAAGTGCCTTCTAGTGGCCCAAGTGCAAAACATTCCCCTGTAAGTTGTCTGTATTGTGCTGGCCCACGAAGAATTGTACCCATTCGTTGTGGGACAGCCAATAATAAATCCCCCCAGTCCTGATTTTCTCCTAACGTGAATGTAGGTGAGCAGTTGTGGGTTTTGTTGTGGTGGTGGTTTTTTGTTTATTTGTTTTTAAAGAAAATTACATTAAAACACTGCCAACTAAAGCAAAATCAGGACCCAAGCACAAGTCTTTTCTGAAGTCTTTTATTGCTTCAGCAACTATAAACACATTTCTTTACCTGTTGATGTTCTGGCCTCCTCCCGAGCAGGACACCTACCTCACAAGGATAGTTTGAAAAACTTTTGTTCATCTGGGAACTTGCTTCAGGGCAGTTGGATGAAGATGGTATTGGACATGTCCTCATATACCCTGAAAAGTTACCCCCCATTATAGCCACAGATACTATTTCTATGGGCCTGATTTGATTTTTTTCCCCCTCCTTTTGGCAAGAGGCTTGTATAGATTCAAAGCTGTATCTGTATTTTTACACTCAGACTTCTGATTCTTCAAAAATTTGACCATGAGAAAGGGAGACAGGCTGGATTTGAAAAGCCAAGGGCTTACACACAACATCCTGTTCCTCTGTTTATTAGCAAGACCAAAATACTTACATGTGGTAGTTCATGTTCGAGCCCCAAGACTGTTATTTTTGAGACTGTCTTGCTGCTTAGCTGCTGTGGCATCGTTCAGGACTCCCGCTCCTGTTTGCTGCAGCATGTGCTGGTGAGAATGGGCTCTGCCGGAAGCCTGGGGAGCAGGGGCGGGGTGGGGGAGCAGGGGCTGGGGTTTGCTCTCTGCTCCAGCCTTTACTGCTGGGCTTTACCACAGTCACACTGGCAACAAATCAATTCCATTAAATTTCTGTGTAAGAGACTGGTCAGAACAGTGCAGACACAGAATCTGCCAGATGGGGAAAGGCTGGAAAGCTCAAAAGCTTCATCACCTGTGAATGGCAGCTGGTATCCAAAGAAACATATTGATTACAAGGTAGGAAGCACAGGCACGAAACTCTGAGACTCTTGAGGTGAGAAAGCTGTCACTCAAATGAAAGCACACTGTGAAACTTTAAAGAGATACAGTTGTATTCCTCCATTTTGTGCATCTCGTAGGAGAGGAACAATTCTCTTAGTGAATCTTCTTGAGTCTTAGTGGATGACAAGCTGGACATGAGCCAGCAGTGTGCCCTCGCAGCCCAGAAAGCCAACCGCATCATGGGCTGCATCCAAAGAAGCGAGGCCAGCAGGGCAAGGGAGGTGATCCTGCCCCTCTGCTCTGTGCTGGTGAGACCGCACCTGGAGCACTGCATCCAGATGGGGAGTCCTCAGCACAGGAGGGACATGGAGCTGCTGGAGTGCGTCCAGAGGAGGGCCACAAAAATGGTCCAAGGGATGGAACAGCTCCTTTATGAGGGCAGGCTGAGGGAGCTGGGGCTGTTCAGCTGGAGAAGAGAAGGCTCGGGGGAGACCTGATAGCGGCCTTTCAGCGTCTAAAGGGGGGCTACAAGAAAGAAGGGGACAGACTCTTTAGCAGGGCCTGTTGTGATAGGGCATGGGGAAATGGTTTCAGACTGAGAGAGGGGAGATTTAGACTGGGTATAATGAAAAAATTTCTTTACGCTAAGGGTGGTGAAGCACTGACACAGGTTGCCCAGAGAGGTGGTGGCTGCCCCGTCCCTGGAGACCTTCAAGGTCAGGCTGGACAGGGCTCTGAGCAACCTGACCCAGCTGTAGGTGTCCCTGTGCACTGCAGCAGGGGAGTTGGACTGGGTGGCCTTTAAAGGTCCCTTCCAACTCAAACTATTCCATAATTCTATGACACAAACAGAAAAAGCAAAGGTAAAAACGAACAGATCCTAATGAAGAATAAAGGCACGTAAAACACTTTTTTTTTTTTTTTTTTTTTTTTTGTAGAATAAAATGTAAAGTTTCAGGGAAACTCATTTTATCATCTTAATATTTTGAAAGAAAATTTTTGATGAAGAACAGTATTATGTAATCACATTTCATTTTGAATCATCCACAAGATAAACCCAGAGAGAACATTCATTTCTGATGTCACTTCCTAAAGTCAACCTATTTGGTTTTGCAGAGTGAAACTAAGCACCAAGACACTCTGGGAGACACCCTCTGGAAATCAACCTGGAAAAAAAATGACCTGGGTATCTCAGTGTACACCAAGATGAGCATAAATGAGCAATGTACCCCTGGAGCAAAGAAGAATGATGGTGTCCTGGGCTGCAGCAGGCAAAGTAGTGCCAGCAGCTGGAGGGAGGTGATCCCCTGCTCCATGCTGATGAGAACTGTGTCACCTGGAGCACTGTTCTGGGTTCCCAAGTAAAAGACAGACATGGATATACTGGAGAGAGTCCAAAATAGGGCCACAAATAGAGGGACTGGAGCATCTCTCCTGTGACGAAAGGCTGAGAAATCTGGAACTGCAGTCTGGAGGAAAGGAGGCTCAGGGAGGATCTCATCCATGCCCATAACTACCTGAATGGAGGTACAAAGCAGACAGAGCCATGCTCTTGTCAGTGGTGCCCAGTGGCAGAATATGGGGCAGTGGGCAGAAACTGGAACACAGGAGGCTCCCCCTGAGCACCAGGCAACACTTCTGTGCTGTGCAGGTGATGGTCTCTGGCACAGGCTGCCCAGAGGCGTGGGTTCTTCTCCTTGGAGATCTTCAGAAGCCGCTTGGATGTGGGCCTGGGCACCCTCTCTGGGACAGGGGTGCTACCAGGTGGACCCAGAGGTCCTGCCAGCCTCAGCCAGTCTGTCATTCTGTGATTTTTTCTTTACCCATAGAGTTTTCTTCCAATACGTAGTAAACATAACTAGGCTAAAATATTGGTAGTTCTTCATGAGTAAACTGTAAGCCATCGATGTAGTAAGACAGAAGAGGAATGCTTGAAAACAGAAGGAACACATCCTGGAGGTGTTGCTGCTTCTCTGCATTCTGCTGCTAAATTCACAATGAGAGACAAGACTACAGCTCAGTGCTAGGAGCTTGCACAGTGACAGACAGACGAAACAGAGGCTTGCCCACTGCAAGCCCTTTTCTGAAAGAAATTGTGATGCAAGTACAGGGACACTTGCCCTGAGGGAAGAGGTCTATACACAGTGATCAGTGATCAACCCAATCTCAGTTTAGATGTTTTGAGTACTCTATGTGTTATAGGCTTGCATAAAGCAAGAGGCTTTTCAGGCTGCCATTGAGCCAGGCTTGCTGCCAGCTGTGCAGAATACCTCTGACTTTCACCCTGACCACTGTGGAGCTGCTCTGTGATAGCAGCCGACAGGAGCAACACCTTTCTCCTCCATCTGTCCCTCACACAGGTGCATTCACTGAGGACAACAACACACTGTAAAATGTGTGCTGTAGACATGGCTGCTGACATTTCTACCTGGATCTCATAAAATTCTGCCTGTGAGTAACACTGTGAGATCACCACATCCTAGACAGCTGTCGGTGGCTGTATGGTTCCACAAGACAGAACTTCAGGCTGCGAATTATAAAAGCAATCTGTTATGCATGTGTCAATACTACTTTACTACTTCTGCTTGAAAATTCCGGTTAGAGAGGGCTGGCAATATATAAAAGGTATTCTGTACTGTATTTTGTTTTAACTTGCTAAGTCAGAGTGTCACATTTTAGAATGAGAATTGCTGGAAGTAGAGTTTGATGGCTAAAGTGGTAGCTGGTGTCGTTTAATAATTTAAATACTAGAGAGGGCTGCACCACTTATATTTAATCTGGCTCTAGACCAAAGAACACTCTTGAAACCCACTCTTTTTTGGTAACATTATTTCTTTTTCTGCAAAAGCCAATGCTGCAAAGTAATTGAAGGATAATATAAAAGCCCCATGTGTAGGCAATCACAAAGAATATGGGAAACACCTGTTTTTTCTTCAATTACAGCCTGCAAACTAGTGGGGCATGTTTATTTTAGGGGCATTACATTTGCTTGGGTAATAGCGCATGACACATTTTCAGTTTTACTGCAGACGAGCTCTGAGAACAGCTAATCATATCTGTTCAAATGAAATGCAAACATGCCCTCCCAGCCATACGTGCAGCTAAACAGGGGACTAATGACACCACGCATTACCCACTGCGTGCGCTTATGCAAGCAGGAAGCAGTTGGTGAACAGCCATCCATTTGTAGAAACCTGGTTAATTTTGTTTACTGTGTGTCTCAAACTAATTCAAGCAAAAAGCCTGGAAAATGCACAGGTAGACCTGTAGGAGACAGAGAAAAGCCCAGAAAAAATAGCAATAATGTGAATTTTTGGAAGAGAAAAAGAAACCCTGAAGTATCCTTCTTCTGGCAATAGAGATAGGAGGCTGGAAGTTCACACCTGTTCTTATCTCCTGCCCAGGAGAACATCATGAGCTTCAACAAAGCCAGGTGCAAGGTCTTGCACCTGAGCCGCAGCAACACCTGCTATCAGTACAAGCTGGGGGATGCAAGGATTGAGCAGAGCCCTGCCAAAAGCAACTTGGGGGTACTGGTGGGTGACAAGCTGGACATGAGCCAGCAGTGTGCCCTCGCAGCCCACAAAGCCAACCTCACCCTGGGCTGCATCCAAAGAAGTGTGGCCAGCAGGTAGCGGCCTTTCAGTGTCTAAAGGGAGGCTACAAGAAAGAAGGGGACAGTCTCTAGCAGGACCTGTGGGGATAGGACTGGGGGAAATGGTTTCACACTGAGAGAGGGGAGATTTAGACTGGATGTGAGGAGAAACTTCTTTACCCTGAGGGTGGTGAAGCACTGACACAGGTTGCCCAGAGAGGTGGTGGCTGCCCCGTCTCTGCAGACTTTCAAGGTCAGGCTGGACAGGGCTCTGAGCAACCTGATCCAGCTGTAGGTGTCCCTGTGCACTGCAGGGGAGTTGGACTGGATGGCCTTTAAAGGTCCATTCCAACTCAGATGATTCTGTGATTCTATGATAATCCAGACAGCAGAGGTGATGAAAGGAAGGAGATATATTAGGGAAATGCTTTACTAATTTCACCTAATTGGATAGAAAGCCCAACAGTTTAAAATTCTGCATTTTGAGGTCATAGTTCTAACAGTATTTGACTTACAGTGAAGGACTTTGTTGTCCTCACTTGCAGGCTCTGCAATAACTCCCTAAGTGAGGGCCAATACATTCATGAATTTTTGATGTATTTTTATAACAATGTAAATAATATTCATTGTTGATGGAAACATTGCTGAGAACTCAAAATTAATGTTTTCATTGCACATTTAATTTAAAAGGGCCATTTTTCTAGAAGTCTTTTTAACAGACTAACTACATTGATTAATCAATTACAAATGGCCGTTGTACAGTGTTCCTCATGTTCCATTTCAGGTGTTCTGTAAAAGGGGAAAGACAGGAAAGAACAGAGAGCATGAATATGTGACATAAGAGAATGAATACATAGGTAAACAGATTAAACCACATTCAGAGAAAAATAGAGGGGATATAAGAAAAAAATAGTAATTTATTCTGTCTTTCTCTTTTTTTTTTTTTTTTTTTTTTTTTTTTTTTTTTTTTTTGATATGTTTGTTTGTAGGCTACTTTACACATGACTTGTGAGTAACAAAAAATGACAGCAAGTGATGATTTTAGGTTAAAAGTCCAGAAGTTTTCTTGTATGAGAAAAGGTGGTCTCACTGAAGTTAATTACGAGAAGTTAAATTACAAGTTCTCCTTGCCAAGATGCATACTGGGCCCATAGCGTGCACAAATAAGGGGAAAGAAGAAAAAAAAATTTTTTTTTTTATTTTTTTTTTTGGTTACATATCTATGGTAAGTAAGAGCTGCTATTCAATACCCAGCCTATGCCAGAGAGGGAGGGCAGTGCCTGCCACCTACCAGCTCCCTCCTTGTTGTTAACCCAGAGCAAGTGAACACCTCTCTTTCCCCTTAAGGCTGTTTTGTGTCTCACCTGTCTGGGCTCTGATGCCACCCTTGCTTGTCACGGTACCTGACTGCCCTTTGGAGGCCATGCCAGTGCCTGATGCCATCTCAATAGAACATGTACCTAGCCACCCAAAAAACCTGCAAGAAAACAGGCTGATTTGTTCAAATGGGGGAAAATTCCAAAATTCCTCTCTAGCCATTCTTGTTCCAGTTTAAAATACTGGGCTTGGACTGGGTCAATGAAGCATAAATCTAAATCTCACCATTCTTAAACTGAAGTTAAAAAGCCCACAAGCTGGGTTGACCAATATAGCCAAAGCAGCATCAGGCTGTGGATTGGCAAGGCTTGTGCCTGTGCTTTATTCTTCTTTAGGGCAGTGTTCAAGTGCCGGTGTTATCTAACCTGTGTTACCAAGTGGCAGCCACACCTAGTACATCTGGATGCTTTCAGGGTCTCCCTGCGTACTTTTGTCCAATAAGTCTAATATTTATTGATGTCAGATGAATAAAATCCATCCAAAAAAGGGGCAAGTGTTTGAGTTACTAGAAATCCACTGAATGTTGGAAGAGTTTTAAAACATGCCTTGAGCTGAGGTTCAGTTGTAATCAAGCAAGGGCATTTCAAAGCACATGAATCTCCCCAACCAAAGCTTCTGTTAAAATAGAGACAACACTTCTGTGCACACTTGTCATGCATGTTAGTAGAAAGCATTACTAGTGCTCAGCAGCATGCTAGCCAAAGCAAATGTAATTTGTAGAGACTGGATATGCATTTTAGGCAATGCTTAAGGCAATGCACTAGTAAAATCACAGGATTTCTGCAGTAGGTTTGTATAGACATATACACTCTTCATCTTGTGGTGTCCCGTAAGAAGTCCTTACTCTTCCCTCCTTGCTGTGTGGGACTGCACTGCCTGCTCGTGGGTTGAAGTCATGGCAGGGATATCATTTACAAATTACTTTCACAGGCAAAACAGAAGCAACCTAGGGAAAAATAACAAGATGTCTTTCCTGTCTTTACTGCCTCAGGATCACATGCTGGCATACAAGAGGGCTGATCCCTGAAAGCACTTTACGACCAGCAGCTAGCCAAGGAGCAATGAGCTGTGCTGGTGGGGCATGGAAGGAGACACTGCATTCTTTAAATAGGCAGGAAAACTACCCCTGTGGCAGGTGCATCAGGATTACTGAACTGAGCATGTAATCTGAGCTTAGCTCTTGACTCTTTTTTCAATATCAAATACTACAGGGTGAATGTAAGTTATCTGAATAACTATTTCCTCTGTAATTTATAAGAATAACACCTTCAAATGTCACTAGATGATTTATTCTCATCCTGTATCTGAGGGAAGACACTAAAGAAGGAGAAGGATATATTTCTTCAAAGTAATCTTTCCTAAACCGTCTTTCTCATGCCACATAATCTTAGATATTTATTTCTCCTGCATACAAAAGATTTGCTGTGATTTCCTTAGCTATCACTGACAAGCCCAAGGAAGAGCAAACATTTTCCCTAAGAAAATGCAGCTCAATCAGAGCGGAATGCCATGGGATGCGTGTGTCAAAACAGGAGAGCCATGCAGAGCAAAAGAGGCTGATCATGTAAGCAAAGAATATTTAGTGACGAACAAGCTAAACTTCATTCCAGTGACAGCTGAAAACATTAAGCATCTTCCACATCTTCCAGGATGATTGTGTCTAGCCACAGGCAAAACTGTGCTTTCTGGGGAATACATTCAATCAAGTATCATTAGAAAGGGAGATATAAAAAAAAGTTATCAAAATCTGAGAAATATTTGTTTCATCTTGAAAAGGTACATAATGCTTAATAAACCAACTTCTTTGAAATAGGTCTTTGTGGATTGTTAATTTTTCTAAGCTGTTCTCCGTCTCTCAATCTTTTTGTTCTGTCTTCTCTTGACTGTGGTATACACTCTATATCAAGATTTATTTAATTGAATTAAAGACAAAGCCTAATTGAAATACAAGAATGCCCTTGTACTTAGTTTCCTACTAAACCCATGCATTTTGTTTATTACTTTATTGCTTGAATCTTTCTATTCAGTAATGCTTCAATGTGCGATTGACATCAGTGTTATTTCTAGATCAAGTTATCCCAAATATATATGAATTTTTTTTTTTCTCTTTTTAATTTTTTACAACAGCAAGAGGATATTTGCAGGTTTCTCTCTATTTTTATGTAACCAGCATGAAGTCCTGTTGCTAAGCAGAAAGGAAAATTTATATAGAATGGAATCCATACCAGCTCATCTTTGAATTGGTGTAGACATTTCACTTTTTTCTAAATTCTTCTCTTTTAACATCTTTTAACAGTTTTCTTCATTCAAAATCTGATACGATTTTTTGAATAGCATTTAGTATTCCACCATATTTCCAGGCTATAACACATAAAACATCATTCTATTTGACTAAAGAGCACCATTCTGATGAAAATACTAAGATAGCCTCCAATATTATGTGAGCACTTCTGAAGAAAGAGTGAAGGAGTCTGGATTTTAAGTAGAGATTCCTTTCACTAATCTGCCAGTATTTGTATGTATCTTTCTTTTCCAATCAAATCGTGACAATGAAACCTTTGCTGGCATCTGAAATGCCATAGTATTGTGAACAGTTGCTTACATTCACTCTGTAAGAACTGCGTAAAAGCCTGCTCTCCTTGTAAGTCAAAAAGGAAAGAAAATCTCCGTTGGCTTCCATTCCATTTTGTGTTACTTACTCAGGACCCTGCTAACAGTCAGCCTACTGCCCCATTGCCATGGGAGACGAGGATGCCTCCCACTGCCTCACATGCACCTGGGAAGGGCTGTGCAGAGGTGTGGGACTTCATTCTCCCCAGCTCATCGCTTCTCCTTGCAGCAGCACCTTGTGCAGGTCAGTCCTTGCATCACTCATCATGCAGTGCCCAAGCTGGCAAGCATCCCCAGTAGCTGTAGTGGCTTCTCCTTCAGTGGCAGTTCTGTATTTTTGTATATTTGTTGTGCATCTTTTCCCTCTCGTCCCAGGCAGAACTGTAAGCACATGCAAATCCGTGTCAGTGTCATGGGCTGGGAATACACGGGAATGTCTACAGGAGTCCTGGAGGTCTGCTGCACCTCAGATTTTTAACCTATTTCTCTTTATTTATAAAGCAGGCATATGCTGTTTTCCCATTTCCAGGCAAACAGTAGCAACCTGGGCAGACTTCTGCTCTCTCAGCTGATTCACACATGCCATGTGCGTGCCAGCTCTCACTTGGTGCTTTCCACTGCACTCTACATTGTAGACCTGTCTTGAATGACCTGCCCAAGTTCACAGCAGAATGGCTAACTGCGCAGTACAATATGGCCAACGGCATGACCAGAGCAGTCAACTGCATGTCAGCTGCACTGGTGCCTGACTGGTGTATGCATTGTCCTCAGTGGCACCAAGGAGCCACAGGAGAGTGACATTCCTATCTGCAGATGCATCCAGACTCCGAACTGCAGGACACTTGTGCTGCAGTGCTTGTGTGCCTCGATGTTGTGTGAAGCTCTGGAACAGTCAAAAAACAGAAACAGCCCCACTATCCTCACTCCACAGGTCAACGCTTCTGCTAAATCTTCTCTGCACTGCTGCCTGACAATCTGTGCAAAAATCAACAGCTTTGCTCCTTAACACTGGAAAATCCTCTTGACGAAAAAAGAAAGTACAAAAATATTCTATTTTATTCAGCATCCTGAATACCCAGGACAGAAATAAATATCTCGTGATTGAACAGATATAGTACAGCTTTTGCTGCGTTAAAAGGATGATTAATTCATACAATTTATACTTAAAAGTTATTTTGGAGAAAGCATGAGCAATATACGCCTGGAAATTCCCAATTAGATTCAAGAGCATGTTGGAGTGAGTAAGCACACACCCACTGAAGCAGATGTTTGTTTGCACTATCACAGTGTGTGTATCACCTACCCAGCTGACTTCAGAGACATGAGGGGGTGGTTTGAAGATGCTGCTGAATTCAAAGTGACCCTGTCATTCCTTTTATTGTTAAACTTCTCAGAATTAACAGTTCTTGGAGAAAATTTAAAAACAAAAGTCAGGCAAGAGCGAGAAGGCAGACCTAAAACCATTTCCCTTAACAGCAGATTTTTGTCTCCCCCTTTTCCCTTCCCTTCCCTTCCCTTCCCTTCCCTTCCCTTCCCTTCGAAATCTAAAAGATTTTGGAGTAGAATCTTGATATTTTACCAAGTTCCTTCCTCCTACAAAAATCCATCCTGTTCCTAGAATAATAAATATTTACAGACATCATCTTATTTATCTGTGTGATGCTCCTCAGGCACTCACATGTCGACGCCACACTTGCAGAGGTTGGTATCGTGCCCCCTTCTCTGTCTGTGTGTGTGTCTGAACATCTTCTCAACTGCAGGATCCAGGACATGTGATTTTCAGTGGATAGTCACTGGTGAGAGAGGCTGTCAATCTCCATTTCTGACAGGAGGGTTCTACCTTGCCTCTTGCCTCGGGCACACAGTGAAACAGGACTATGAACGTAAAACAGAAAGCAGCCCTACAGACCTGGGGATAAGAAGTCTTCTAGTGTTGTGCAGGTTACAACAAAACAAACAAATAAACAAAACAAACAACAAAAAAAGAGGCCCAAAACCTACTCAGACCTAAGTTTCAACATAATTCCTGAAACCAGTTTCTATGCCCCTAGATTTTAAATATTAATAAAAAAACATAGATAAATAGTCCTAAGAAAAAAGACATGTTCTGATTTTTCAGGTGCAAAGAAAATAATGAGAAGAAATTCCAGTTACTTTGAGTAAGTACTGTGATACTCTCACATAATTTCCTTAGGGAGAATGATAAGTTAAAAGATCTAGCATTAATACAGCATGACTCATCAGCTTACTCTTTACTATGAAAATCAGAATAGTTACTCCTTCTTGTGAAGAAGGAAACTGGAGAAATAGGGAAATGCAGTGACTTGCCAAAGACCATGCAGCAGGATGGTCAAAATGTAGACTTCCCAAAATTCAGGCCATTGCTTTATCCAGACAGTGAGTTAACATAAACATTCAGTGGTTTTCATTCCTCTTATCCATTGTAAGTCAGTTTCAAGCTTACTTATTTTCTTAATGCTTTCTCTTGGAGCAAGTTATCTTTGCCCTGCAATAGGAGGACAAGGCAGGTAAGGAAATGACAGACAAAAAACAGTTACCATTTTTCAGAGCTTTTAAGTCTCGCTCTCTACAGTGCTCCTTGCCAATACTGAACAGAAGTGAACATATGCCTGAGAAATAGCAGCAATGAATTCCAGTTGGGTCAATGTTGTGGTTTAAACCCTCGGTATCTCACAACAGTAGCTCGCTTTCCCCTCCCCCTCTGGAGAGCAAGTTTGAGGCTGCCAGCAGATGCCTGTGTGCCTGTGGCCAGTATCGGTGGGGGGGGCTGGGGGGAGGAGGGAAATTGAGAGGAAGATAATAAAAGGTAGAACTCGAGAGTTAAAATAACTAACTTTACCACTATAGTAACTTTGAATGTAAAAGATTTGGAGCAGAACAATTAACTTACAGCAAAAAAAAAGGCAAGTTCTCACCCATGCGCCAGCCCGACCGCCCAGAGCCAGACCCCCGAGCACCAGAACCCACCCCACCGCGCCTGTGCACGCCTGCCCGCGCCGCGCGGCCCCGCGCCAGCCCAACGCATCTCCGCAAACCGCGGCTTTTCCCCCTCACCCCCTCCACTTTTCCCAGAGAGCAGGGTGCTGTGATGTGTATGCTAAGGAATACTCCGTTTTTCCTTAACTCTATTTTCAACCATGACAGTCAAAAAAAAATTTAGTATCTATTAGAGGCATTAAGGAACAATTTTATTTGCTGAAAGGCACAGAACTTGTGATGATACACAGCAAAGACATGCAGAATGAAGCTGCCCTTATTACACCATGTCTTTAGCATAATTTCCACCAGCCCATTGCATTTACCCTCCTGTTCTCCTGTGCTTGAGGTAAACAATGGACAGAACCCTTGCAAATCTTGCTGCAGCTTTAGGCATTGTGGCTGTGCTACCACCTGCCCCAGCCTCACCGTGGAGGTTACCTTTCCTCTCACAGAGCTGGTGCTAGGGAAGGGATGTTCCTGCCTCCCTTCAGGGCCACCCTGAACATCTCTGATTAAACAGTAAAGGTGTCTCTGAACTAAAGGCTGGAGAACTTTTACCTACTGATTAAGCAGTCGAAGTTGCAGAGAGAGGCATAATGTGTACAGCTATTAATAGATCTTACTGCTATAGCTTTCTACAAAGGGATAGCAAGTCAGGGATGAGCCATCTCAGCTTTTGAGACGACCATGCCAACCCAGGCCAGTGAAGTGCCTTCTTACCTGTGTCACATTACTGAGATGTACACCAGAATGCAGAAACTAGGTGGTTTTTCGCATCCCATAGGCTATCAACACAGAGGTTGCTCTGCTGAGCACAAAATCAGTTTTGTTCCTTAGTTAAGTATATGTCAGTTTCTATAATTCCTTAAAAGGAATCAAGTTTTAGAAAGGGCAAGATTTATTTTACATAAATTGAGTGTCATCTCTATCTTTGATCATGTTGGCATTATTTAGTGGAAAAGGTGAAAATGGCTTTGATATACTTCTCCAAATGTGTATGTACCTAAAACAAAGGAAAATGCTAATCTAAAAGTGGGGCATTCACAGCTGTGTCACTTTGACACCAGTCATGTTCTTTTTTTCTCTCAGGTGGCCTCAGGAGCAGCCCACGTGGATGGATCTGCACCCCAGAAGAGAGGACAGGGCTACCAGCTCCAGGCAGCAGGAAGGAGGTCGGCATGTTTTGGGGAGCATGTGTGGTCCATCACATTGCTGTGGTTTGCAGATTTCTCCTCTCTGGGCTCTGCTGTTGGGCTGCCATGGGGTCACTTGTTGAGCATGACAAGCAGTGATGCTGTGGAGCCAGGACAGTTCCAGGTTAGAGGTCTCCTGCTGTCCCTTCTTGAGGCAGCTGTATAATTGCCAGCCTATTTTCTGTCATGCTCCTCTAACAAAAAGAGGTTCTTGATATCCCAGTATTGTTCTTTGTAAATAACTCAATGTGTTCTCTCTGTGCTATTCTCCTACTTCTTTTTTTTTTTTTTCTTTCCTTTGATCTGATCAAGATTGCACTCTGGCTCTTTGTCAGAGGACTCAACATTGCTATATTCATAAGAGCTTGAAAACGATGCAGAAGTAGGAAAGAAGAAAAAAAAACAAGCATGAAGAAGCAGAACCCCTTAAGGCAAGTTTTTCATGTCAAAACACTTGTTGGCTGCTTGTTTTGAGGCTTTCAATTTAAACAGTATATGAAAGGCAGTGGCCTGAATCCATCCAGCTGAATCTTTGGGGAGATCAAGGAAAGTGCCATGGCTGCTGCTGCACTGTGCTCTCATGACGCTCTTCTCTGAATTTATTTTTAGAGATGAAAACCTCTGCTTTTCTGTGACGCTCAGCATTGTTGCACCAAGAAGACTGACAGAAGGAATTTAAGCTTATACACTCCTTTTCCTTTTTTTTT
>VXAV01005790.1:33895-53407 GCA_013399715.1 Alectura lathami | reverse complement strand
CTCTGATCATTTTGGTGGCCCTCCTCTGGACCCGCTACAACAGCTCCACATCCCCTCTGCACTGGGGGCCCCAGGCCTGGACACAGTACTCCAGGTGAGGCCTCACAAGGGCAGAGTAGAGGGGGACGATCACCTTCCTCTCCCTGCTGGCCACCCCTCTCTTGATGCAGCCCAGGATGCCACTGGCCTTCCTGGCTGCAGGAGCGCACTGCCGGCTCATGGCCAGCTTTTCATCAATCACAACGCCCAAGTCCTTCTCCGCAGGGCTGCTCTCAAGGAGTTCTTCTCCCAGTCTGTACACACACCTGGGATTGCCCCGACCCAAGTGCAACACCTTTCATTTGGCCTTGTTGAACCTCATGAGGTTCTCGTGGGACCACTTTTCCAGCCTGTCCAGGTCCCTCTGGATGGCATCCCTTCCTTCAGGGGTATCAACTGCACCACTCAGCTTGGTGCCATCAGCAAACTTGCTGAGGGTGCACTCGATCCCACAGCCTAAGTCGTTGATAAAGATGAATGAAGATAATATCCTTTTCAGGTTACCTGAGTCTTTGTGCAATAAGCTCAGTGCTTCTCGTTATGGAGCTGGACCCTGCCAGAGCATTGTGTAGTACCATTCTTTCTGGTCATAGTAATTGTTTCTGTTCTGGCCAAATTTCTTCCTTTTCCTGCCTTGTTTTTTGTTACCTTTTATAAATTATGCTTCCTCCTAATCCATGTAAAGCATGTAAGAAAGTGTTCACAGATATTGATGGACTTGGAAATCGAGCAATTTAAAACATATGAGAACAAATTAACCCATTATTCAAATAAGGCAGGAATCCTTGCACTGCAGTTGGGAGAAGAGCGACATTTCTGGGTGCTGCCAGGAGCAGGATTTACTGCCCGCTTTCGCTCAGCTGAGACAAAGTGCTGGGGCTGTGGTGGACAGAGCCAGCACACAACTTCCCAGCTACTGCTGCTCCCTGTGTGGAAGAGTTGGGTGAAGGAAGATGGCTCCAAAAGTTTCTGTTTGCTATTGGCATAAATGAGGAAAATTGGTGGCTAAAATTGTTCACTCATTTATACCTTCATTTTCCAAAACACTGCAGCTATATCTTCACAAACGGAGCGTGTAGGGAGTAAGTCATCTCATACGAAAGGGTAACTTTACCAAAGTAGTCTTCAACAGACATTTATATAAAACACTAAAAATTGTCTTTCAATATGATGCCTTAAAGGTGTGTTGAGACAACATCAGCAGAAGTGCAGCAGTGATTCCTTTGGGGTCCTCCCGGTCCTCCTAAATGCGATGGGGTGTACCTTACGTATTTCACATAACCAGTTTCACTTAAGGTTTGCAGTAAGCACTGCACATCCTTTTCACGGCACAAGTGCAATTTTACTGTACTCTATACGACTGCACAGCCCTGTCTGAACTCTGCCTGGAAAGGGCAGAACAGGACACAGATGTTTTTTAGATATTTGCAGCTTGACAGAACAAAGACTAAGGATGGGTAAGCAGGCGGACATCTGACTGCTGCTTTGCTGGAGACTATGAGAGATTCAAGACAATAAAAATCAAACAAGCATAGAAGGGATTAGTAAACAGGGTTATTAAGCAGAAATCTTTTCTGCATAAAGATAAACAATTCTTAAACGAAACTGGGGTGAAAGACATATTAGCAGAATGGCAGCAGAGGTGATAGTGCTGGAAGGAATGTCTTGGTGTCCTGAAATTTAAATCCCTGTCCCTGTGAATTTCACAAGTAAACATTTTGCTGACTTTGGTGAGGCCAGGACTTTCTTTCTGAACCAGCCTTAGCATGAAAAAAAAACAGGCTTGCTGTGTCATTTTTAGTATGCAGAAACCAAGTTTCAGGACATTTTTATCAAGGATGGATGCAACTGTAACCAGTAGGATTGCCTGGTGTTTATATGCACACACACACAAAAGATGGCAGGATCAAAAACCCTGTAACTGAACACTGGCCTGCTTCAAATCCCTCCATGGTGCAAATGATGCCCACTGAATCTCAGCAGCACCATTCTTGCAGATCCCTGTGTGAGCCTGGCCCTTAGTGTTTGGTAATGACTAGGGCAGTATAGATGGTATAAACCGTCTGTGCTGGTTACTGAAATTCCTCTGATCTATGTACTTATTTTCAGACGTTTGATAATGGGATGGAAGCAAATACAACTGCCCTTTTTTAAAAGAGAATCTGTTTGTACATCACCTTGTCTGTATTGAAGGCTGTCGCAATGTTCTTTCACACACTATCATGTTCTTCCACACACACTAAACAGGGATGTTTACTGCCCACCCTCCAGGACAGTTGGCCAATCTAATGTGAAGCTCTCCCATGGGGGTTTACAGGTGAGGGTTAGTGAAGAAACCACTGTGGCAGGTTGACAGCTTGCAGAGAGACAGTCAATGTTCTGCTAACAAGCCATGAATGCACCCTCTGATTAAAAAAGATTGGTAAGTGGAACAGATTATTTTGTTCCTACTTAGCAAAATGATCGTCTTTCCAAATATATGACAGCAGGGAGGTAATAGCTTCAGTCTTCCAAGATGCATCTTTTATGGAGGGGGAAAAAAAAAAAAAAGCCTGAATAGTTGAAAGTGTATTTCCACCTTCCACCAACAGTCTGGAGTGTTTGCAAAGACCAAGGGCAGGATAAAGAAAAAACTTGTAGTATGTCATCACCCACTCAAAATAACAATTCATATTGGGAAATTTTAAAAGTGGAGGAGAAGCTGGAAAAGAAATATAGCATAAGATCAGCTGGGATTGTTCAATAAAATATTTGGTACTGAAAGATATACAGGGAGGCCCTGTAGAAAGAATTTCAGAATAAAATTTGTTCTGGACTACTGTCCCAATAGCTGAAAAATGCAGATCACTTGCAGACACAGCGGTGAAATTCCTTTACATTTTAGTTGTGTTGCTCCCGTAAGATGCAAGTGATCATGAAGCTTCACAGTGAAACCTGCAGTGGTTAACAGTGCAAGTCTGACACAGATAAACACATAGCAGATATTTACGCACTCGGGTTAAAGTCACTTCACATGGGAAAGCCTCTGCTTTCCAGGAGAAGGCATGCTAAGAACTGATACCAGGTTTCCTATCTTGATTTGAGCAAAATCTCTCAAAAAGTATGTTTATGCAACAGAATTAGTTCTCACATAGGGATGCCCTTTATTTTTTTCTATCAGGAAGACCTCTGTACTGCTGCAAGCGATCAGGGAATATCACTCAACTGTAGTTTGAGGATGAAGAACAGACTCATTTGTTTCTGAGAGATGAGCAGCTCTTCTTCGCCACTGCCAAGCACCTTGGAGGTACAAGGATGCTACTCGCCTACTAGAGGGAGCATGTCCACTTTGAGACTGGCAAACACCGTCTCTACTCTGTGCTTCCAAGTGTATTACCAACACCTTTCCTTCACAGAAGCCACACATTATGACCTTCTTTATCTAAAGATGCAGAGAGCTCACGTATAACAGAAACAACAGATGAAGCCTCATCTAAAAGACAGTCAAGACCCAAAGCAACACTGGAAAACAGGTCAATCTTATCCAAGACAGTTATTGTCAGATGTATTTATTTTCCTGGCTGTTGCTCTCATAAAGCAAATTCTGGCTCATATTTTTAGCCTGGTTTCTGAAGAGGCTTTGAATCTTTTGAAATCTGAAGTGCTGTCAGTAGGTATTCATCAACATGGTGGAGGAGAACATTTGCCAGGCCCTGGACTCACAATCAGCAAAGTTCATTTATTGCGGATTTGTAACAATCCTGACCAACAAAGAGATAACATCCAAACCAAAAACCCCTGTATTTCCCCTGGATTATGACAGCATTTCACCCTTGCTTCATGTTACTTTTCTAGGTAGCATTTTTATGGAGCTATAAGGGTGTATAAACCAGCTGCACAGAAGAAGTTTCCATTTTGGAATTTGATCTTCCTTATCAGTGACTAGCTTGCTTTTGTTTGCCTGTTTCCTCTCCAGGGGAATATGCAAATACTGGAATAGTGTTCAAAAGTCCTCAGGTATGTATACCAACACTTCCTTGTCCTCAAGTATATAAATAGCCGCAATAAAGTCTGAAGCATGTATTAAAGATTGGATATTATTATATATTTCAAGAAAGGTACATATACTGAAAATGTTGATATATAACTACGATCCGGTATGGCTGCCTTTAGTTTACCAAGTTCCGGGTGTCTCACGCGTAGTGACATCTAAGCTTCCAGCGTAACCATGAAATAACCAGAACGGCATTCTTTATTACATGCAAATAGCTCCATGCTAATTAAATGCAAATTTAGTTTCAATGCTTTTACAAGTGGAATGAGGAGATTTATGACAACAACCAAGGTTACTGTTATTCTAGGGGAACAACATATTTAATAAAACGATGTGTTAGTTTTACCTAGTATTAACAAGGTATATGGCTGTCCCTCACTGCAGCTGTTCTCTTTTTCACTCATTAACAAAAAAATGGCTGGAAAACAATTTGAATTATTTTCAACTATTCACAAAACTGGCATCTTACATTTTGTTTTAGGAGATAACTCCATTCATACGTTAAGGACTAATGTTGATTGTCACAGTGTTTGTAGCCACTGAGCTCAAACTCCTTTAATGGAAAATGCTAGTTTTCATGTGACGTTTGAAAAGTGATCTTTGAAATTGAATCAATACATTTGCACTGGGTATGTGGTAATGATTTCCTGCCCTTTGCTATTGCATAGCAGTGAGAAAACACATCCCTTAATGGTCACTAAGCACCACAGAAGGTCTAGTGAAGAAGATTACTGATATAACAAGGATTGAGCTCACTGATTGTTCTAAGAACCAAATTATTCTACAGTAAGCCATGACTACAGTTAATTTCCTGGCGTGATATAATACAGAATGTTTTCATCTACTGCATGGCTCTGATGACTATAGATGTCCTGCAGTTCATTTGTCCACCTTCACAAAAGACAAACAGAGCTGTTGCAGAAGGCATGATCTTCTGCTTTACATGGTGGTACCAACAATCTGCCCACAATCTTCTCTCTTTGGAATTATATGGCACAACCCTACAGACTGTTCTCTGTTTCACAAGCCTCATCTCCTCCTCCAGACAGCTCAGCCTCCCTTTCCCACCTCTACTGCAGTAGAATCTTGAGATTTCCCTTTTTCAGGGATATCACTATATCAGTAGAATCAATGCTTGGTGTGGGTACCAAGGGTGGGTACTTCTGTACATAGAAATATCAGTCTTACACATTATGGGCAAGGTGGATCTGAGACACTTGTGCAGCCTTTTTGTCAGCTTTTGAAAATTGTTGCCCTGCAGGTGCAGCATTGCCTCTTTCAGAAAAGCTGAAAGAGCTCCCAGGGAGCCGTGCAGGGAATTCTAGAATCACAGGTCCTGAACAGAGGTGTTTTCAGGTGTCACGTTATAAACCGAAGAAGCTGCGTGCTGGAGATGGAGGGAGGTGTGCCATCTCTTAATGGGAGATTTACTGAGAGAGAATATATACTGTGGTAGAAGGCTGTGTATGATAGCAGCAAAGCCTTGTTTTGATAATTGCCCTTGCAAGGAGAGTGGCACCTTATCTGTGCTCATGTGGAATTGAGCATCTCCTCCAACCTCTCCAGCCACCCTGCAGCCTGGCTGCCAAGGCAGGCAGCAGCCCGTGAGGAAATGCTGCAGCACAGGGCAGGTGGCAGCCACAGGACAGCCCCAGCACCAGGGCCTGCCTGTGCCTGGCAGCGAGTTGCCATGGCTACAAGGTGAGATGCTTTTGGGGAGAAAATGGAAAGATGAACCCTGGTGGGGCTGCCAGTCACCAGCCGGCCCTTACTGTAAGCCAAGGCTGCAGCACAGCCTTGTGCCAGCCGCTGGGGCCCCTGTAGTAGCCACTGAGTGCCCTAGGGCGTCCAGCTTTGGCCTGACTGATTTCCATTCCTGTGTGCAGATGGAAAAGTGATTGGTTAATATCTCATCAGTTCATTTTCTCTTTCTTGCACACACACCCCTTAGCCTTTGAAACGTCATTAAAATAGAGGAAGAAAGGTGGTTACAGTGGCAAAAAGAACCCACAGAGTCTTTCTGGCAGCAAACACTACAGTATTTATGCTACAAACAGGTAAAAACAGACACAGTGTCTCTCCCAGCAGCCAGCAAAGAGCCTGCTCCTTCTGTAGGTTGGGTTTTGAAGCCCTGTTTGCTGCTGGCTCTTCAGTAATGGATATGTTTGATGCTGTCAATTTTTTTTTATTTTTTATTTTTTTAATATTACATTTTTAACCAGTTTGAATGCCATGAAAACTGCCATAGCACTCACACAGAGTCTTTCAGTATAGAAGGAGTAAATCCAGTGTGTGGGACTGAATGCAAAACACCACTGGTGCCAATGAGTGCCAGATGAAAAATGCCACGTTTCTTATTCCTGCTGCAGGATCACTCTTGGCAAAAGAATTCAAAGCTTTCTGGGTTCCATTCTGGAACTGAAAATCATGCAGTATTTTGCTCCTGGACCCTTCAATTTCCTGTCTTTTCTCCTTCCCTGAACACTCCAATTTCCCACATTAAGCCCTTTTTTACTACTGAACTATGTAGGGGCTGAACTATGAGAGCCCCAAGACCACATGAAGCAGCACAAATTGATCCAGGGCTCCTGTCAGGAATTTCAGTCTCTAACTGAGTACAGCACCAGTAGAGCACTGCCACTGCACTGCAGACTGGTGACAGAAATTGAAGAAGCCTGTACATTCCAACATTATATATATTGTGGCAGTGGCAGCAGTAGGGATTCAAAAGGGAAAGATTTCAGAACTAACGTCTGTCCATCAGCAATAAGAAACAGGCAAAACGTTAGAAAACCTTTTCATCTGAAGATGGAAAATGCAGTGGGGGAAAAAAAAAAGAAAAAAAAAAAAAAAAGCTTGTAAAACTCAAGATTCTGCTCTGAAAAACCCTCTTGATATCTTTCTTTATTGGAGCCAGTGCCTCCCAGAATGTTTCACAAGGATTGAGATGGACTACTTCACATCACCCAGGAATAAACCTCAGCTTTGTCACTGTCTTATTCATATTTGATAGCATGAATTGCTAATAGGCTTAAATTTGCATACTAGATTAATCAGAAGCTGTCTTCCTGGCCTTGCATGAAAAACTTTACGATGTGTCAAATTAAAGTCTACACAGATTTGTTTCATGCTCAAAATTTTTCGTAACGTGTGTTTAATTTTCATTTTAATGGAAATTAATTAACACTGAGCACAGACAGGGCAGGTGATGAACATATTGCCACACTTGAAGGGAGGATGGGAAGAAATGCAAAACTTGCATTTCCCACTTATGCATTCTGTTTCTGCGGGCTGCTACGCATACACTGTCTGGTTGGATGCCAGTCTGTAAG
This sequence comes from Alectura lathami, assembly GCA_013399715.1. Lineage (NCBI taxonomy): Eukaryota > Metazoa > Chordata > Aves > Galliformes > Megapodiidae > Alectura > Alectura lathami. The sequence goes on along the minus strand of VXAV01005790.1, from coordinate 46,003 downwards.
TGACACCTGAGAAGGTTGTATGGCTGAAATCACAGAGATCCCTGGCAATACATAGGGAACACTGCCTGGGTCAAAGGCAGGCTGCCTGTTTCCCCACTGCTGGAAGAGCTGGAAGCTGATGCACATCTGTCTCTTATCCTTGCTTCCCATCATTTTTCTTCATCCAGACATGCTGATTCCATAGTTTGTACAGAGTGCACTCATTGACCCAAGGCAGAAATTTCCTTGTGTACCAACAAACAAACAGAAACAGCCCCAAAACCGGAGAAAGTGAGATAACCATGGAGGTCTCACAGTAAGCTAAGACAAGAAGACTTTTCACCTTAAAACAAACAGGCATTTTTCTTTTTTTTTTTTCTTTCTTTTTTCTTTTTTTCCTGCAAACATGTACTTCCAGTGTGTCCAACATCCCTGTCACGTCCCCCATAATGGTCAGTCTGGACAAGGTTTGGGCCACAGCAGTCTGTCACTGTTGACAAAACATCTCAACAAAACACTAAGGCTCCGTGTGACATCCTGTTTTGGGCTTGCAGTAGCTGACAGTTAATGTAGCCATATGCTGTCTTGTTTGCTTCTGAAAAACCTTTGGTAGTGCCTTCACTGCAGGATTGTTCATGGCTACTGCTTATCCCAGAACATTCTTTCTGGGGAGGGAAGACTCTGGCCAGTTTTTCCTCCACCTGTTGATAAAGAACCAAGAGAATCTGTGATTACTGCATTGCAAAGAGCCCAGGCGAATGCAACCCCAAAAGTCCTCAAGGCACATAGACAGGAAGGACAACATGGTCAGAGAACAGCTTCCTGAGCTGCCAGCCATCTTGGGTAAATGCTTAAAATGGGCTACAAATTACATGGGAAGATGTGGTTCTGAAAAATTCTTTATTGCTATATTGATAAGGAATTCACACCTCTGAATAACTCAATGATCTTCATACACATTTACATGGATTGAAAGCAAGATTTCTTTTTTTTTCCCCAGGCTTTTAATAATCATTTTATTTTTGTGTATGATGTAGCTACAGACTCTTTGAATAATACCACTGCTGCAATGCTCAGTCCGGCACAGAATGTCAGCAAATAACAATAATCAGATATAACCTATGTCTTCTCTTCACTGTTTGCACAGAGCAGATATGAGCAGACCTCAGTGGTCAAACAGCCTAAAGCGATTATTAGCTGAAAAAAGGATCAAGAAGGACCAAGAGTATAATGCCACATCTCTAATATAAGTGAGAATGGTCGAGTCGGTATGGAAATGTTTGTCCAGTGATCCACGATTCCATTTTATATGGATCAGGGAGATCAGGACACTTCACTCCCAAAATTCAGGAGAGCCTTTTGAGATCACAGAATCATAGAATAGCCCTGTTTGGAAGGGGAGCTCAGATATCACCAGGTCCACCCTTTCAGGGGAAAGGAAGCCTGGATGAAATTATCTATCACCCTGACAAACTGTATCTTGAAAATCTCCACTGATAAGGATTATACCACATCACTGGTGATGTTGTTTCAGTTATTGATTGTTCTCATGGTAAAAAATTCTTACATGAAGATAAAACCTCTCCCCAGGCAGATTATACCTGCTGCCACTTGTCTTCTCCATGTGACTGCTTGTGTAGAGAGAGCCTCTGTCCTCTTCATGTGGCTGCTTTTTCAGTGCTTAAATACAGTGATGAGGTCCCACTCTTCTCCAGGGCGAAAAGACCTGAAAGACATAACTTCCTCAGTCATTCCGGGTTCTCCAGCCCTTTGATCACCTTCATGCCCCTCCTTTAGACCCTCTCCAGTCTGTCCATGAATGACTGCATCTCTATCTCTGTTAGCAATGCCCTAGCAGTTGGGGGAAAAAAAAAAAAAAAATCATATCACTCTACCACTCTCAAATCCTCAGTTTCCTCTATAGTGGAGGAAAGCCATATCTCAGACTATAGTCATGCTAAATGGAGACTGTACAATTTCAGGATTCCTACCATTCAATTTTCATTGCTTTTTGTCCTAAAATTGACCTAAATAATGACACAAACTTTATCTGAGTGACACATGTGAATTAATATCAGAAGGGCAAGGATGATAACTCAGATATTCTTATTTTCATTCCCAGAAGGGATCTGTTTCTTGAAAGACTGAATTGCTTTTGTACTACGCAGGTATTAGCGAAGAATGTCATGCAGACCAGGAAAACGCGCACACCAGCTTCGCTGCTGGTTTGGTTTTGAGAAACGTGCCTCTCCCGGCTGGTCCCAGCAGGCGGCAGTGCAACCTCGTCCACTGTTTGCCTGCCGTACTCTGCCACCGCGTTCTAATTTATACCAGCGTTTGGGAGACTGAAATTTGAGACTACTTTCTGAGACATTACTGCTGGTGCCTCTTTGTATGCTCGCACGACAGAAATATTAAATGGCACTACAACTGGATTTTTTACCAACTTTTCCTTAGGTACCAACCTGTTTACAAAGCTTCACTGAGGATCCTACAAAGGGGGCTATCTGCCTGCTGAGGAAGAGAAACAAAAGATTTCTGACAATGCGATAATTTCACTTGTTTTTCAGACAAGTTTCGCTTCTGCGGAGGGGAACAGCAAACTATAAGTTCAGGCAGCAGAAGACAGGATGAGATGAGCAGTACAAGGAAATGAGTCATGGCCCCATGGGGAGGAGAAGGGAGTTCCCTAGAGAAGAGGCTGCAAAAATCAAAGCTTGCCCACTGACTGGGGCATCCTGAAGAGACTGAGATAGGAGCTGAGGCCAGTTGTACCACAGGACAAGTAAAACACAGTATCATCACGTAGCTGATGTACACATCCACTTAAAGCCACGGAAAGGCCTATGTTGGTCTTACAGCTTAAATTCCCCAAATTCCATCTTTCTGCCACGTCTTTGAATATTTGCCAGTTAGAGGGGGGTGCTCGAGACTCCCAGATATCATTGTAATAACAGAAAAAAAAAGTTGAGCAATGTTATTTATCCAAGCCATTTCATCATGCACAGTTCACGCTGTTATGATTCCCATTGTGTTTCAGCTGGGAGTGGCTGAAAGGAGGGGTCATTTCTGGAGTATTTAGGGGAAAAGCAAAAGCACACCCATACATGATAAACATCAAAGAAGGTGTGCATTACCTTGGAAGAACCCTGCACTGCTTGTAGGATGGCTTTCCCCACCCTACAATCAAAAAAAAAAATAAAAAAATAAAAAAATAAAAAAATGCAAGACGTTGGGGAAGACAAACCAGAAGCATGAGGAGTGCCATCCCATCCCACCCCAGGCCCCGCAGCCTGAGATCTGCTGTTATGACTTCCAAGCCCTTCTGTACTGTGAGATTCCCTCCTGCATTTCCAGGTTCACGTGCTCTGTTTAGTCTTCCCCTCCAAAGTGTCCCAGTTCCTCAAGGAGGGGGCATTAAAGAAAGGAATAATCCTCTAAAGTGTGTCCTCTGCCCTTAATGCCAGCCACTTGCTTTGGCAGTAGAGGCAGAGGATGTGCAGGAGATGTCTGCTCTGGCCCCATGGCACAGATATGGGTATCCTGGCACTTAACTCTTCATTCACCACAAATATCAGCACACCAGCAACATGCTGATGGCCGGTTTGGGGGCAATCACTGTATTGAAGAGGCTCTGGTATCTTCTCACAGCAGCAAGCAAAGCTGGGAGAGCTTTCTGCAGTTTTGCTTGCAAGGAGAGTGAACTTTGGTGTCCTGACATATCCTATGGCTTTCAGTTTTTCACCTGCATGAGAGAGAAGGGACTTCTACTCACACTGATACCTGGAAGAGGCTCATGTAAAGCACTTTTGCTGCAGAAATTATATTTTTTTGAACTTAATCTAAAACTCAACAGGGGCAGCGGGAAGACATTTTTTGCAGCAAGATTCAAAGGAGGTCCCTGGCAAACACAAGTGACCACACTCCCTCTGCTTATGCCAGATGCTAAGTGGTGGAGGAAAATTTTCATTTCCCCAGAGTCCGGAGTAGGAAATGTGCACTTGTGTTCATACAGTACTTGTTTTTCTTTAAGTGCAAAAATCTCGTTTCAGGGTCTTACGGCAGAGAGCATTTATTTTCTTACTTGAGGCCATTGTTGTTGTCACATCTAATAATCATGCATTTAGTCTTTAACTTGTTTCTCCCCTTCCAAACTGCTCTGCAGTTGGCCTGCAGCCTCCAGAGAGCAGAGCGCAGTGGATTTGTCATCTGGCGCCTGCAGATGCTGAATCACAGCAGAGGTATGAAGCCTCAGCAGGCTTCTTGCCCTGCCATCACGCACGCAACAGTGCTGAAGGAGTTATTTACTTCCTAACAGAAACCTGCAGTCCTGCCTGGCTCCTCTACGAGTGGGTTTCTCTGCTGCTTTGTCTGGAAATCAGGATGTAACCTGCATGCCCTGAGTTGTGGAAAAGCCCGGGGATGTGGCTGGTGCAGCCAGGCGGGTTTCAGCAGAACAAGCCTGGACATGGTGCGGCTGTCCTGGGCCATGTCATCTCAAGTAGTGCCACACCAAACAAATGCATTTCCTCAAACAGAGTACTTCCGCTCAGATTTTGCCGCTCTCTTACCCTACAGCTACATGAAGCAGCTTGCTTTCTGCAATGTTTAGGGCTATCTGGGCCCTGTATGTGCCAGCACTGTTAAGTACAAAATGCAGGTTTGTGCATATCTCAGAAACCCTGTGCACGTGTGACCCACCACATCTGCTGCAATCACTGTGTATTTGCAAGCAGAGCTTATGTTGCACACACCTGGGGGACCAGAGGCAGCCCATGCTGTGCAGCAAAGAGCACCTGGACACCTGCACACAGCTTTCAGGGGGTACAATGACAGGAGGGAGTGGCAGCATTGCCCTGGCTGCCAGGGCTGCCAGGCCCCACGCAAACTAGCATGGAGGTGTAGCACATTCTTCTGAGTAGAAAATGTGGCTTTGGGGTTTTGTGATGTGCTCAGGACTCTGTTGCCTCAGTAGTGATTTGCACATCTGCTGGAATTAACTCGCACAGATTGCTCCACTAATCAGTTTCACAGCAAACCGAGTCCTCTCTGCCCTCCTGCATGGACACCTAGCCCTGAGCATGCATGGAAACAGGTCTCGCTGCAACACATGGCCACCCCACAGCACATGGCTGGACAAACAAGAAACTAGTGTATGGCTTAGAAAAGAGAAGTTCTCCCAAGGGGGAGCAGTGCACGCTGAGGAAATTATCCCCACTCCAGTGCCATTAATGCTGCATTTGTTTTCAGAGAAGCCATGAGCTGAGAGGGGAACTGCGGCTGGCGGGCATGCCCCACAGCAGTGTGTGCAGAGCCTCGCGCCCTGCCACTGATCCTTGGATACTCTGGCGAATCAGTTATTGATATTATTGAGCTATTTTGAGGCTACAAAATAGCTGCAATCAGTTACCTAGGCAGGAGTGATTCGTTTAGTGAGTGAAACACAGCAAAATGAGCATTGCAGCAAAAGGCAAGGGCTTCTCTTCCAAGCTTTGAGATAAGCGGCAAGCCAAGCTGCACTGAGTGGTGCGGTCCTATTCCCAAGAGCTCACTTATCTCTTATTCTGTTCAAGGTTAGCTCAGTTTGCCCTCTTTTTTTTTTTTTTTTTTTTTTTTAAATTGTGAATTTTTTTTTACCACCTTCAAAACAGCATGTAATTGAAATATTTTTCATGTTATCCATATTCCCCTTCAGACCAATCCCGGTTTCTTGTTTTCCACATTTCAGAAACCGGAAACTATTTCCTGCAAAACAACGTTGCAGTTTTCCATAAAGCTTGTCTCTAATAGCCTGTACTTACTTTGACTTCCTATCTGTGGTTGTGACTGGAAGCTTTGTTTTTAAAAGATATAGCATCATAAAATGGCTTGGGTTGGGAACTTAATGATCATCTAGTATCATAATAACCTAAGAAAATACTGGGACTTGAGAGATTCAGTCCTGCACCGAACGTGCAGTCTATGGTTGTGAAGAAGAACTTGAACTATGCAACTGGGCAAACATCAGCGCAGGGCAGTAATGGCCGTGATGGGTTCAGGAATGTCACACTGCAAGTAGATCTCTTTTTGGAGACCTTGTTGTTAATTTTAATGCAGCTTGTAACATGTTAATCTCACTTCCAGTCGAGGCACTAGTTTACCAAGTTTGTGCAAGATGAACCAGGCAGTAACAAGGCTGCTAAACGCGTGACAGCATCTGCCAGGCCCAGTTCAGCCAGCAGGAGATGAATCAGCAGCGTGGTGCTCACACAAGGGGTGGTACTGTCTGCTTACGTCTGTTTTCCAGCATACAGAGCAACTGTGACAGCAGTGTAATTGACAACGCTATTTTTCTTGCTCTAGACTGTAATACATAGACTATTTACATGTATGTATAAGGTTGCACACAAGCCATGTGTTTGCGTTTGTATGTGTGTATCTGCATACAAACACATTTTGCACAGATCATTACGCCACTATTTATAGAGTGCACATGTGGATGAAAAGCACAGTTAGAATTCTCACAGTCTGCATACTGAAGAGGACAACTTATATAATAACCTCTCTTCATTGCTGCATAAGCTGCTTTTAAGCTTGATAATCAGAATATAAATATGGTCTGACTGCGAGTGCTGTGCATAAACAAACTCAGGGTCATCACCTCTATCTGCTTCCAGCACCCTGTGTGACCCCAGACCTCCCTCGCTGCACCTGAGCCTTCACTCAGCAACAGCGAAGGCAAAAGCCTCCCCCTTCCCCAGAAATGCAACTGAACAGATGAAAGCCGGTGGGAGGCACACCCTGCCATCGTCGGTGCAGCATCCCTGCAGGAAGGACAGGTGTGCTACATCTCACGAGAGCAGGCAGAGCACAGCACTGTAATTTCCTTCCCTCTCAACAGGAATTTCTTGTTTGCCCGACGTTTTTATATAACATGCCACAAGTGCAGGGGGAAGTATTACAGAAATACTTTTGCAATTACTGACGTCTCATTTCACAGTCAGCTGTGGAAAATATACGTGAAGGAGCATCAGCTTCCAGCCAACAGAGAAGTGATGAAGAGTTCACAAAATGCTAGTGGGAAGAAAAAAAAAAAAAACATACTTAGTAGGGCTGGCAAAAGAATGTTCAGTGTTTTCTAACCAGCATCAGTGTGCTCCTGCAAGGCCTGAAGGAACAGCTGTAAAAATGACCACCTTTTGTGGTGCTGCTGAAGGAGCCAGGGCCACCCTGTGCTGCTGGTACCACAGGTAGCTACAGGTCACACCAAACTAAAGGCTCATGCTGTGGCTATCCTTACAAAGGCTGAGCTGAGCAGAGGCATGTGGAGGAGCTATTTTTTTCCCTTTTCTGATCACCTCATGGCTCTAGAGATTCTCCAAAGTTTCTATTGAAACTCTGTCTTAAGGCTAATATTTTTTTTTGTGTAAGTACAGTCTAAATTAGTTATATCTTTCAGCGCTGTTTTGCTTTAAATGGTTATTTTTTAATATTTAGTCTTTTATCTGGGAATCACAGGAATATTGGTTAATGATCCAGTGCATTATGTTACAGAATCATACAACATCATTTCAGGGCTGACACACATGTACGTATGTATATATATATATATATAAATACACCACATATATATATGGATACATTGTGTATAAATACACTATTTATAAACACAACATATACAACATTCCAGTGCGGCTTTTATTTTAGCTTCTTGATTAGTCATAAATTATTCTTCTACCTGTCTTCGTCTTCTCAAGCACTAATTGCGTATGTATCTGTGCATAGGTAGGTGAGAAAAAGAGAATATAAGAAAACAGAGAAAAGTGCCACAGCACATAGTGATGTGGTGGCACTTAAAACCTTATCCTCACTACCCTGGGATGACCCATGGGAAGTCACCCACAGAAATGATTGCAAAACAAAGCAAAGAATGTTTCAGCTTGTTTTACTAGATGTGCTTTAGAAACCTGCAGCTATTATTCATGACCCTCCCTCTGCCAAGTCTCTATGAATGTCAACAATCTCAGGATAAATTTCATCTGGAAGTGAGGATTTTTTTTACTACAAAGCCAGCAACATCCTGTTCCCAGTGGAATAAAACGTCCACCTCTTACCCCAAAAGGCGAAAGTATTGAAATCAAACTGATGAAAGCACTCAGGGGACCATTGCCTAAACTTGATTTTTGGAAGCTAGCACTGGAAGGAATTCTCTCAAGGGAAAAAAAAAGTTTCAGTGGCAAATGGAAATTACGAGAGAAAATGTCCAGGAAGTACTTGGAAGTTTTAATCTCTCACATGAGTTTTACGATTTGCAAGATAAGGCACTGACACAAGCTAAATCAGTTTGTTTCTGCCTTTGAAAATGTAAACGGTGCTTAAAAGGTATGTGTTTGACATCTGACTTTACGAGCATGGTTTTACAGCGATTTTGAGACCTTCTAGTGTATAAAGACTTTAAAATTGAGTTCTGAACACACAAATTTTTTTCATCTCAGCTCAAACAATGCTATCCAAAGATTTCCTTATCTAGTTATAAAGTAATCAAAGTCTATGACTTGAGAATCCAAGACAAAGGCTATTGTCATTTCAATATGTGCAAATATTGCATTCAGCAGAGCTCCTCCAAGTTTATGAAAGATCAGAAACACAAAAGACATAAATTTTGCTATACTTTTGCAATTTGCTTTTACACTTGAGAGAATATACTTCATCTCCAGACAGGTCTGCTTAGATAAAAGCAGCAGACAGAAATGAGCTGCAGGTTAGCCACTCCTACATAGTTGCAATGTTTGACATTCATTAGGGTAACGCCCAGCTCAACATATTATACTTCCTTTTGGACCTCACTTTGGAGGCATACCCTTGTACAGTTTTTATCTATATCCAATCCAGAGGAAAGCCTGTAATTTGCTAAAAGCTGTCTTTATGCTGAAAGAAATAAACGATGTGAAGCACACATTCCCAAACTGTTTTTCATCCAATGGCAAGAACTATTCTGGGAACATGGTACTCTTATCTTTGCTGCCTTAAATCTCTGCTGAGTCTCAAAACTGATGGCAACGTTTGGCTTCCCCAACACAAACTGGCTGTGGAGGAAAGAAAGGATCATACACGTGGTGGTGGAATAAAGTCCTGTATTTCATAGGCTACGACTCACAATTTTTGCATTGACAATTGTATGTGATGTTTTCTGCTGAAGGTTTGGGATTTCCTCTTTTTCAGTGTTATGTGCTTCAAACCTCTGAATAAGTACAAACATTTTTACATACCAAACAAATTCAGCTTCAATAATTATTTAATTTCAAAGTTGATTTTTTTTGAGTTAGAAGTCCGGATCAATATTTTGTGATTTACAAAACAATAAAACTCCAGGAAGGCTACAGAATTGACAACAATTTCCTTATGGTTGGTGTAAGGGCTGAGACTTCTGTCTGTGCAAAACAAACTTCCATTCAGCAGTGGGATGCAGTCCAGCAGGAAATCTTCAACCCTCACTAAACAAATAGGGGACATATATTTTCTATGACAAAAGAGAACACGTTTACAATGTGTAGAAGAATATGGTTATCAAAATATACCAACACGAGTATTTCTTTTTCAATAATAAAGGTTTGAAACAGAGCTTTACAGTGCAAGGATGTTATCAAACTATTTGTCCTTATCAACAAATAGAATTTTTGGAACCAAAAATTCCAATTTCCATTTACCAAATGGTTTGCGAACAGAAGAGGAAATGAAATGTACTTTGTCCGTCTTTGTTACTGTTGGTGCGTTAAAGCAGGGTGGGACTGTATGCATCCAATAAAAAAATAAATCCTGTAATGGCCTTAAGAAAGTGATGCTTGGTGTTTGGAAGAAGAGAACAGAAAGAAAACTTGTGACATGAGTTTCTTGGTTAAGGAAGTGGAGGAAACAGGCTAAGGGAACAACTTGTTTGGCTGGTTTTTATACTTTTGTACTTTTTTTAAACAGTCAACGGTTGAAAATCCAATTATACGTGAGGTTTTCTATTTCATTTTGTAAATTTATTGAATGATTCATAGACTTGCAGTACTACTCTTACTCAAGCTTCGCTAATAATATATTTATACTTGGCAAAAATTTCATTGGATCTTGGCAGAATTTTCAGCCCCTTTCTATTCACAGGCATATCACATTAACTGGAGATCTCTGGAGTTTGAATATGGCTGGGAAGTATGAACCTGTGATTCTGAATTTCAATTTTAGTCTGCCAATACCTTGCATTAAGTGTAAACATACCCACAAAACGTCTATCTAAATGACTGTTAAAAACATACAGACAATGCTTTTAAATACTTGTTTCCATTACACATTATCTTAGTAAAAAGCCTGTGTTCCTGAAGTGTCTGCTCGCTGTTGCTCCAGATGACATTCTTTGAACAAGCTCATCATCTTTGGACTGCTCATCATCTGTTGCATCTGTTCCTGATCATTCCTGTGCAGAATTCCCAGTGGCATACAAAATCTCAGCAGGTATCTGAGAGTTTGGTCACATGCACATGAGAACCACAGACGCTGTGAAGGAGTCATTAGAAATTGCATCAGAAAAAAAAAACAAAAACCAAAAAACAATGTGACCTTGAAATTACACGCTTGTACACTCCCGAAAGCTGTAAGAAAACTGTATTTTTTTAATCTCTAGAGGTAATAAGTATCAGATTTATTTGGATCATTACTAGTAACACCTCCACCCAAGCACTGAAATCTTTACTCAAAGGAGCAAACTGCTTGTCTGGCGTTAAGCCTGCAGTTGTTCATGATCCAACTAACACACCAGTCAGCTGAGACGACTTCTGTTAGAGGAACAAGTGCCTGCTTTTTAATCCCGTTGGAAAACATGTGATGTCTACACCCTTTACATGTGAAACATGGACTACTTAAGAACAAATTATGTGGAAATGGCCAATGAAGAATGGTCTCTTAAAGCATGGCAAACTGGAGGAGCTATCCAACAGAGAAAACTGTGCAAGCCCCTTCACCCCTGGCCATGACTTCTGTGTAAAGCTGGAGCCTGGTCAATCTCCAAAATATCGCAGGTGCATGCAGTGGCTGCAGGATCTGGATGAAGTAGCCAGAAGGCTCTTCCTGCAGATATCCCCTGCTTGAGGGCATCCACCACGCCAGGGTAGGGGTGCCACTTTAGGCACAGTGTTCAGAGCAGGCTGAGTCCTTTTGGAGTACATGGCCTGCGTTTAGCTATGGCAGAGCTGAACAGGATTTCAGAGAGTTGTTTCAAACCCCATTTTTTATGCCGAACTTCTTACTAGGTCAGCTTCAAATTGGCATCGTGCTGGATCAGCAGAACCCTCAGCACCCCCTCTTGACACTGGCCAACATGACCAAGCTTTTCCTGTTTTACTGCCTCATTACTGTGTAACTCCACAACCTCAGTCACCGACAGCTTTGGTTGCTGTCAGCAGGCACGTAGCAAAAACAGGGGTGAGGCACACAAAATGCCTGCTGGACTGCTGTGTCAGACTGATGAACGCCGTGCTGTTAGAGAGTGACCCCCAGTAAAGCAGCGCACAAAATGCTCATGTAAAAATCATGAAGTAAACATGTTCCTTGCCTTCACCTCCTCCAGAGCACCTTCCACAGAGGCAAAGCCATTTAAGATGGGCCTGTGTAACTGCACCCACTTGTTTGCAGCAGAGCCCCAGCACGGATGGGGCTGCTTCCTGCCAGGTGCCTTTTTCCCGCAGCTGCGAAGCAGCACTTTGCCCGCATGCCTTTTTTTGTCCTCCCGCCTCTTCCCTGGAGGCACCAGGGAGTGGCTGACTCGGAAGGAGCATTCCCTAAGGACTCTTGTGTTCCTCATGTTGGCATACCTGGCCTCCCCACACACGTACCCGTCTAGGAACCACTGCTGCTGCTGCTGTGGCGGGGGATACTTCACAGTTGCTCTGCCATGATTAATCTTCCAGCAGCTTTGCGCGACCGTTAACAATTCCTGCTGTACTTTGGAAGAGCTGTCAGGACAATTTGAGCAGCTCATTCCTGGGAGGGCTCCATGGGCTCGGAAAACTTTTTGACCGAGTACGCCGCCGGTCTGGCGGACGGCAGCGCCAGCGCTGCAGGACACGCTTCAGGCGCAGGCCGAAGCCACCGGACGCGCAGCCTCGAGCAGCC
>VXAV01005790.1:21747-33039 GCA_013399715.1 Alectura lathami | reverse complement strand
GGTTCCGCGAAGCCGCAGCCGTGGGTCTTCGCGCAGGTTTATGGCACGAAGCCTGAGAAGGAGCGAGAGTTCGGGAGTGACGGGACGCCGATGAGCGCTCTATCACGTGCTTGTGTTGTTGTGTTTTAGATCATCTGAAAACCTGGTGTTTTCTGGATGTAGCTCCGTCATTCCTCTGTGTTGTTTATAGAAGTGATGCTGGAACGTGGGCTTGTTCATGCTGTTCCTTGCTTTCGTAATCCTCTGAATAATGCAAGCCCTTAAACTGACTGAACTGTGCTATTTGGTTAAAACTCAGTGACTGGCGATTTGCAGTATGAGGCAGAGCTTGCACTGGGTTGTTTCTGCCTTGGAAGTAAATGCCAGTGTGCCTTATTTCAGAAACGTGTTCTTAACTGCGGGTAGGTAGTGGAGCTGCCAGGAGTAGTTCATGCTTGCCAGATACTCCCTGAGTAAACCACAGTTCTCTGATGGCTCTGTGTGGTTCAGCTCAAGTTGGTCGCTGCTCATTAGTGTGAAGGAACCTGTAATTGCTTTGAAGTCGTCTAACCTATTAGTCATATGAGGAAGCAGTTGGTCTTTCAGTGGCACGGTGAGAAAAACCCTGTTTTCACCCTGTTAAGTTTTAAGGAAACCATAGATCATGAAAGGTGACTTTCAGAGAAAACATTGGTTTGATGTATTTCTTGAATACTTCTTGAGGTCAATGGAATCCCTTGAATTTCGAGTTGCACTTACACATTGTTTAGAGTATCTTGGATATTTGATCAGCGATGTTTTCGAGCGTCATTTGTTGTGTTCGGTCAAGTCAGTTGATATGGTGTCTGAAAGTAACACAAAGTCAGAAAAAGGAAAGTTTGGTAAGTGCTGCATTAAGTGATGACAGGAATGTTAAAGGCCTCTGTAGTCCTGGGCTGCTGAATCCAGGGTAGGAAAAGATACTAAGGCAACCTTGCTACCTGTGTTCAGGTAAGGAAACAACTCCTCCGCACCCTGTGCTGGAAATCAGTCGATAAGAGTTACTGGCAGCAGAACATCACTGCTGGCCTCCATGTGAGACCAGCATCCTCCCTGTGCAGTGAACACCTGTAACACAGGGCAGCTTCTGCCTGGAAGACATTATGTTCTAAAAGATGAAGAAGCACAGCAGAAGAAGAAGAGAGGAACAGGCACAGGAGAGATTCTGTAGCTGTTCTATCATGTTTTTTTTTCTAGGTGGGTGTAAAGCATAATGCGAGGGCTAAAAGAAGAATCTGGCATTCACTTAGCCATTCTGTGTATTTCTTGGTTGTAGACCCTGACACACCTTTCCATCTGGCAGTTTTCTAAACAACAACAAAGCTCTGTCTTTTTCCCACTTGCAGTTGAAAATCAGAGTTAGCCAGGGTAAAATGTTTGTCTTCTCCATTATCAGTAATGCAAAGTTAGTTGACTTCAGCTGAGAATGTTGCAAGTGGACTTCCCTTCTTACACACTTACTGAATGTGTCATCATAGAATGTCTTGAAGCAAGACCTTTAGCTGAGGTCCGGTTTTTTGCAAGTGCAGGCTGAGAATGCGGTTACGCATTCAGTTATTAGTGTTTTGCTCATGCTCTTTGCTGACGTCAGTTACTTTATGAATGCTCTTTGAATCCGAAGTTAAAGGTGTGTCTGAAATAATAGTGTCAAGATGTTTCTGTGCACTGCAGAACAAGATGAAGGTCTCAGGATAAACTCTGTTGTTCATGATGTTTTGTGTGTTTGTTTTTTTTTTTTTGGTTGTTGTTGTTTTATTTTTTTGGCATAGATTTTTTGAAGATGTTACGGTTAGGAGTGGTTTTGCTTGTTTTGTCCTTAGTAAAGATGGAAAATGTATGGGGTGATTTGTTTTTCAACAGCTATAAGAAAGTGTTGCAAGTTAGCTAGTTAAATTTAAAATGCAACTTAAAGTGTATGCCAGCTCTTCTTGTGACAGAGCTGGAGCTGCTCCTGCTGTCAAAGTCAGTATGTTGTTACTGGTGCATACATCTATTTGGTATTACAAGGAAAGACGAACAGGAAAAAGGACGGAATGTCCAAACAAAAAGCATCTTCTCTCAGCCACATGGGAGCATAAAGAAGCAGGGCATACATACCATCTCAGACAAACTTAGCTTAGTTTCTTGCCAAGCAAATGAATTTATTTATTAATTAATTTATTTAAAGTAGAAGATTCAGTGCTTGCAAATACAAAGAAAAAAGGAGATGGTGAATGTCATATTTAAAATAAGACCCCTCTTCATATCTGAAGCATAAGCTCTTCATGGAACCAATGTGATGTTCCCAGAAATGGTACTAGAAAGTTGTGCTTTCCTAGCTTACCTCCTCAGGATGGCAGACTTCAAAGGGAGGTCATACTTCCATAGACTGTTTTATTATCTGAGGCCAGAGAGCATCGGAGTTCAATGTTTACACAAAGCATGACTCCAAGTGGCTGGGTAAAAATTACTTTGATGGGGACATATGTGCATGTTCCAAGTGTGTAAATGATACTTGGGTTTTAAATCAAAGTCTGATTATTATAGATGCTGTTTGGCACAACCTTCTATCGGGAAGATTGCCAGCACTGAACTCTGTCTGACTCGAGCTTAGTGATGGCAAGGCTGCAGTCCTTGGCTTCTCTGGCCAGTGAAATTGCCGTGGGGTCCCTCAGGGATGTGGAGTTGACCTGTTTGAGGGATGGCTGAGGGAATGCTGCCAGCCCTCTTAATGCTGCCCTTATCCCTCTCAAGCGATCTGTGGGGACCACAGATCATAGTACGTGACAGCCTGGTCTAGGGGTGGGAGAAGAGCCTTGGCACCTATGAGGGGATGCTCTGTTCTCCAGCCAGCTGCTGGGGCACAGTGTAGTAGTCCAGGGACTGGGAGCCCTATTGATGCAGTGATCCTGTCTGGCACGGGTTTCCTTGGTGTGAAGATGAGGAATTGGACTTAGGGAGGAAGGCTGGCACTGGTTTGGCACTAGCAGCACTGTGGTGTACTTGGTAGGATCCAGGTAAAGTTCTTGTGTTCTGTCTTGAAAAGGAAAAAATGAATCACTCTGAACTTTACAGTTAGTGTTTTTAAAGCTGTGCCCAAACCTGAGGAAGCAAACCAATGAAAGCAATAAAATACATGTGGTGTACAGAAAGTTGTTCTAGCATTGTTAGCCAAATTCCATGATGATAATTAATATCCTATTGGGAAGCCATTGAAGCCAAGCATTCAATGCAGTATGCTTTTGCAATTGTACACAAGCTGTCTGTTGATAACAGGGAGAGCTGCAGCTGGATTCAGCATAGCACTTGGCTTGTAGAGTGCTGTGGCGCAAGAAAGATGGTGAAGGGTCTCGAGGACAAGATGTGAGGAGCGGCTGAGGTCCCTTGGTCTGTTCAGCCCAGAGCAGAGGAGGCTGAGGGGAGGCCTCATGGCAGCCTACAGCTCCCTCCCAGGGGAGCGGAGGGGCAGGCGCTGAGCTCTGCTGTCTGGGTACAGCGGCAGGACCCAAGGGAACGGCATGGAGCTGTGTCAGGGGAGGGTCAGGCTGGGGGTTAGGAAAAGGCTCTGCCCCAGAGGGAGGTGGGCATGGAACAGGCTCCCCAGGGCAGTGGGCACGGCCCCGAGCTCCTGGAGCTCAGGGGACGTTTGGACACCTCTCTCAGACACAGGATTTGGGGTGGTGCGGTGTGGGGCCAGGAGTTGGGCTTGATGATCCCTGTGGATCCCTTCTAAATGAGAAAATTCTGTTGTTCTTTGAGTCTGTGACCCTATAATGAGGGTGTCCATTTAGGAACAGAGCCCAGTCCACAAGAAAGAATTTGAACAGCAGCTGTAGGTCCTGAGCCTTATAAGCTGTGCTGGCTCTGGAGTCACCGTTTTTTCAGTGAAAGCACACCTACTGACACTGCTTTTACTGGTATGTGTGTGATGTGCTTTTGCTGTAGCAGTAAAAAGCACAGATAGCTGGGTCAATTGTGTCTATACTGAAAGTGCTATTATGGATCAATTCACCTCATACCTGAAAAGACAGCCTAAGTGGTTTGGTTTTCCAGTGAAGAGGCAAAATTGGAATGTGAGAACAGTGTTTCCAGTTTTAAAACTTGTCAGGTGTCTTAGTGTTGCCCAAACTCATTTTAAAATCTTGAATTATTAGAGGTTGTTTGAAACAGTTTGTGAGATTTTTGTCCTGTGTTACCAAAATGGAAACAGGTAAGAGACGCGACTTTTTTTAGTTTTTTCATTCAACTGTAATGTTTCCCCAGCCTGTCTGCTGTTGTACTTGAGCACGTTCCGGCTGGAGATAGTGTAGTGGTACATGGATCATGACTTTCTGCCTGCAGCCATTTAAACAAAAGGCTGTAGGAACTCATTAATTCAGTGGTTTAGCAAGCTTCACCTCGTTCTGCTCGATTTTCAAAACAGAAATAAATAAATAGCTCCAGACTCATACCCTCTCTCTTTGCTCAGCAAAACCAGCGAAACAGTTGTGAATCCTCATTCTCAGATGTCCGAGTTGCTCTGGGAAGCTACACTAGCTGACATATTAGTGGCTTTATTATGTTGCTTTTTGTATACATGGGGAAATTTTCTTGCTGTTCACATTTTTTATTCTAAGATTTTTGGAAGAGAGATTATGGTTCTGAGGAACCATAAACTATTTTCAGAGATGCAGAGTAAGACCTGTGCTGAATACAGCACACTTGCTGAATAAACAGTGTTATGCTTTATGTTGCCACACATGGGGAACAAAATGGGATGGGTGGCACATCAGGTTAGATGAAAACAAGAAGTTTAATGTCTTGGATGGAATGAAGGATACAGGAGGTTTGAGGGGGAGCGGTGTTTTCTGAGGTGCACCTCTGCCTGAACCATCGCAGAGTTTTTGTATCAACAGCAGAATACTAGAAGTCATGATAACAGATTTCTCCCACATAAGGAGGGCTGGAAATCATGAGCATTTGAACAGTTCTGAGGAAAGTTTGGATGCTGGAGTGGGTGGTCATGGTTGGACACGCAGCATTGGTGTCTCAGAGGAAGCGGTTTGGTTTCTGCTGAAGCCTGTGGGACTGACAGCATTACCCAAGCAAGTATTGCAGAGTGCTGTGGTAAACAAGGATGGGTAATAATATGAATAATGGTATCTTCCAGAACTTTTCAAAAGAACACTACAGTTAAATGTACTGCTGTGTAAGCCATTACTTTTTGGCTGATTTCACTTGAAGTCGTCCAGCGGGTCATTTAGAAATCCTCCTCTTTAGTGAGAAGGGAAGCACCGTGTTCTATTCTTTTGTGTTGTGGTGGGTGAGAGGGACCATATATGCACTAAGATATTTGGGACTTTACACAGAAGGTGTAATTTAAGACCTTAATATTTACACATCCTTTTTCTCTACTTACAGCAAGGCGACAAGAAGGCAAGTGGAGCTTCTTCCAAATCAGGAGAGAAAAAAGAATCGGCAGAGGTAAATTCAATTGTTGGAATATATTAACAAGAAAAACTTGGTGATGAATTTCCTGATACAGATTTTTGTCTTTTGATAGCAAAGTGGTAGTTTTTAGTTAATTAATAGGTTACTGTAATCAGATCTAATTCATTCCAAGAATGTGTAGTTTTGTCTTAAGCTGCAGAGCAACTAATGAAAATACCTTTTTCCTCTTTCCTCCTTCCACAAGTACTTCAAGTTAATATCAGAGCATCAAACTTGGAGGATTTGTCTGTTCTGCAGTGGAGGTGCACTTTGGTACATCACTCATGATTCTGGCTTTGACTGTCCAGAAGCAGGGATGAAGTGGAGTGTGCTGTGGCTCTTCCTACCTTGTTTGTATCCTGAATTTTCTTCCGAAGGGAAGATTCATACCTAGTTTCTGCACATCTGGGCTATATTCTGACTCCCTTGCAAATATGTGTTCAGTGCTGTGTTTTTTAAAAAATACTTGGCTTTGAAGACACAGCTTCCTCAGAAATTGTATTTACTGGTCAGGAGCCCATGCTGGCCTATAACATGGAGTTTACAACAGACAGTTTTGTAGTCTGATAATGGAGGCTATTGATGACAGTCAGAATCCACATGGGTTGCAGATGGTGTGAGGAACAGTACTTTGACGGGTTGTCGTCTCTCAGTTACCCCAAGCCCTGTTAGCCACATGGAGGTACTTTGTGTGCTGTGGTGAGTCATGCTGGTACTGCAAAGAGAAAGTGTTGTCCAAACCAGGATGCAAGTGCCAATACTGATAGTTCCTCTCTGCTGATGCAAGTGTGAGCAGTACTTCTCCAAGGAAGGTTCAGAATGAGAAAAATTCATAGAAACATCTGTTACTTGTGTACTTGTTGGCTTCAAATGTCAGTTATTAATGCAAGGGAAGCTGGAAGTACATCTGACACTTTGTTCTTAGCAGAAGCTATTTGGAAGATAACTTTGGCTAAGCTGTAATGTTTTTAACTGCAGTGTGAATCAAGACCAGTGACCACTTTTATTACCATCCTCTGAGGTAAATGATTAGAGCAGTTACCTTTCTTTCCTGGCCAGATACCAAAAAAGGCATGTCTGCGCTGGATACATGGTCCTTTTTTCTTTAGACAGTATAGCTTTTTTCGTAAATCCCACTGTTCTTTTATTCATTTGTAGTTTAGTATTGGATTTTGCATGTTGTTTTTCTGAATATAGAGGTGCTGACCTTTTTGTGGGACTAGTGGGAGTTGAGGTCTGTAATTTGGATGGTGGAATTACTGTTCTGCTGTTCCAGACTGACAAAAGAAGGCTGTGAATAAGTTTTATTGTCCTGACACTTTTACTTTTCAACTTCTTAGTCCTTAGAATACTGTATATGTGCCTTTTGTCTTGTGGATTTCTGTTGTTTCTTTTCTTTTGCATATGACTGACTTCACAATGTGTAAATCTGGAAGTAGACCAGAGGTTCACAGCAACCTCTGAAACTCTGTTTTTTTAAGTGGTTGAAGTAGCAATTCAGAATCTTTTTTTTCTGTTTTTCCAAGAGTCTGCAGTGCTATATTTTTGTTTAAAAGATAGAAAGTATTCCTGTAGTCTTCAGTTTTTCAAGCAGATATTTATAATGTGTCTGTAGATAGCTGTGAATGTCCATAATTAGAGTACTGAGTTTGTTCACCTCACTGCTAAAAACCTTGTGTAAGGCCGGATAAAAATGGTAAGGAAATACAAAGATCTTTGAAAAGCTCATACTCATATTGAAGGGAATTTTTTAAATACCTATATACTCATTATTTAGCTAAAATGAACGGTAAATGACCCTGTCTTTCACATTCTTATGGAATGTCATTCTCAAGGAGTGAGAGAAGGTGAGTAAGACTTTGAAAAATAAAGGTGGGAAAGGTCTGACACTGGTTTGAGAAGGAGACAGTAGTTAACCATAACATAAAGGAGAACTCAGAGTGAATACTGTCAAGCTGTAGAATAGCCTACTTAAGAAACCTTCTGAAGCCTTTCCTTCTTAATTGTTTAAAAATAGTCTGGAAAAAGCACAGCAGGTTTACTGTATGTAGAAACCTGCTTTGGTAAGACATGCTTTTGCATAAAGAGGCAGAGGAGATTAAATAACTCCGTAAAACTTCTCAATTTCTATCATGACAGTACATCAAAATAATACTTGAGAAGTTACCAATTTCAATGATACTGTAGTTTTGGAATTACATATAATCATTGCAGGGTATATCTGCACCAACAGACATTAATTAGTAAGATTGTTTGTGTAGGAAGTATTCACTTCATAAGTTTCCAGTAACTTACTGCATAACTATCACACAGCACTTTCTTGCATAGATCTTAAAGCTTAAGATGGAGGAGACTAGCAACATCATATGAATAACATAAAATTTGGGGAAGAGTAGGTGTTGAAACACAGGGGTGGAATTGCTTTGCTTAAGGTCATCCAGCTGCTCAGTAGAAGAGAAATGAAATGAGGTCAGCAAGTACTAGGCTGCTGCAAGAACTGTGTGACGAACAGCTTCCTCAGAGCTTGAAAGGAGAAAAGCCACAAATGCGAAAGCAGTGAAATACGGAGCCTGCTTTTCTTCCTGCATGGTATCAGCAGCCTAGCTGGTGACTGTAGGCTGTGTCTACTTCTCACTTACAAATTAATCTAAATTCCATTTTGTTTCAACTGCACTGAAGTCGCTTACACTGACGTAATGTAGCTAAAGATGCTGACTGACTGATGGGAAGGAACAGTGAGTAGGTGAATCAAGTGTCTGTTTCCAGCAAACTCCATTCTACTTGATGGCTGTCTTGCTTGGGAGCAGGTAAGCACAATCCTTCTTTCCACTTCTCTTCCCAAGGGTCCACACGCAGCTTTTCTGCTCTGTGGCCAAAACCATAAAGCTTACCCCAGTACTAAGGTTCTGACAGATGTCTCTCTTCCTTCTAGAATGCTAACTTGAGTGTATTCAGTTTCTGAAAACAAAATGAAGATGTGACCGTAATATGACATGCCCATTTTATTTTAACCCTGGTCCTTCACAGCAGCCAGTGATGGTTACTTGGAAGCACTTGGGTTGCACCAATATTCGGTGCTGTTTCATCTGTCACCATAGAGAAATACTGTGAAGTGGCTTGGTGAGGGTAAGACTGTGATATCCTGCTGGGATCCTCTTGGAAGGATTGATCTCCTTCCCTTTGTTACTCTATGTGTGTTACCAAGGGAAAGACACCTTCATACTAAGATCCAGTTTGCCTCACTTCAACAAGCTTCAAGTCAAGGCAGATGGAGTGGTCTGCTTGCCACAGGAGTAGTCAGTCTCAGGTTGAAATGCACGTCATCTGTCAGTCTAACGATGAGCAACAGAGTATGGAGCTGTGCTGTGTGTGTACAAATATGCAAAAGATCTGCTCGAGGGACAGAACTGGAAAATTCTTGTGTGTTAGAATACGTAAGGGAAAGGAGATATAGGGCGACTCTCTACCAGCGCGGTCCACATGTCAGGTTATGGTTGTATTAAGCAGTGCTCACAGATTCAGGTTGTAGGGCATATGCCTTAACTCTTTGCGTCTGACTTTTTAGAACCTTAAAACTTAAATTCACGTTTTAAAGAGGATCAGACACTTCTTGAGAATCTAAGTCAGCTGTAATGAAATGTTTTAATTGCTTGTCCATGTGTGCGTAGACATTAGCATAAAATAAATGGTCGTTGTTGGAACTGGCAGTTGCTCATGCACTGGAAGCTGTTTCATGTGTTTGCAGCTGGGATGCACCTGCCATGCAGCAGAAGTGAATGATAAGCAGCTATTTTCCCTTACCTATCCCTCTACTTTCTCACTGTGTGAAAACTCAGGATATTGTGGTCCTGAGTCAGCTTGTTTGCAATATACCATTGCAAAGCACAAGAAATATCAAATTTCCTTTCTTCTCCTTTCCTCCCGATGTTTTGAGTCTCTTGGTATTTCTTGGTAGTTTTTATGTGAAGTTTTAGCAGGTGAGAGGCAACTGGTGTGTGTTTTGTTTTTTTTTTTTTTCTTTTTTTCCCCTCATCTTGCATCAACTTCATCTTATGTGCCTTTCCTCCGGTTTCAGATCGCCTTGGCCTTTGTATGCCATCCAGGCATTAGTGCTGTAGAAGTTCTTGGATTCTAGAAGATAAATACTTTTGAGAGGAGATAGGACAGATGCACTGTAGAGAAGCCCAGGATAGTTTGTAAAATATAAATTGGGCCATGGGTTTTATTAATCTTTAAGCCTGTGAGAGTCTGTTTAGAAAGACTATCAACATACACCTGAGCTACTTCTACATCACTGTTTTTGTTTCTTTCGTATCCACTGTTGGCTACTCCCAGAGAGGGAAATTGGTTGTATGAAACTTTAGCTGGACTCAGAAAGGCAGGTATTGTGTTATAATGAGTTGCACTGTTGTGCTGTCATGTTCTTGTTTGGTACTGCCCCTCCAGAGGGATGCTCTTGGGGCAAAGGCTTTGCTGAAGAAGGGAACTCCTCTTACAGGAATCTGGGCTAAGCTGATTCAAGCACAAATTGTCTTCCTGCCCTAATCTCCCAAGAAGCATTCCAAAGTGTTAGGCAGTCTGAATACACTTGTGGGGTTCGGAGTGAAACTATTCTTTTTTTTAATATATATATATTTTTTTTTTTACAGTGTTGAACTTGTCTTTTAATCATACTTTGACATGAGAGAAGGTGAGAGGTTTTGAAGCATATGCATTAAATACAGCAATGTTTGTAGAAAGAGCAGGTGATAGATTAAAATTCCACTGGCCATAACTCAGATTAGTTAACCTTGAAAAAAATAAGTTCCAGTATATTTAAAAATACATAAATAGGACATTGCCCACTGCAGGCTTAAGTGTACTTATTACCTAATCATGTTTGAAGTTCTTAATTCTGATGCAAACACTCCCATTGTGTGTGATTGTGTTCTGAAGTACACCTCCCCTGTTTTGAATTGGCTCGTGCTGGTGTTACTAACCGCACAAAATCTGGAAAGAGCTGTTATCTTGTCATCGAGTGAAATATTAAGGAGAGCTTCTATATCAGTCTAAGTATCTAGTCTGTGCATCTCTGCTGTCTGAAAGTGAAAGTGAGGTATTAAAAGGAAGACAGGATAATATATTTTAGGAATTGGAAGCCTCAGCTCAGAGTGGGGGTGTATTTTAACAGAGATGGTGTGAGGCAAGATCCTTACTAATACATCCTTGCCATTTTGAGTCATGCTTTCAAGCAGTGCAGACAAAATACGTGCCACTTCCTTAGCTCATTATTCTTTGCTAAACAGGAAATATGGTCTTTACTTCGAAAGAGTGATTGTGGTAACTGGCTTTGCAATGTTACTGTTCTTTTAAAATTGATTCTTTGCTCTAACATCAGGATTTCTGTGATGGTTTTTAATTCTGATGCTCATCATGCAGGATTCCTTATCCAAAACAAACATGAGAGTTGGTCAGAGTCCAGGGGCACAATTCTTTCTAAAGACACTGTGACTGGTAGAAATTTGTTAGGATGCCTGCTATTGCTTCAAACTGTGGATGTTCTTGAGTAACTTTGATTAGAACGTTTGCAAGACCTCTTTCTATCTTGATAACAAATCATTTATTCTAAATGGCATTGGTTCATTTTTTTTCCCCCTGAGCCTTATGCTTCTTGGAACACTAAATACATGCTTTCAAGATACCAGAATGCAGCTTTGCTTTAACAGTGCACTAGTTTTCTAATAGTTTTAGTCTGTGATGGGATAAACACAAGCAATCAATATGATGATGCAGTATCATTGGCATCATTTGAAGAATTTAGGGTTTCACGTATCCCTCTTTAAAAGA
>VXAV01005790.1:0-21720 GCA_013399715.1 Alectura lathami | reverse complement strand
AAAAAAAAAAAAAAAAAAAAAAAAACAAAAAGATCAGTGCGTTGGATTAAAAATGTTTGCATACTGTTGCAGATGCTTTTGTGTTTGTTTTTATCATTAAATGTCATGCTGTAGCTGAGACTTCTATATTCCTAGAATAGTTAATGAGAGCCAAAAAGATCTCTGTGCAGGTGGTTTGTCTTTCTTGGTGGGTGCTGAAGGTAACCTAGATGTCACCTAGTTTTGGTGAGTTGAGTGACTGCATCTGAGTGTGCGCAGAAGACTGATACTGTCCAGCACTGTATCTCAGGGGACATCTAGTGGCTTTAGGGTAACAATGTGTTGCGTGGTTCAATCCTCTGTAGAGGAGTGGAGTGGTTTTGGGGAGCAGTGATTTGTTTCCACTTTATTCTTTTCTACTTCTTTTTTTTTTTTTTTTTTTTTTTCCTGTGGCTGAGATATAACAGGTGCTTGAAAAATTAAATCACTTCAGTTAAGTTTTGGTATTCATTAGGAGCTGTTATTATGTGAGAGTGTCTCTAACCTAGGAAGAGATTGCTTGTTGCTCATGCAATTGTTGAATCAAAGATTGAAAGTTACAGGCTGAAATACTACTTAGGTCTGTTAAAAGCATTTCTGGACCAGAGATTGCATATTCTTTCTCCATGTCCTGATTTTTTTTCATAAAATAAAACTGCATTGTAGCTGTTCTTACTGCAAAATCATAATGAAAAACGGAATGGTGTAGCCCATCATGAACGTTTCTGGATACCAGTATTAATGCACATTTTCAGTGTGAATATCTACATAGAAAAGTGATAGGCATTTCATCTCCACTTTATTAAATGTGGAAGAATTAAGATTCTGTTCTGAAGCAGTGTTTTGGCTTCTTGTTTTGAAGCAACTGCTGATACTGGAGAATGGACTCTAAATATCTGCGTGCCGCAGCTTTTATTCCTTCATATGCAAAACTGTACAGGCTGTTGATTCTTGTAATTCTTTTCAGAAAGATGTTGTGCTTTGGTAATTCATTACCTCTGTTATTGTCAAGTTTGGGAGTGAGATCTGAATACAGCAAGATAATTCTTCAGCTGATTGGGTGTGAAACTGTCACAGGAAAAAAATATTCTTCTGTTTCAAAGAGGGGGGGAAGATGGGAGCAGTACTCATGGATTTGCTGATAAAGGGTGTCAGAGCTGTGTGCCTCCAGGGAGCATTGTACTTTCCAGCTTCCTTCCCACGTAACATCATTATTTTAATAAGCCTAGGAGAAGAATGAACCTAGTAGCTCGATACTGCCATTTTTTTCTCCTTTTAGAAATGTAGTAAGGGGTAGATAGCAGAGAGCTTACTTGTGAAAGATAACCCTGGAAACTAAAAGGTATTACTCAGCCTGTCATGTTCAGTGTTCAGTAAAGGATACTGATTTGGTGGTGGTGTAAATTAACATGGAGATGAGCTACCTGGTGCCTTTCTCACTCCACAGGAAAATTATTTATTTTCTTATTTTTCCTCTCTCTCCACCTGTACCTTCATTACTGTTCCACTTACATGAAACGCAGTAGTGATTGCTTTAGTGATTTTACCATTTTTTTTTTTCCTTACACAGTTTAATTGATTAACAGGAGTAGTTAATTGTTGGAACAAAGATTTATTTCACTCTGAATACAGGTTACTTACAGCTTCTAGTTTGAACTGTCCGGATGTGGGCACTGCTGAAGGCAGTGTCAGTGTCCACGTGTCTGAGACACATTTCTGCCTCTGCTGCTGGCTGAACCTGCCAACAGGAAAGTGGCAGCCACATCCCTCAGCCTGGCAGAGAGACACCAGGTCCCTGAGCACTGGGCTCCAGCACCCAGCTAGGAGTGTACTGGGTGGTACTGGGCTGCAGTGGCTGGACAGGAGGGGTCCTGGGCTGCAGTGGCTGGAGGAGGTGGCCATGTTCTGACCTCCTTTTAAGGAGGGAAATCACCATTGCTTTTTTTTTTCTTTTTTTTTCTTTTCTTTGCTTTCCTTTTTTTTTTTTTTTTTTTTTTTTTTTTTTTTTTTTTTTTTTTTTTTTTTTTTTTTTTTGTGTGTGTGTGACACACTACAAAGTCTAGCTTGGGTGTCATTGTTTTCAGTACTGACCATGACATCTTTGATGTAAATGTCCTACTTCATGTCTCAGTCTGTACTGTTGGGCCAGATTTTTGTGATGTTAGTCTTAGGTAAATGGCCACAAAAGATGGACTCTGCCCCAGGCTCTGACTGGAGGTAGTCAGTTGAATGTGCACCTTTGTTTATGGGGATGCTTTTCTTTTTTTGGAGCTAAATTGCAAGGAGAACGTGACGGAGTGACCGTAATACAGAAGACTGTGTGACTGCCAATCTGGTGCAGCAGCTGTTGCACGATCATTTGAAAACTGATGTTCTTGAAGTTGAGTGTGAATTTCCTGGTAGGCTGTCTGAGCTGTCATTCTGCTGACGTCTCCGCTGTAGAGAGGAATTAAAGTGTGAACGCTTTGTCTCATAGACAATGGCTGTTTTTTTTCTAGTATTCACTAGATGTCATTTCAGCAGTTGCTGAGTTCTTCCAGGGGAAGAGTGGAGGTTCAAAGGGGATGTCCTTTTTCAGTTGCAAGTTTCTGAAGTAGAAGAGCCATCATTCTGTTTTGTGTTTATACTTCCTTGCCTGAGATATAGTGTTAGCTGTTCAGGTTATTTCTGTACAGCAGTAAGGTACCCATCTTACTTTCATTGATACTTTACATTAAATTCTTACTGTAGATTGTTGCTAATTGTATCTATGCCTACTGTTGGTTTAACCCTGTATTAAAATGAGTCACTCTGCCACTGGAAATAGCATAGATTTCTATTTGTTCTGTAAAACAGCGCTAGAGAACTGAACCTGTTCTGTGCTGGGCAAAGCCATCTGAAATAAGCCTGTGTGAATTAAAGTTACCAAGGAGAGCTTGTTTTTGGATGACTTACCTTGTTAAAATGTTCTAATGGACATTTTTTATTACAGATTTTTTTAATACTTTTTTTTTTTTAGTTTACAATTTTACTTGGCTTCTTCATCATCAATATTTCTGTTGTTTATTATGTTTCTTTGATTTATTTTGCAGAAGAAATCAACAAGTGCTAATGTCAGTCAGCCTCCCAAAACACAGGCAAGTGGAGCACCTTCTGCTGCTAAGGTAATGCATAGCTAAGGAATTGGTGTCTTTGAGGAGCGAAGAAAGTGTGATGTTAGTTCATCCCCTGCCCTGGGCTAGAAGACTATTTGTGTCTGCCAGCATTTAGTATCACTAAAATATGTTCATGTCTTGCTAGAAATTGTAGTAAATTGAAATAAAAGAGGAATGGAAGCTAGCAGAAGGCTAGGACTGGCTTCTTGAGGAAATGAGAGTTGGTAGCTGTCTCCCTTTTCAAGTGTGCTGTTTTAGTTTCCAAGTTATTAAAAACAAACAAACAAACCATGTCCCCTCGATATCAGTGGCAAACTTCATTTGACCTGTGGGGCTATGGTTCTTTTTTCACCCTTACATACTGTTTGTGTGTTTGGATTCTGTTTATTCAGTGGGATCAGGTGAGATCAAAACACTAATAACTTTCTTTGCTTTCATATCCCTTGAAGCAGCTCAGTTGTTCAGGCATTTAGTGTAAGGGACATTATAAGATGACTTGCATATTGGAGGGCAGTTGTCACTCAGTGAAGAGAAACAGGGATTACAGTGTTTAAGCATCATCAGGTCTGGCAAAATACTGAAATAGACAGATGAAAACACATTCTTTTGTGGTGATCATAGATGATCTGATGGCTATAGTTGGTGTAGTCACTGTTAGGTGCATATTCTACATTTGAATATATTTTCTACTCCCTTAGTCAATGCTGGTAAAAAATATTACTCCCGAAAATCACTGCAATGCTACCTAAATAATTATTTCCCTTTCTACTCAGTAAAGAACAACAATGCAAGGGTATAAACCCAGTTGTCCCTTTCAGTGTTTTTGTCTAAAGATTTCCAGATGTTTCTGTTGCTTTTCTTTGTTTCTCTGTTTACCAGTGCCTTTCTCAATGTGGTTCACATGGTAGTTGTACAGAGGGGGACTGTCTCTGGATTGTTCAGCCTGGAGAAAAGAAGGCTCTGGGTCTTCCGACTGCAGTCTTCCGGTACCTAAAGGGGGCTTATAAACAGGAGGGAGAATGACTTTTTACATGGTCTGATAGTAATAGGACAAGGAGGAATGGTTTTAAACTAAAGGAGGGGGAGATTCAGGTTAGATGTGAGGAGGAGGTTCTTTCCTCAGAGGGGGGTGAGGCCCTGGCACAGGCTGCCCAGAGCAGCTGTGGCTGCCCCATCCGTGGAGGTGCTCAAGGCCAGGCTGGATGGACCCTGGGCAGCCTGATCCAGTGGGTGGCAACCAGCCCATGGCAGGGGGTTGGGGCTGGGTGGGCTTTAAGGTCCCTTCCAACCCAAGCCATTCTGTGATCTTGTGATTTTTCTGTTTTATTTCTCTTGTAAGCATGTCTTTCACATTACGTGTAGAAGATGCTATTCCTGTGAATCTACTGAGAATAAGAACTGGAAATTAGTGTCTTGAAAAAGTGACAAAATGTAATTGCCAGGCATTGTCATTACTAGCTTATGACATCCCAGGCTGTGTATTTTCTTCAGTACTTTATGCATCCTCAGTTTCTGTGGCATTACAGAATATCCATTTGTGACAATGATGTCCTGTGAAAGTACTTACCTTGTGCTGTCCTAATTAACTTTTCATCAATGGCTGTTCTTAGTTGAACCTTTTTTACTTCCTGCTGGGCCACCACTACCTTTCTTCAGTTAGACTAAACTTTGTTTTAACTATATCTTTTAATTTTAACAGTTTCCTGTGATCCTGCAGTATTATTTAAAATGGAGCAAAGTTGATTTATTGTTCTATTTATGTAGATTGTGTGACCTGTACTTCTTTTTTTTTTTTTTTTCCAGTTTGCCAAGCTATATTCTTTTCCATACTTCTTTATGTCTCTTAAAATAGCTATTCACAAAAAAAAAAAAAGAAAAAAAATTGATAAGGTGTTTGTGTTTTTTTGTTGTTGTTGTTTGTTTGTTTTTTTTTTGTTTCTACTTGAATTTTGCAGAGGAGGAAAATACTCCTTCACGACAGGGCAGCCTTTTCTCTTTTTCTGCAAAAATAGATCAAATCCTTTAATGCAGTCAAAAGCATTCAAGCAGATTTTGACAACTTTCAGACTGCCATTTCTTCCTTTCTTCTTCTCCCCTTCTGTAGCTTAAATGTGTTCTGAGTGTGAAAGCTCCTGGGATTCCTTAATCATTTTGTTTGTCATTTATACTTTTCATTAATGAACTAACCTTGTCCAAGATGAATTTGGCAGGGGATGGGGGAGAGGGGGTGAGAGTGAGTGAGAGCTGCTGCAGCTGTTCAGTCTTTTAATCTACCCTAACGCTCTGGTGGAATTACTTACTGTAAACCCAATACCCAGAGTGTTTTTTCGGTGGCTGTGTAATGCCCTGTTTCTTCATCTGACAGTAAGTAGTGGTAACTGCAGGTTTATGCTCAGCTTGGGCTGGCTGTGCTTCTGACTTTAAAGACACCGGATCTTGTATGTGGTGAGTGCTTGCCATTGTTTAGTGCCTGGCTAATATGTGGGTAGTTTAATTTTCCTGTGACTCTACCCTCTAATGTGAACCACTCCAAAGAGTAATTGTGTATCTGGCTTCATTTTCGCTGCACTGTGTATCTAAGCTGTCATTCTTTCTGTCTGTGTTCTTTATTCTTCTACTCTTAAGCTCCCTCCCTGCAGCTGGTATTAATCAGCCCCTTCTTACACAGGTTTTAGTTGGTTGCCAGTGCCTTCCTGTGGTAGAAGGGAAAAATGCTGCCTCTCTGCTCTCCTTTCTTCTGTATCTGCATAGCCTTTGTGTTCTCCTTGTATATGCGTAACTTTTGTTTCTCTGTGTTAAGGATGCCTAAGCTGAATCAGCAAACTTACTGTGTCCGTTTTCTGTAAGACTTAAATCAAAATGAGTAATTTTAAGACATTTAGCTGAAATAAATGTTCTGATTTCTTTTCGATGATATTTGTTCTAGAACAAACTATCAGAAGCCTTTCTCTTGTTTTTGATGCAAAGTTCTGTTTGGCTGCTCTGTTGTACCAGAGTATCTTCAGTAAGCATATGCCTTGTATAGAACCCTGCCAGGTAAATGAAGGGAAAAAGAAAAACTCATGTAAGGCTGTTAATATTTGCTGGTTGCTTTTGAGCAGCTTCTTCCATGTATTCCTTATCTGCCAAAGCACACAAACCAGGAGGTAGGTCCCTGCCAACATTATTAACAGGCGGGGGTGAAGAGTTATAACCGTACTAACCTCCCTCCTGTTCAGGAGGTGCCGTGTTTTTTTTTTTTTTGTGTTTAATAGTGGTTTACATTGCTTTTGCCAATTCCTTAGACAGAAGGAACACCAATTTCTTGTGTAGTGTTCAATCATAGCTACTAATGGAAGATGCTAATACTTGAGTACAGCTGGTCCAGCTTTCTTTCTCAGATCTTTGAGTTCTCTGGTAGTTATATTGATATCAAGCAGGTTTTAATGTTTTTTTATGTATCAGATTTTTGGCATTTGTCTTAGTGAACTCAATGGATTCTTATTATTTTATTTTAATTTCATTGCTGGTTTGTGTAGTTTAATGAAGTGAGCATCATTGTCCATGTTACTTCCATGGACAATTTATTGAAGCAGTGCTGCGAGAATTCAAAATATTGGAAATTCAGTAAGAATTACTTTTATTTCAGATTTGACTGATCTTGAGTATTTTCACAGGAAGCCTCTTAATCATAAAGATGCAGGAAATTTGAGGTAACTTACAGCTGTCAACCAAATTAACAGTTTTAAAAGGGGATTCAATCCTCTGCCTTGTGCAAGACAAGCAAACAAGGAAAAGAAAGAATAAAGACTAAACAACTTTGAGCAAATTCTCTTAAGTCTGAATATCAAGATTATAATGAAAATTGATTTTGCTGTCAGTGTATTTACTGGAATATTTTTTTTGGGGTACATACCATACTTGTCACTAAATTCTTATTTTGTGAATTTTGCACAAACAGATTAATCTGAATGAAGCCATTTCTAAGTAGAGGACAACTGAAATCACAGTAGTGATTTGGCATGTCCAAAGACATGCTATGGGAGGAAGCTTTGGCCACCAGAGGTAATCTTCACTTTTGAAAAGTAAGGTTGTAAAAGAACTCTCTGCTCTGGACAGTACTGTAGAAGATATAACCTGTAATGCCCTGCAAGGATAAATCAAAATACTATAATTGGACAAAAAAAAAAAAAAATCCATACTTCACTCAGAAAAATAGGGTATTTTCATTGTCATTCTGTGCTGTGTCCTTGGGTATTCCCCTCTGTTTCTCATCGTGGGTTGACTTTTGTTTCTTGTTCCCTTGAGGTTAAAGGCTTGGAGACTATTACAAAAAATGATAAGTATTTGCTAGTGGTGTCAGGGCTTTTGCTTTAAAATCAGTCAAGCAATCAAACAAATAGAAGTACTCCCGGATGATATGTGTTGAGAATTTGATTCTGTACAAATAATAATAATAATAAAAAAGATTAGTTAAAAGGCAGGTAATTTTTGTATTTCAGGAAGCATCTGATTCTACGTTTAACTTTGAAATTAATATAAATTATATGCATGTATTGTGATTAAAATAGTCTAGTAAAGTTCCAGTGGATTTAGCTGGCCCAACCATCTCACTGCTTCTGATTAATACCATTTTTGGAGCCATTGGAGTGGGTCTAGAGAAGGCCGTGAAGATGCTCAGAGGGCTGGAGCACCTCTCCTATGGAGAAAAGCTGAGGGAGCTGGGTGTGTTCAGCCTGGAGAAGAGAAGACTTCAGAGAGACCTCATTGCAGCCTTCCAGTACCTGAAAAGAGCTTATAAACAGAAGGGAGAGCGACTTTTTATGTAGGCAGATAGTGATAGAACAAGGAGGAATGGTTTTAAACTAAAGGAGGGGGAGATTCAGGTTAGATGTGAGGAGGAGGTTATTTCCTCAGAGGGTGGTGAGGCCCTGGCACAGGCTGCCCAGAGCAGCTGTGGGTGCCCCATCCGTGGAGGTGCTCAAGGCCAGGCTGGATGGGCCCTGGGCAGCCTGAGCCAGTGGGTGGCAATGAGCCCACAGCAGTGCGGTGGAACTGGGTGGGCTTTAAGGTCCCTTCCAACCTAAGCCTTTCTATGGTTCTGTCATTCTATGTTTTATTCTGAGAGTCCCGGGAATCGCTCAGAATATAGGGAGATGCTGTCCCATATACTCACAATACAAACATAAATCTTTCTTAGGGCAAATGAGTGGGTTCCTTCCCTCAGCACCAGTGCTGCTAGCTCAGCAGCTGTAAGCTTCTCTTGGGAAGCTGAGCGTAACCCCGCTGCAAAGCTGTGCCCTGCAGGTGCAACAGTTCATGCTGCACGGTGGGGGAGTGGGTCCCTCTGGCGCTCACATCTGCAGCCAGAGATGGGCTGGGGCACGTCCTGCAGCGTTGCATTGCAGTGGGGGCTGGCAGCGGTTTCCCTTCGGTTTCCCTTCGCTGCGCGCAGACGATGGCGGGTGGAGGTGGGGAGCGCTGCCAGCTGTGGACGGGACAGGCTTCGTGAGGGTTGGGCTGGTGCTGTGAAAACTGAAACCACAGCCTGCTTGGGCTCTGCAAGAGAAACAGCGTCACTGGGACATTGTTGCTGGGAGCAGAAGGCCTGCCTGCAGCAAGTAAGCTGGCTGTTCTTCCTGGATTTTCTTCCATGCTACCTCTGCTTTGGGCCAGGTCATGTTCTTGTTTTACTTCTCTTTTTTTTTTTTTTTTTTTTTTTTCCTTCCGGGAGTTCTGTGGGCTGAAAAAAGACTAGCTGCTGGCTTCCAGGGTTTCTGACACGGTCCTTTTCATGTGTGGGCTTGAAGACCTGTCTGTCTTCAGTGAACTGGCTTTTGAAATTATGTTAACGTGTTGCCAACAGTCTTTATAGATGCCATGTTGTGTGTTTCACACAAGAAGTGGTTTACATGATGTAGCAGAATCTTCCGTGGGAGAGGCATGAGGAAGAGCTGACTCCTTAAGTAGTGTTTGAGGTGTTTGAGTTGTTCTGTATTTGCTGTCCTGGTGCTTTTTTTTTTTCCCCCCAGACTTATTTCAGCCTATGTTGTCCTTGCCTTTTAAGCCCATATAGCTGTTTTGGCACACAAATGCAGAGCTTACTATATACGCAATACAGAGCATTGCGTAGTCAGGGTGTGGTGACCTGTAAGAGCAGCTTCTTGGTTTAAGTATGTTTAGGTGTCAATACCATTCTGACAACAAGCATTTGCTGTACTTGATACCTACATGATGCTAAAATTCCAGATACGTACAGCCTTATGGGAAACGCAATTTAATAAAAGGCATTTCTGTTATTGCTGTTTCTGTAGTAGTAGAAATTAGGTAGGTGTTGCTTAAGTTGTGCCGGTATTTGATTATAGCTACTGTAAAATGAAACTACTGATCCATAATCATTTGTGTTTTCCATTTGGTCTGAAAACAGAATCTAGCTTCTTATGAGAAGTAGGGGTATTAGTGTCATCCCTCCTTATTTTCGTCTTTGGAGAAAATGGAAGCTGTATATTAAACATCACAAAGTTTTCAAACATTGCAGTGACCTCTGTTGAGTTTTTGATTCATCTCCAACGCTATGAACTTGATTATTTTTATTACAGTAATCACCGCTCCCCCCGCCCCTCCTGCCACTTTAAAAACTGCTGGCTTAGTTTGTAATTCTCTGTTTCTATTCTTGCCCTCCTGAGCTGGACTTTGCGTGCAGTCCCTTGGTCATACTGCAGACCGAGTGACACAAATCCTAACTGAACTCAGCAGCTCTGTCTGGCACCTCATGGCTTGTTTTCCTGGTGTTCTCTTATCAGCTTGCAGTTTTCTGCTGGCGATAACAGAACACTCTGAAGCTTAAAACCATACACAGAAATGGCAGCTGCTAACTGTTAACTCTTTGCAGAACATCTCTGTATAGAGAAATTCAGAGCTGAGAAGCGGGCTTTTGAGCTACCTATGAAAAAAGAGAGCTCTGCTACAGTGACAAGTGCATACATCACTGTAATGCAGTACTGTGTTGGTCAGAGTGGGAACCTGAGTAGAGTGGTGACAGTGGTGATTTGCTGCCTCTAATACTTGAATATGACTGAATGGAAATAAAACTCCTGTGTGTGCCAACTAGGAGAAGTTACTGTGACAGAAACAGGAGTTTTCCAAAAGCAAGTAACTAAAAAACACGTTTTAAGAAGAAATAATAACAGAGGGTTTAAAACAAAGTATTGATGTCAAAACTTTTTCATGATGCTTCTCTGTGCTCAATGAGGAGTTTACCTGATGCTCAAAAATGCGGCTTTTCTGGATATTTTTGCATGCCTAGCCAAGGGAACTCTTAGGTAACCCATTCTTGAATCAAATGAAACTACGAAGTTCACTATCGAAATTACAAGAAAATAAACATTTTTACAGTGAAAAGTAAGCGTGAGGGGCGAATGCTTTTTACTTGCCTGATGCGGTGATTTGGAAAGCTTTTCCAGTGAAACAAAGCCTGAATTTTATGATGGAGAGCTGTAATCTGGATTCAAAAGCAGACTTCATTCTTGTCTGTGCTTTTAACCCCATTTAAAACATTTTAAACAGGGAGTGCATAGCCAGTGATATTAAAGCCATGGTCTGTTTGCATTTGCACAGAACCTGGAAGCAGTAGGTGAACTCTGCTTTCCTGTATTAGGTACATACCGGCTGTCTTTCCAGGTCAGATTGCATCTGCCCACGGATCAGTCTCAGTCTTTAGGTACTGTGCATCTTCTGTGATTGACTAGCAAACTATTTTCTTCTACCTCCAAAACAGGTAAACAAAAAGGTCTGTGAAAATATTGGTCATAGTAGGAGATGCTAAGAAATACGTGGGTATTACCTCTTACCATCACCTGTGGGATGGTTCTCAATGTTCCTACACAGTCCTAACTTCCTGCATGTGAGTAACTGTAAATTGAGATGTAAGAATTTTAAGAGTCAAATGGTACAAAAATGTTTTAAAGTTGATTGACATTTGCTGCCCTGGGTTGTTTTTTGTTTTGTTTGTTTGTTTTTTTGTTGAAGTGTAAGCTGTTTCAGAGTCTAAATAGTGACAATAATAATAATAAATCATACAACTATGAAGCTTTGGGCTTGACATAGGTTGCTTGAATTTTAAAACACGCCTCTGACCTAGAGGCGCTTTGTCTGGTCATTTTCTAGGTGATGCAAAGCTTTTTTCTCCACTGTGGTGAATGTATTACTGATCTTATTCACAGATTGTGCTCGAGGGCAGTTGATTCCCTGTGACCCATCTCCAGCACAAGTTGGTTATCTCACAAACTACTGCTTAGATGGAGCCGGTTGCTTTGAATTTGAGTAGTATCATCAATCAGCTTTAGCCCATGCATTAAAATGCAGTGATTAAGTATTGCCAAGTTTCTTTTCTGTGCTGAAGTGGTGTAAATGTTGTTCTGAGTACTCAAAATAGAAGACAACAAGAGGTGTGAGTCTGCCTTATCATTGTTGGCTGACTCAATGTGCTGTGTGATCTTCAATAATTTTAGCAGCACTTGAGGCACAAAACAGCATCAAGAGCTATTCTGCTCCTCTAATTCTTTTTTCAGACCAGTCTTTAAAACATTGTGGTTTGTTTCATGAGAAAATGGATTTCTTTGTTTTCTTTGTGCTCCTTTATCCTCTGTAAATGATAATTGATCTCCTCTTTCTAGATTAATATTTGTAGCAAATATTTATTCTATGTGATGAGAAAGTTGCAGAATGAAATCTCAGGCTTAGACTTTTCCGCAATAATAACCAGAATAATCTTACATTGAGTTTTTGCAGAGAGATTGTGTTACTAGTGATCTTTGGGTTTTGTCTCTGACTTTTTACAGTTGACTTTCTGACTTGGATAAGAAGCACACGCATGAGTAATCCCAGTATTTGTTATCAGCACCAGTGTCATTTAGGAGGGCAGCGTGTATGGAGTTTGAAGGTGGTCAGATGGAAAATTAACTTCTGGAGTGCTCCAAAGATCGTACTCCAGGTGGGACTGTCCTGATGAGTCTTTCCTGATGGTTGGGTTGGGTGTGTAGCTCTCCACCCACTCATCTCCCCGCACACTGGGCTTTCTCCAGGCAGCGTGTGCTTTAGCTCCCTTAGCCTGCAGCAAGTCTCAACACTGTCTCAGGTCGACGCCTAGCAAGCGTACCTGATTCAGTCGCCTCTGCTGGTGGACGTATTTTAGTTGTACTCTTGTTTGTTCTTCACGTTTTCTCTGAACTGTGAGTAGACGTTCGGAAAAAGCAAATCTATTTCGGTGGATTTTAGCTCTGTGGGCTTGTTAATTTTTTTTTTTTTTTTTTACAGCTTACCTGTAAAACTGATAGTCTTGTTATCTTTGTTAAGTCATGGAAACTGAAGTAATTACTGGTAATAGTTTTTACAGACATTTAGATTATGTTCACAACAACTGAACTTATGAATGTTAAAAGCATGGGAAGCACCCCTAGCGATGATGATGAGTATTTTAAACAATATATATGCTGAATTCGTGCTTTTGGGGTTGCTTTCTTAAAACTACCTATTCAAATGAATCCCTGTGCTTGCATGCTCGAATCCTGTTTTGTCTGTTTTGCTTTATGGCATTGACAGTGAAGTTGGGATGCTTTGCTGAGTCAGGGCTTCAGTGGGTTTAATGGAGTCCCAGTAGCATCGTTAGTAAATGATTTTGCATTAAATTAAAATTTGGCTGCAGAAAAACTAGCAGTTCTTTAAGGATTGTGGTTTTTATTTTTTCTCACTGAGTGGCATGGGCAGTAGACTTTGTTCATGAACAGTGCATGTTACGAATTTCAGTAACCGCCATGCTGCTAGCTACATGTAATAAAGTAAGTGCTTAGAGCGTTCAGTCTAAGCTGTTTAGAAAGGAAATCATTCTGATTACTTCTACAAAGAAACCCATCACATCAAGTCAAGAGAGTAGCACATGTAACAGGAGAGTTTTATGTAAATATACTAGAGCCTGAGTGGTATGCAGGTACTAACTGGAAAACTATATTCTGCTACTCCATATTGTTAATTTTTAAATATTAAACGTCCACAAATAGAACTTGGGATCTCAGAAAGAAATGGTC
The DNA here is from genome assembly GCA_013399715.1 of Alectura lathami. Taxonomy (NCBI): domain Eukaryota; kingdom Metazoa; phylum Chordata; class Aves; order Galliformes; family Megapodiidae; genus Alectura; species Alectura lathami. The sequence goes on along the minus strand of VXAV01005790.1, from coordinate 8,507 downwards.
CTGGTCTCAGGGTTTTCTTTTTTCCTTCTATTCAGAAGTGGTTTTTCTTAACAACTGAACAGTGAAACTATTTATGTGTAAGGGGAGTAGTTACAGAGAAATAGGATACTTCCAGACTTATTTTTGACGGAAAAATGCCATAAGAAGCATTCAAATTTGTAATTTTCAATTCAGCCATTATATAAATTACATTCTTACAGTTTCAGTGCTACATTTTATCTCTTTTAAATATATTCTTGGTCTACTTTCTGTCTGCTAGTAGGCTTCTGCTTCCTCTCAGTCAGGTAAGCCTTTCACAGCCTTTGCCATGTGCTTGTAACACAAGTGAGAGGTTTAACCTGTAACAACTCAAATGGCATTTCACCCTTGAGTGAAATAACCCATGATTTTTTTGCAATAGTTCTCCAAACAGGATTTGTTGCAGTTGACTTATACACTGTTAGTTAGAAACAGAACCAATTGTGTAAAGAAGCAACCATTTTTAATCAGACAGACCAGATTTCTGTCTTGTATTACACAGCTATAATTAAAGTAACCAGACCCAGCTTACAGTTACACATTCAAGTGAAATATTTGTGTGTTACTGTTTTGTTGCAGAGGGTGTTTTTCCCTATCATATGCCCTATAAGGTTATGATGTTGGAATAAGAACATTTCTGTTAAGCCTGGGAAGTAGACCCAGCTACTTAGGAAGGTGTGTAAGCTTGAAAGAGTACTCAAGTAGCTCTTTGGTCTTCTTCCCTAAGCTGAGCACAGCTGGATCACTAAGCAAATGTTGACATACACTGGCCCAAAGGCTCCAGGGCTGGAAGTGTGTGGCTCATCTTGTCAGCACTGCTGTGCAGCAGCAGTTCTCCTGGGAGGAAAAATCTCTATGCATTTACCTGAGAGATTCTTTGCTTCAAGACTAAGCCAGATTGTTCTTCTTTGCCCATTTTTTGGTCTCTCTGACCAGAGGACATAACATGAGGTGCTATCTTCCTTTTCCTATAACAGTCCTCATACTCAGTTTTTCATTTGCCTCACCCATCTTGTCCTCAGATCTTTTTTTTTTTTTTTTTCCCCTATTTGTGCTGCAGTATCACAGCCAAGACACTCATAACACTTTGTTCTAAAGAGTCTTAAGCTGAAAAGATGGGAACTTACTCCTGTATTTTACATTTATATTATCATGGTTACAGATTTTATCCTTGATTCTCCTTTGTTTTTCAGCAGTACTATCTTAACTTGTGGTATTGTAAAATTGTGTATCTTTCTTATTAGTGCAATTTAATATCCTGTCTGCATATCTTCTGTTGCACACTCGCTGTTGTTTTTTATTGTTGTTGCCTCTGAACTTCAGCCCAAGAGTAGCTTATCAGAGATGCCTTCGGGAACTGTCCTTGAAGCTCTTTCTTACTGCTGGCAGAATGCAGGTTTGTAACCAAAGTTGCACAGTTACCTCCCTGTTTCATTCAGGAAAATACCATCCAAAGTACTGTGAAATGTTGTGGTGACGTTAGCATGTCCTAGAGAGATTGTTCAGGCTTTTTCCATGTTTGAATGTATTCACTGTTACAATGACTCCATATGCTTTATTCTTGACAAATCTGTTGATTCTCATTTATTTTCTTGTTATCACTCATTTGTTTGTGTATTGGTTGTTTGGTAAGTGTTGCTGGCATCTCTTTTTCGGTTAGCTGGCTACTACTGTGCTACCTGATGACTGTTTTTAAGGGCTAAGCAACAACCATCTGCAGTCTGATAAATCTTCTCTATGTAATTTCCAAAATAAATAGTTTAAGATGATGATAGCTTTTGCTACATTGTGTATTGTGTAGTTTCAATGATTTCTAGCTTTTAATAACTGAGAGCTGTCATGGGATCCTTCTGCTGCTGTCTTGTTTTTCAGAAAGGCATTTGCCTCCAGTTCACTAAGTAGTTAAAATTGTCTTCTCTTGACATTTGCCACTTTTACTTTCTTTGTTCTCCTCTCCTGTTGCAACTTCCCTTTTACTTCAGTGTCACTGGAATATGCACAGTGATACTAGATAACAAGTTTGGGTAGGCATTTTTCTTTCAGGTTTTGGACTAACTGCTATTTCACTTTTGTCACTGTTCTCTTTCAACGTTAGCAAAATGACTGCCCTTTTAAATCTGGGAGACCAGTTACTGAAGGGCATTCCTACTCTTATCAAGTAGACCCATGTGTCCTCAGCAGACCTTCCTGGAAAACCTCTAACTCACAATCAGCAGTGTCTGAGCTGTGTCGGTTGGTTCCTGTGTTTGTCTGTCAGTCAGGGCTCGCTCTGGGACTGTGCTGCAGACAGCAGAGACCTTCCCCAGGAGCCTGGAGGGGCCGGCATGGCTCTGCTGGCACCACAACATGTCTCAGGGCAGGAGCTGTGTGGGTGCAGCCACAGGAAGAACCAGCGTTGGTGCTGATGACGCTCACTTTCCCATCTGTTGCAGGCTCTGCCCTTTGTGTCTGTAGCAACGCAAGAAAAACTGCGTTTCTGCCACCCTGTGCCTGTTGTTTTTTTTTTTCTCCCATCCCCCGCCTTCAGGGCAAGCTGAGCTCTCCTCATTCTCACTTTTCTACTGGGCAGCTTAACCTCTTTTATTTTCTTGGACAGGGCCCAAGCTCTCGCAGGGGTTTGCCGACCTTTCTCATGAGCAGGGTGTGCCCTGCCGCACTGAAGCCTCTCTCCAGCAGCTGTGCGTCAGGCAGTTATTATCCCTGTTGCTAGGCAGCGCTTTAATATTTACTTCCGAGCTTGACAAGCATTCGTATGCTGCTTTGGGGACAAAACTTCACAGTTCTGCAGTCTGACTGATAGGCTGCGGTAAATGCAGTGTTTTCATAGCTTCCCTACTGTTGGCTAAGGCGCATGACCCTTGGAGTGGAAAACCAGAGCGACCCACAATGTCATCGCCCGAAATGGACTTGCAGGAGTCAGACTGTTTTTAAAGGCTGCGTAGTAGTCATGGAACAAGTATTTAGACCATGGCAGCTTGCTGTATCGTCATGCTGTGAAGCTCAGTGTGGCTGTAGACTATGAGCACTGAAGGACCTGTAAGGACAGGAGGAGATGGCAAAATTAGAGGCCCTGCATATTGGGGAATTGGGGCAAAAAGTGCAGTATAAATGAAACAAGGCACGCTGTGCCCTGGGGGAGCCAGAAGACCATGGCAGCACCTTGTTGCCCTTGTTTGCAGAGGTGGTCTGGAAACACAGAAGTAAGGCTTGGCTTCTCAGTAGCAGCTGATCAGCAGCCATTTATTAACTGTTTTCTATCCACTAGCTATTCTTCCACCTCCATGAGCATTTAAACTGCTCTAAGTTGCTGCTGATTACTAACTGGATGATGTAGAAGGACGTAGAAGCTGGTTTCTTTGGGAGGTTTTAGCTGAGAAATAGAGCTCTAAAGATTCCTCTGAGACAGAACCCTTATTTAAGATTGCTTTCCCTGATGGTAACCACGAGGTAAGGCTGTCACTGTCAGCTGTAGCAGCAGTGGTGGGTGTCTGCAGGCTGAGGTGGTGCCGCTACTGTGAGCCTTGGTAAAGAGTTTTTCGGTGTACTGCAAGAAAAAGGCTTGATGTGGGAGTTTTTGCAGGGGAAGCAGGGAGAAGAGCCAGGTAAATCATAAATAAATCATACAGTGCAGAAAACATAAACGTATTTTTGTGAAAAGAATAGGAGCTAGGATGACTAATAGGGAGGTGTAGAACAGATATGTGTGTGTTAGTCATGTAGAAGGAATTCAGGTTAATTTCATGGAGAAGTAAGAAAAAGAAAGGAAAATCAGTTATAGGGCAAAATAAGAAAAATACGATGTTGCCTACAGTTTACCTGGTGGTGATAATACATAAAAAGGTTGTTTAAAAACATTTGTTCCCTGTCCTGATGTAGGAGGCTTTGTATATTCTTATGTACATATCCACCCGTACAGAAGTTCTCACTTATTATGTAATGAATTTATTTGTATACACATAAGTGGAAGTTGACATGCTTACATTTCTGTAGTGTGGCAATTGCTGATCCTCTCTAGCATACATTTAGAGTTGTTAAACCTCTTACCAAGGTATGCAAGGTATCGGATGTGCTGGAAGGGAGAGTACGCTATGGTCATCACAGCATACCTTTTAAATTCTGTACAACTTTTGTCTTATTCTTGAGAAATGCTTGTCCTATGAAAAGGAAACTAGAAAAAATTCTGTTTAGAGAGAAGAGGTCACCCCAGGAATGGAATAATAATACAGTATGTATATGGTGGCATGGTAAAGCATCTGAAAAAAAATATAGAAAAATGTGTAATTTGTGCTGTTCATTTAAATGCAAACTATGAACGAATTGCTACAATGAGTTTGCAAATACAGCTTTCAGTAGAGAAACAATAAACAGGATAGAGAGGTAGTATCACATGTGTATAAAGTATTGATGGAAGAACTAACATATTAGTTTCCAGGCTTTGAAGTTTGATACAGTCACAGCAGGAGTAAAACATTTGTTGTTCTCAGATTAACATCACTGGAACTAGGAAACTGGACCCTGTTGTTCACAGCCCTTCTGAAAGTGTTTCTTGATATGCATGAGACCTTTCAGTGTGTGTTACATGGAAAATAACCACTCCTTCTCATCTCAACATCTTCGAGCTTCTAATTAGTATTAATATTTAGCGCGACAAGCTAGTAAATCCAAATGTGTAATATCTTTTTATAAAGAAATTTGAAATGTGGAAGAATCCTCCACGTAAGTCTATGTAGTTCAGTACAAGAGCAGGACTTGAGTTTGTGTTGGTACTTGATAGGAAATTTGCTTTTGCTATATGTCAGAGTGGAAAAAACTCTTGTGACAAGATCTCTATGGTTAAGATCATGTGTAAATGTATAGTAGAAATACAAGCAAGATAGAAGATATAAAATGATAAACCTAATTTTCAGTAATACTTTATTCTTAATTGGCTGTTTGTCTAATGGATTCAGGTTGCTTATGCTTGCTGTATGTATGTATAACAAAATTAAATTAATTGCTTTTTTCCTCTTAGAAGCAGTCCCCCTCTGCTGATTCATCAAAGCCACACATTATGAAGCCATCTGAAGTAAAGGTATGAACTCCTGACACACTCATGCTTGCAGCTAAGCACAAATATGTGAAGTGATGAAATTTCTTTTTTCATACTGTGATACTGACTAAATTTGCTTGGCATATTTCTTGTCTACAGCTTAGTTTCTTCATGAAAAAGTATCTAAAAAATGCTGTACAGAGTACTTACAGGATCTTATGAAAACAGTACAAATTTTAATTTTAGTTCAGTCATGTTTCATGACATGCATATAGCTCCCCCCAGTGTTACTGCAGCATTATTCCTTTTATGATAATTCACATAATTCAGGACAAGTTTCAGCTTTTAGTGTGTGTACAATTGCATTTTCTTGTAAATGACCTGTCTTGGACTGTCTGAGAGCTTCCTTGCCTTTGTTTGTCACATCTGTAGCCACAAGACAAGACAAAACTTCTTCAGTGTAGAAGCAATATAATCAATCCATGTGCTTTACGATTTGGGAGAGAGTCATGCTTCTCGTTAGAAGACAGCCAGCCTAACTTATGCCTGTGTTGCCTAACACAATTTATGAATCCAACACAATTATTAATACCAACGCAGACCAGCAGCAAACTTGGTGGTGGTAAAACTGTCTGCACCTTGTGTAAATACAAGCAAATAACAGTTAAAGTAGCAAGGTTAGAAGAGTTATCAGGATACCATCTTGTCTAGCCCCCCAGTCAAGGCAGGGCCAACTCTGAGCTTAAGTCTGACCTGCTCAAGACCTTGCCAGACAAACTCTAAATTCCTCTAAGTATACAGATTGCACAGCATCACTTGGTAGCCAATTCTGATGTTTCATCACATTCATTATGATTTATTTTTTTTCCTTTTATCAAATTGGGATTTCCTTTTCTGTAATTTTAATGTGCAGCTCTGAGCTGAGTCTAGCTCCATCTTCTTTGTATGTGAAGGTAGCCATTAGATTGCCACCAGTCTTTTCATAGAGTCACAGAATGGTTTGGTTTGGAAGGCACCTTAAAGATCTTCTACTTTCAACTCCCCTGCCATGGGCAGGGACACTTCCCACTAGACCAGGTTGCTCAGAGCCCCATCCAGCTTGGCCTTCAACACCTCCAGGGAAAGGGCATCCACAGCCTCTCTGGGCAACCTGTGCCAGTGTCTCACCATCCCCACAGGAAAGAATTTCTTCCTAATATCTAGCCTAAATCTCCCCTCTTCCAGTTTACGGCCATTACCCCTCATCCTGTGGCTACATGCCCTTCTAAAGAGTCCCTCCCCAGCTCTCCTGTAGGCCCCCTTCAGGCACTGGAAGGCCGCTATCAGGGCCTTTTAAACCCCCTTTCCACCATGCACCCATGTAAGAAGCAAGCTGGCAGCTCTGAGCTGCCTATTGATCATCATTACTCATACATAAAGGTATTTCAGAGTCTCCAGTTTTACCTGCCTGTTGTGTTTGTGAAGAAAGTAATTTGTATCACGTTTGCAACTGGTGCTGTTTGCTGTACTGATGAACTCAGACAAATACAGACAGTTTTATCCCTACTTCTGGTTTCAAGTAACTCTTAGAATAATGTGATAAATTTTTAGCCAGATAATTCAAACTGGTGTTTGCAAGATGAAACGACATCAGAGGCATACACTTGAGAACTGGCAAATAAAGACTGGCAAATAAAGACTGCCAAACACAGACCGCTTTGAAATGCTGTCCTGCATGTGCATGCATAAGATAATGTTTTCTTCTAATGCCTGTTGTGTCATTGATGTGTTTTCGCCTGCTGGGTTAGGCAAGTCATCTGCATTTTGACAGTAGGCTTCTTGAAGGATAAATAGTGTTACAAAGTCAGAGCTTTCATTTTTAATCTTAAATTTCTGGCAAACTAACAACTCTTTCCCAATGGACTGCTGTAAACAAGCCTCATCTCTCTTTTTTAGAGTCTCTGTAGTGTGCCACTGTCCTTACAGATGCTCTATACCTCTCCTTAGCTTCCAGTTCTGCAATCTAGGCCTCTGGTTTTGCTGCTCTGAGAAAGCTGTGAATTACTGCAGCTAAAGAAGGAATGTGGTATTTCTTGTTTTGTAGGCAAAGCCCAAGGGGTTAGGTGGAATGGTCTGAGGACCAGGGTGGAGAAAAGGCACCTTGCAGCTTTTGCTGGAGAGGAGGAAGTAGGATGCTGGTACTGTCACTGAAAAGCTATTTCCTTTTCAGCTTTCTGCAGCTGCAGTGTAAACTGAGTAAGAGAACTGAACTAGCTTAAGAAGGTTTTTTTTTTTTTTTAGGTTATTTTTTCAGTTTCCTATGTCAATTAAAATCTGGTCTCTCAGATGCTGACACAGTGCAGGTAGAAACAAGCAGTGGAAGGGAAGTAGAACATCTTTTCTGTGTAGATTTTGGTTTTTGGATTTTTTGCCCACTTTGGAGTGCAGAAAATGGTTGGCCCTCCTCTCTGTCAGTTTTTGGTTTACCTTGTGTCGTATTGAATGTCATGTGGTGGTGTGTTCTGCAGTATGGTGTAATAGCTTCCAAACCTCTGCCTTGCTTATGCCCAAGCGTCTACACTTCTGATCATGTACAGGATTTCACAACCAAGTGTCTGTGGCTCAGTGTGTGGGTATGAATACTTGCACAACAAACGATAAACAAGTTTGGCAAATTTCATTATATAGTCAGCTAGCAAATAGAAGGTGGATATATCTAAATGGTAAGTAATGGTTGGCAGATGAAATAGGGCAAAATTGCAAAACAATGAACAAATTTAAATTACAGTCTAATGGAACATTATTTGGTTGCTCACTGACTTTTAATAGGCTGCTGGAATAAAGAACAATCTATTGATTATCTCTTTGTAACTTTAAATATACTCAGAGTATTAGTAGGGTAGAGGGGATAAGGAGGGTTTCTGTCTCAGGCTCTGTGTTTCCTGAGTTTAGAAGCTCTCACTGCATGTGGACTGTGGGGGAAGCAGAGCCATGACAGCCCCAAAGGGTGCACAGGCTGCTGCCAGGGCACAGCTGCAATGAGCTGTTCTGCTCTTACCACCCTCTGTGGCTGTGCCCTGCAGTTGCTGCTTTCCTCTGTGGAAGACAGTGCAGGAATATGGGCTCTGTTGCATGTGTATGGACATGTAGCTCTCACTCTGCGCTCTTAGATAATGCTGTTCCTAGCATTAACATTAATTTAAGCTTCTCTAAATACAGTAGCTCACCTGTTGATTCTGCAGCACGTACTCTGAGGTTCACATGTATGGCAACATCCTTTTCATTCCAGAAGCCACGCTGGTTTTTTATTTGTTAATGATAGCACAGTTACAAGTAATACCAGCAAAAAAAAAGTACAAAGAAAGTAGTGGTGAAGAGGCTGGCACTCAGAATCACAAACTGGCTTGGGTTGAAAGGGACCTCAAAGCCCACCCAGCCCGAACCCCCTGCTGTGGGCTGGTTGCCACCCACTGGATCAGGC
>VXAV01005789.1:222655-235117 GCA_013399715.1 Alectura lathami | reverse complement strand
CAAAAAAAAAAAATTAAATTGGGTTTTAAATATATGGAAAAAATTTAGTTTTAACAGCCTTTACGAAAAAAAAAAAAAAAAAAGCCGTTAATTAAATATATGTGTATATATATAAGCTTTTATATATATATATAAATACATGCACATTCCTCACATTTACTATGAATACCTGTAGCACCATATTGGATGACTTGCTTTCATTTACAGACATCCTAGCCAATGGCAGTATTAGGACTCAGCATAGATTCAGTCAGCATTTAACATGAGTACAGCTTGTTCACATGGCTCTATAACTAGACAGTGCAGAAATTCTGTTGTGTTTCCTGCTCAGTATGAATATACCTTGTCATTTAAGAACAACAACAGAGACAATCCAGTCACATACATGGTACAGGCCATATACCTGGCACACATTATGTAGCGATTTATATTCACAGGCAGTGAAGAGGTCACAAAAGGATATAGAAAAAAAAAAAATCAAGCATTCATGCTTTAAAATTAAGATTTACAGCAGTTTAATTAAATTAACTTCAAAGTGAGTTCAGTCAGACTGGCATTACCCTTATTTTTAGCTCAGGCTGCTATACAGAACACTTCAGAACAGCAGTATGGTTTTGTGGCTAACAGATCAGAACACCCGATGCTTCAGGTTAGGTGTAAAGAACTCCGAAGCTGCAATACTGTGACTTATCTACAATTTGCCTACGGAACTATGTACGCACACCGGATTGACAGCAAGCAAAACTCGCACACTCTGTTAGTGCAGGCCAGGCAGCAGGGCAGGCAGAGGAGCAAGGAGCAGCCGCCAGAGAGCCCAGCCCCAGCCCGGGCACCAAGGACTCGCAGTGCTCCCGCTGCTGATGCATTTTGCTTTACAGAGTACTGCTCCTCAGCAATGAGTGAAACAGCTTTAGCTTTTTATCCTTATGCACCCTCTTAATAGCACATACTTATTCTTTCCAGGTATGTTCATTTAATGGACGCAGTTTGCCACTCACGGCTCACAAAATATGCAAAGCCTCACAAAATTTTACCATAGGACATAGTCATAAGCCAACTACTACAGCAACAATTATAGACAGACTTTTGCAGGCCACAAGAGTAATAAAGAAGTAAAGCAATCCTATTTCAAGATAGCTTTACATTTTGTTATCTTCCAGTGATGCAGTTCTAGTCAAAGCAAGGTGCAACATAATGAAGAGCCAATTCTGCTGTGTATTCTTGGGCAGAAAAAATATTGTGGGTTCCAAAACCACACAGCTTCTCACTAATCCCAGCAAAATACCTCACTCGACACACAGATGGACTGAGCAGCCAACTGTAAGATAACCACGATATCTCTTCATGTTCAGTCCCAAATCATCCCACAAATGCTGCAAAACAAGAATCAATGACAGTGAGAAAAAGATGCTGAAGAGGAGGCTGAGACAACTGAAGTGAGCCTTATCACATATGCAGGCATGCATGTAATGGAAATCTGACCACTTAGCACCTGGACAAGTTTCAAACTACTTGCAATGGAAAAAAAAAAAAAAAAATAGGCATGAAAGATGTGTGAGCCTCTAAAACTGGTATCCTCAAAAGATCTTGGCTTCTGTTATGTTAGTAACGAACTACATTAGAGCATACTTGGGAGGCATGCATCATTCCATCTGGCGAGCCCTCTCATAGTCTAATGGATGTCACTTCTTCATTGGAAGGAATTAATTGAATTTTGATTGCCATAGAGGCCTTTTTTGCTTTTCTGTGTTTTTCAGGTGTTTTTTTTTCTTTTTAAGTATTATAGCAGCTATTCATCATCTAATTCTAAAAAAGGGAGGAGATAAGAAAGCAATACAAATCAGCTAAGATAGGGAAAAATGTTATGAATAGCAGTACCATGCCTTGCAGTGATGGTACACACTTGTGTTTCAGCAAGGGACTAGAGACCGCTTTAAGCGTGAAACAACATCTTTCCTCCCCTTTTCCAAAACACAGAAAGCAATGGCAGAAAAGGGGTTTCTCTCCCCAAAATACAGTTGACAGTTGGTGCCAGCCAAGCAGTTTTTAAATTCTCTACTGTGTATTAGCCATTGTTTATAAGTCTACTTCGAACTCCATGCATTCTGCCAGGTAGAGCATCATGTGCATAGAAATCACAAATACAAAGAGCAACCAAAACCTAGAAGTGGAGAGCTTTCATTTTCAGATGTTACATGCGTGCATACTGGTCCCCTTTGCTTCAACTGAGACACTCTGGCAAGATGGATGGTGAGCAGATCTCAGACCTACAGGCAAGAGACTCTTTACTTTGCTGAAGGAGCTACCAGGGAAGGATCGCTTGCTTCTTCAAAGCTGTGGGATCAGCAGTGCAGACTGAAGTGTTAAAGACATATAAAAGCTTAGCTATCTCAAAGAGATGTCTTACATGTGAAACAGAATAGAGGCTTCAGCTGCTTTTATCTTTTGAAGAGTCATTGACTGTCCCTTAAATAGAAACTGCTAGCACAGGACAATGACCACATGGCAATATAGATATTATCCTACCTGAAATCATCTTGGGAGTTCAGGTAGATAGAGCACTGTTATGTATTTTACCTATCCAAGGGCAACTTCATTTCAGTAACAACTGTACATTTCCAGGTTGTATACAAGACAACAAGTAGAATCCAGTAAAAACACTTTATGGGAACACTTTTATGGGAAAATTTCACTGAATTGTCCTATACCTAGAGACATAGAACAGTTTCACAGTCTCGCCAAATGTCCCCCCCACACACACTGTGGTTTTTTTTTTTTTTTTTCCTTCTTCTTTGTGGCTGCTGTCCTCTAAGACTTTCTTTTACTTTTTAGCACTTATAGAGTTCATAATGTTTTCAGGACACTATGATACTAATACATCGTCTAAATAAGGTTGAGGGGTACTGCTGACCATATTTTATGAGGCAGAAACTGAGGCAAAGTTGTGTTGCCAAAAGAGTCACAGCAAAAACTTGGACCCTCTTAAATAAATGTTTTCCTTTCCCTTTAACAAGCTTTGCGAAACCAAATAAAACCAGACTGGAGTTTGGAAGCCAAATCTACTATGATTTAGAAGTCTAGCTTCTAATAATTCACTTAATGCCATTTAACCCTTTTATTTCTGCAGTAGTCACAATGCATACTCCCTAAAGAATTGGGACCCTGCTAGCAGAAACCCACTCAAGTCAGAGCAGCAAGATTCATATCACCAACAAAAATCCTCCTCAGATACCATACAGACACCTCCAATCTCCAGTTTACTAGTAGCATACACTGGTCCCCTTCACCTGAACCAAGAAACCATGATGAGAAGGATGACAAGTTGTACTTAGACCTACAGGCAAGAGACTCCTTATTTAGCTTAAGGAGCTATCAAGGAAGGATCACATCCTTCCGGAAAGCCAAGGGATCAGCAGTACACACTGAAGGATAGTCGAGGATTTACAGATAAAGATGACATCTGAGGCAAGTATTGAGAACTCCTTTGAAATTCAGATTTTAAAGTCACAGCTTTCATGTCAGCTAAGGAGCGTGTAAAGGAAAAAATGCCCTGTGGGATAAGGAGGAGTGGTAAAGCTAAGCGTACGTGTCTTTAAACACATCCGCACCTCTCTGGTCCCAGAGGTCCCAAAGACAGAGTATAATATCCAAACTGATGGTATCCTTCTTCCCAAATGTACCTCCTGAGTCACTTGATTTCATACACCCTCATACAACCCCTGCCTACTTCATAAAACATCCATGTACAAGTCTATTATCACTAGAATTAGGCATGATTACACCACAGAATTAATTGGAATCAATCATCCTGAATGAGTTGAGGCCCAAGGGAATGCCAAGACAGAAAGCCACCTTTCTTTCCACCAAGAAGTAGATTTATGCCTGGAAAGGTACCATTGGGGGTCACCTTTTCTAGCCCAACACATAGAGAAGTTACTACTCATTTCAGAAGAGTAGATCACTGACAGCAAAGAAGGAAGCTCCTTGTTTACTGCACAAATAAAGAAACTGAGCACAAGGAAGGGAAGCGGTGGCTTCATATTTCCTGAGATCAGTTGATACCTATCCATGTTAGTTAGCCACTTAAGTTGCAAGGTTTATCAATTCTTATTTATCACATTTAAAGGAACATTAGCAGCCAGCATTGTAAAGGTGCTAAGAAAAAATGTCTAGTTCTGTTGGGATTACATATTAGGTCAAGCTTTTCCAGAGGCACTTAAGCAACAAGGCAGTTTGACTATCAAGCAATGGTATATTTTAGCCTCTGGCTAAGTTGTTCAAAAAGGAGAATTTGATTAATGGCATAAGCTGTACAAACATGTCTCTCTAGAACTCTCATTTCCCATGGAAAGCTTACTGAGAAGAATAGTCTGTTTTCCAGTATATATTTGTGAAGACAGAATTTACTTTCTGAAAAAAAGTTACTTCTCTATACAGCCTTCAAAAAGACATGCACACACACACAATGAAAAAGTCATAAGAAACACTACTTGCACAGCATCTTTAGTTCTTCATGTTGCTAGTTAGGAAAGGAGGTAGCAGTTAACACAGGGATGGATAGACTACACACACCTCTTTCCCTGTGTCTTTTTCCCCATGATTTCTAGCTAGTGAACAGCTGGTGTCCTGTATTGATGGGCAAACCAATATTTCTGCCTCATTTCTATCCTTCAGAGGAGCAGTGTGAGATCCATGCATGTTTAGAAAGCATTCAGATCCTATGCTGAACAAATGCTTTAACACCATTAACATTTATGTAGCCATATCATTAACATAACCAAGGTTGGAGAATGAAGATCAGACTTCAGAATATTCCTGTTCCCAAATCTTGAAATATGTTTCTTCAGGAGTCATGTTTTACAGAGATAAACAACTTAATCTCTAAGTGCCATATTTCTGATCTCACCAGGTCTTTCTAAAATAAAATACTGTGTAATACTCTGCAGGACCATGGGCCAAGTTTTCTTTTCTTCTTTATTCATACTGCTAATTAATGCCTTACATCAATGGCATCTAAACTATTCTTTATCAATAGTTTGTGAACTCATACTGAGTACAGTATTTCTAAGTGGTAGTTCAATAGGGATCTGAATGGCCTGTATGAAACTGAGGGCCAAGAACTTACCTTTGCCTCTTCAGTGTCTGCAAGACAAATCATGATATTAACATTTTCCCACCACCTGCTTGGTCTACACCAAAATGGAAAAGAGTAAGAGGGTAAAGAAAAAGGAAACAAGCTTGAAGTCAAGCCTATCCAGCTACTCTGTAAAGAATGAAAAAGAAACCAGTAAAATCCCCAAGCCCTTAGCCTTCTGACCACTAAGCAGAAATATTTCAAGATCACAGAAATTATCCTCATTACATGTTAGTGTGTAGATCTAACAGGTTTAATCCTGCTACGCTGTTTCTGCATGATGGAGAAAGTGCATTTCACCCTTTCCTCCCAGAACAGCCCCANAAATTGTTGCTATGTCTTTGTTGGCCTTGTTTAAATAAGCCACAAGAGAGGCTTGCCTATGGGAGCTGATGGTGATTTGTTTTTTTTTTTTTTTAATAAAGAAAATACTTTTCGGAGAGAGAAGTAATTAAGTTCTGACCCATTTTCACTGAAAAAAAAAAAAAAAACAGGATCTCAAATTGATAGAAGTTCAGTTCTAATAAAAACTGCCTGGGTGAGCTCAATGGCAGCTTGATTTTCAGGGGTGCTGAATAGGAAGAGTAAAGCACACTGCTTTTGAAAATTAGATTTTAAAAGTATGTAAATGTAAATGTTCAATAGAAGAGCTCTGTCATTTATAATTCATCTCCAACTTCACAGGAAACAAAATGCTTATAGATCCATTTTTATCCACTCTCAAGTCCAGTTTTAAAAGCTAAGAAGTTGTGTAATACAAAGCAAGCTTAAAACCAAATAGGCAAAAGGAAGTTTTACCTATAAACCAAGCCATCTGTACAACCCTGCAGGCAACTGGGTCACTTTTAATATCACTTAATGCCATAGTGTTAATTTCAAGTGGGTAAAGAGTAAAAGAATTGCCAAGAGCTACTGCAATTAGTTGGAAATACAGGATTTCTAATCTCTCATTCAACTTCTCTAGCATCAAAAAGCAAAACAGCTTCTAGTTTTATACCAAAGTGGACTTCTAATGATGTGTTAAACGTAGGCACACAGTTTCATACAAAAAACAATAAAAAGAGAATTTGTATCTGAACACTAATCTAGGACAACCATCTGGATCAGAAAATTTAGACTTTTATATTTATAGTCAACTAAGCAAGAGCCACATAGTCAATGATGATGCACAAAACATCTGCTCTCTCACCAACAAAAAACACACCCCCAGCATACACACAAATTGAATGTGAAAATGCACCTTTTCTGCAAATTTCTTCTTCCTTGAGTCACGTTTGATGAGCTACTGAAGAACGCTAGCTGACAGAAAATAATACCACATATATCCAATTATGGCAGTAAGGTGAATATTTGCACTGTATGCAAACATATGCGCAGAAGAATTGGACCAGAGAGGTGCTGCCAGAGCATGGATCACATTTGGCATTCAGGAACACAAAAAGCAGAAGGCTTCTTTGGTTCAGTGAACAAATAAGAAACAGAGAAAGGAAAACAAAAAATTACTTCAGGCCTATCTGAAATTGTCCTTGTTTTTCTGATCAAAACTTCCCTAAACAAGGCAACTTCAGAAACACCCCTGCTTGAAATTTATAGAATCCAATGCTGAAAAGGGCTGAAGTACTCAGTCAGTGCCTTCTTTCCTGTGGCTTAACAGCAAGGTCTGCCCTCCAGCTTCTAAAGTTCCTGACATGCATAAATTCAAGGGATCAGAGAGTCTGCATCCAAACGGGAGCCAGCCACTCACAATGCAAGGGCACCTTCTACCACCTTTGAAATGTTGCAGTGGTAAATGGAGGTTCTAAGTGTCAATTTTTCTTATTTTTATTCAAGCTGGCCTTGTTTTGAGCAGTGAATTGGACTAGAGGCTTCCAGAGATCTCTTTCCATCCTAATCTGTTTTGTGGAAACATTTTATTCTACTGGTGACCAGAAGTTATATTTTCAATGACTGGGAAAAGAGATAATTTTAGAAAAAAAAAAAAAAAATTGAGACATTGTTAAAAATGAAAAGTTAAAAATATTATGACATTTAATATAAAAATATTTTATGTTTGCCATTTTCTTCTTCATAAACACTTGCCAAGTTCAAACTACATAAATAGATAGAGTGAACATAAATCTTCACTTTTCAGCTAATACACTGTTCAAAGGAAAACGCTTCGTCTAGTTCCACTTGGCAGCTTCTTTCAGCAGTTCTACTGCTGAAAAAATACAGAATATTTTTTGAGAACTATATTCAGAGAAGATGCATGTAAAATTAACTACTACAGACAATGCCTATGTATTAATGTCCTTGTTTTCCCATGTCTATTTAGCTAGTCTACTAACAAACACAGAAACATTCCTAGCACCAGACTTCAAAACCAAACACCACAAGTCCACATGGCCATCATCCCAGAAGAACAGTCCTGTAACTTCAGGTCTATGAGCTTCTGCTGACCAGCAGCCTCCTTTTGTATCTATGTTACTCTTTTGGAATGTTTTCTTCAGCAGGTATAGAACTTTATGGTATAACACCCTACAGTACAATCCCTAAAACATAGGTAGTTTTACCTATAAACATCAGTAAACAAAGGTAGCTAGCCTTTACCAAGATGACCTTAGTTCTTTTGGTCTTCATACTGACAGATTGTTTAAGTGCTCCCCATGTACCCCTACTAGGGGACCCCAGGGCTGCCCTGAACAAGCAGCCACACCGAGTTACGCATTCTCTGTCTGGGTGCCCCTCACCACAGGAGCAATTCAGCCCGAGCCTTCCCCAGGCCCAGTTGTTAATCACGAGTACTGCAATACACCCAGGGACTCTCACCAGGAGGAAGTATTAACATACCCATTTCTCCACAAGAGTATGTACCTAGGAACAGACTGTATTACCAACACACCTGACCTGCCAGATTTCCTCTGAAAATAATAATAATAATAAAAAAAAGTACAAGGACATGTTTCCTCCATAGTCCTTTAATCCCAAGCAAATACTGGAAACTACCTATAAAGCAAACACACGGAGAAATGGCTAAGCCTCCTTACCAAGACTTTGTCTGAACAAGCTTTCATTTTCCTTAAGCGTGAACACATTCATTAATATGACATGATTTTAAATGTGACCACAACTAGTATATGTGACATTTCTTTTGTTATACCCATACTTGCAGTCAAAGATAAATTACTCTGGCTGTAAGATTGACACAAATGCTACACAACCACTTCCCTGGTTTTAGGCCAGAGACCCTGCCATGCCAGTACTTTATATATTCTGTTAATATTCAGCTTCACAAAGACAAGAACTACAGCTAAAATAATTCTCCAATAGTACCTTTTGCTGTTGGTATTTGGGGTGAAATTGTAGCAGAAGGCTGGATGTAGTCTGACTTTCATTAATACAAAGCAGGTTTTTGCTAACAAACACTGAAGCAAAGAAAGCGGGTGTATATGTTGGAAAGAAGGGAGAATGCAAAGCAAAAAGACAAGTTTTCAGACGTTCTGATCCAGAAGTTTCTCTACCATCTCCTCCTTTATTTATATCCAGGTGGGCAACAGATTGAATATGCAACAGAACCACAACAGGTCAGAAAACAGGGAACAGCCTAGTCCCACTGAGCAGTCTCCATCACTCATGAAGTATGTCCTATAATTTTAGCTATGATGTCTTCAGAGACACAAGTGAAAAGCATCTCAGTAATGACAACAGATCAGCAAAGCTCAGACAGGCTTTTATTCCATTATAATCCCTCAACAAAATGGAAATATATGGGAGAAAAAATATATTTCTAATAATTTATATATCTGTGAAATTTTATCATAGGAAGTCTTGAGATACAAAACCATTTTCAAGAATTTCACAGAATCACAGAATGTTAGAGATTGGAAGGGACCTCAAAAGATCATCTAGGCCAATCCCCCTGCTGAAGCAGGAACACCTAGAGCATATCACACAGGAACGCGTCCAGGCGGGTTTTGAATGTCTCCAGAGAAGGAGACTCCACAACCTCTCTGGGCAGCCTGTTCCAGTGCTCTGTCACCCTCACCGTGAAGAAATTTCTCCTCATATTTAAGCGGAACCTCCTATGTTCCAGCTTGCACCCATTGCCCCTTGTCCTGTCACTGGATGTCACAGCGAAGAGCCTGGCTCCATCCTCCTGACACCCACCCTTTACATATTTATAAACATTAATTAGGTCACCCCTCAGTCTCCTCTTCTCTAAGCTGAAGAGACCCAGCTCTCTCAGCCTTTCCTCGTAAGGGAGATGCTCCACTCCCTTAATCATCTTGGTGGCTCTGCGCTGGACCCTCTCCAGCAGTTCCCTGTCCTTCTTGAACTGAGGGGCCCAGAACTGGACACAATACTCCAGATGCGGTCTCACCAGGGCAGAGTAGAGGGGGAAAAGCAATGGAAATGCTTGGAAAGCAATGCAGACAATAACTAGGACAAAGGAATACCCTTTAAATATTATAAGAAGATACAGATACAGAATTTCAGTGCTATTTTTCTCATGTCCAGAGACACTGAGACAATACTACACCGAATATGAATCAGATGGGCATTACCCACTTGAACAGTTTAAATAGCACCCTAACTGTAGTCTAGGTATATCAGTGGAAAGGTATAAATCATAATCAGTTATCTTAAAATTTAACAATCATCAGAAACCATCAATTGCCTTGTCATTTCAAAATTCTTTCAGAATTTTCTCCACAAAAGAATCCCCCCCTAAAGAATTCAATGCATCAGGTGAAGGGGAGGAAAAAAAAAAAAAAAAAGAAAAAAAAAAAGAGCATCTGTAAAGGCTCAGAGGGAAATCTCAGCATTGCAGATAGGCTGCATAAGCCCTTGGGAATTAGGAATTTTGAATATATTCAAAATGTATCCAAACTTGCAAAACTCAAACACACAGAGTTAGTTCCAGCTGACACCTTGTGCTATCCTGTCACTAGAGATACATAACAGATATAAGGAGAAGTGACCTCAAAGGGCTTTATACTTCAATAGTCACAGACTAAATCAGAGATGTTCCTCTTCTGCTTACAGGGGTATTCCAGAATAGAGAAGTCTGAAATTCCCAAACAAATTTAAGTACAGAACACTTTTTGTAAGAAAAATAATTAAAAAAAAAAAAAACCCTGAAATGTCTTAATTGTATCAAGTAGTACCACCATGAAGTTCATGCTGCCCTTCTGTAACCCCCAGGTTAATAGCCTAACTTCCCTCTGGTGTGGGTTACATTTGCACGGAATCTAAGCAAACAGAAAGGCTTTAACCCTTTGGCAAAATGTTGGTGATTTCTCTTTAATCACTACACAGATAGCCACAAGGAACTGATAAGCTTCAAGTTGAAGAAACAATTTGAAACAGCCAGCTCCCTCTGCTAAGAAAGGGGATTCTTTTCAGCAACTCTGCCCAACTTGCTAAGACTCAAATCTCTTTTTCTCAGTACCTTGATTTTGTCAGGAGACAGGAATTCTGCACCCTATACCAACACAAAGTCTAAGTCTATATAAATCCTAGGGAGTATAATTCAGACTCCTACAGTAAACTGACCTTTACTATTTTGCATGTTTTATCTTGAGAAATTCATTGAAATATAGCAAATAGTTAAAACTGAGGTAAGTCACGTGTTACTGTCCTTACTATACTTATGCAGAGTAAAAATCTGAAAGAAATTACTCAAACTGTTTACTCTTGTCAGAATTCATGACAATTCAGGTTCAGCATTCATAATGAACAAGGCATAATCAGTATCAGAGGTAGTATCTTTTCCCTCCTTTATGGTTTGAGTCTTGATAAACTTCTGATTTGGAGATCTAAAAAGGCTGAAGCATGTACCTTCAACCGAGAAAAATAACCAGAGACAAACACCTTTTATTTCAGGCCCTTTTCATGTTCCCCTCTATGCAATACCTTTTCTCACTTTCATTATGTATGCCTTAACAATATTGCATGATTTTAGAAAATCAAAGCATGCTTATGCTATGTTTAATCTGAAGAAACATAAGAGCTAGACACACTATTACCCTATACTTCCTCACAGAATAGTCAAAGTACACAGCTTCTAAAAGGCTTGGTTCTAGTACGGTCTGTGACTGTCAGTCCTTTTCAAGATATTCTCCTTGCCAATTATTAGCACCTTTCCATGGTATTTGCATCCAATTCTTGTAATTCAATATTTTACTTCACTATTACTTTTTCCTTCACTTCGTTTTTGTTTTATTTTATAATAGCAGCGAGATGTTTACAACTATTGTGTAAATGTGATGTGTTCTTTATGAGAAAGAAAAATTGCACTAGTTCCACTGGAGCTGCAAGGCATATTCTCTCAGCTGTTTTTCTTTAAAACCACAGTAATCATCTGAACGCTGTGGAAATTCTGCTTGCAGGGCCCTGGCACTCATTATGTAACAATACAGGCGGAAGTCTCAAAGTTGTTGGTGAAATACTCAGCAGTATTCAAAATTTCATTGGACAAGGTCCTGCACACTGATCTAATGGAGCCTACTTTAAATAACATCCTAGACTGAGCTGTTCTGGATATCCCTTCCAAGCTAAATTATCCATAATCTTGTATCCTGAAAGAACTTCATTTAAGAACCTATGTAGAATATTGGATTTCTTCTGTAACAGAATGAAAGTAATAGAAATACTGCCACCTAGCACTGCGCCGCACAGAACCTTTAAAGTGTACATGGCAATAAAGAGCCCTACTCTGGGACAGAAGGTATTTTGGAGAAGAAAGAAGGAAGAATGAGGAGGAGGAGTTAAGACCCAAGAAAAGTCGAGCTGAAATACCTTCCTCAATGTCTGACGCCGTGATTTTTGCAGGTTCATTAGAAGATGTGGAAGGCAGCTGCACAGTTTAGCCAAGGAACCTAAATGTTCCCTCATAAATTTAATAGGCAGAAAAAAACACACAGGACAAAATAAAAATTGTGCCACCTCACAAAAGGTGCCATGAGTTCTGCCTACACTGTATGGCTTGCTTAGCACACCTCCCAGTAGCAAAGCCTCATTCACTGAAAAAATGAAGTACAGAGTATCTGCAAGACAGATGGGAGGCCGAAAACCAAGGCAAGCACTAGAAGTTAGTAGACATGCAGGTAAAAGATAAGAAGATGTATTGGAATAGAAAGCGGGGTAGGAAAACATATCAAAGAGAATACAGGGGAGCCCACAGTGAGAATAATCACTGCAGGAAAGAATGAGGACAGGCTTTGAAGTAGGAAGATCGAGATACAAAACTGGTGAAAGGAAAGAGAGTTCTTATCATTTGACAAGACCCTTGGGAACAAAGAATCCAAAAAAATAACTAAAAAATAAATGCTTTGCTAGATACATAG
>VXAV01005789.1:190443-211480 GCA_013399715.1 Alectura lathami | reverse complement strand
ACTGTTGAGAAACTCAGCTTTATTACTGTCAATATCAACTGTTTTCAGTAGTTACAAGTGGAAATGGTTTCCTAATTCACCATCTGTGCCACTACTATCTCACTGTAATGCTATGAAGATGCATTTCACTGCATCAGATAGTAGCTCCTAATCAGTATTCTTACTTCTGCTCTCACTCAATTATTTTCTTGAGAAGTTTTTTTAAAAAGCTCTTGTCTAAGTATTCATGACAGCTTTCCAGACCCCCAAACTACTCAAATGCAGTTATTCTTTGCAATAATCTAAGCAGTCTGCAGAGAACAGCTAAATTTAATCAAATGTCTGAATATCACCAAGAATGAAAGCAACAGAACTGCTTAAAGAAAATTATACCTGCTATATTCTAAGTATCACATCAGATGAGTTCCTTAATACTGATGACGTGTTTCACTGTTCAGAGCAAGCCATAACCTTTAGGTTACAGTTCAAGTCAAATAAAATAAGGAAACAAACACAACAAAAACAAAAACACACACCAAACCAGAAGCACTGAACAAACTGCTGAGTAAAAACATCATTTGACAGAAAAGATGCTTTACCTGACCCAACCCATGCAGTGCAGGTAAAAAACAGAGCAACACGTACCAGCAAACACAACAATGCCAACTTTTCTTTGCTCTACAAACTGCTCACCTTTTCATATAGACTACAAAATGTCCTTCCTATAAGCCAACAACACTTACCTCATGTACCACAAAGTAATGTCATTACCTAGCTCAGCCTTTTGAGAGTCTGCATAGGCCTTAAGTATTTTAGTTGCTTTGTCCAAAAAAATTGCTTTCTGTTATTTAGTTCAACCTAAGCACTTCCTTTCAATTAGTCCATGCAGACAGCATGAAAAACCCATAGATGTGAAAAGTACTGTACATCAGAAAATGAAATAATGCAAAGCTTTATCACGCTTCTCTTAGAACTGCCCCAATTATTGCATTTTGAATCCATTATGTTTTATATTTGAAGTTGACTTTGAACAGTCATGAAACATATACATAAAGGCAATTATCTTCCCCCTCTTCAGCCTTCCAAAACAAGTATTTACTATTCAAAGCTGTCTATTCATCCTTGCATAAAATGAGACTTGCAGAAGGCTAGGACAGGATTTTTTGTTTGCTTTTCCACAACCTGCATATACAGCCATCTTCAAACTATTCAGATTCTGGACAACCTGCACAATTGTTGATGAAAACCAACAATCTCAGTTTATTCGCTTTTGTGCGTTATAACCACAGGACTTGCTACCTCTACTTTCACTGTCAAGGCAGTTCCCTATTTGTACATCTACAATGCAAATTATGTGTCAGAGACACTCATCTTACAATAGAATTAGAAATAGAACAGTCAAAGTTACACCAATACTAAACTGCACTCACTCTGCATTAGTAAAATGACAGTCAGACTCTTCTTTCACGTATTAGGGAAACTTAAACAGAGAGTTTGAAAAGGTCTAAAAACAGATGCATTGTTCATGAACGGAAACAGTTAGCTCTGTGTTTCATACCTGACTTCTCATTTCCTTCCTCTCTCACTGCCCAGCCATTTACCAGACACATAGAAACTAGTAGATAAACTTTTTTTTTTTTAAATGAACTAAATTAGCTGCACACTGTGTATGTATTAGTGGCTTATTGCTCTGGACTTCTCTTTTGTTTTCACCACCACAGTACATTGGCACCCAAGCTCAGTTGTTCAAAGAAACTGCAATCCTGCAATCTCTTCCCACAAGCAAAATTATTTCTCTCTCTTTCTCAAGGGCCAACCTCATTTCATTTGACAGAAGGTGCACTGTGGGGAGGAAGTAGATGGCCCTGGGAGGCTTGTGCACCTCTGATTTCTAAAAAGATACATTCCAAACTTTTCCTTTCCAAATTGAAAAAATGGCTTAGCAAGAAACTCTGCACTACACAAACCTTAAGCAAAGGCTGATTAAGTATATTAACATAAGAAAAAAGGTAATGGTCCTAAAACCACACAAGAGTAAGTTTAGGTAACACAGAAAGAAACAGCTTTGTAAAATTAAATGCAATTTTGAAAAATAAAGTACTAATTGAAGATGTTATGAAAGGTCAAAATGGGAATACTGACAGTGACATTAAATAATACTTCCAGTGAAACAGCAGAACAAAAATAGTCTGCGGCAGTTTCAGCCTAAGTCTAGCCATAAGTCAGCTTCAAATCTCCAAGTCCTACTGCACTGTCCTTCCAGCAGACAGTGTCATTCAAGTGCCCCTTGAGGGCCAGGGCCTTTGAATGCTAGGCTTCTTCCAATTGTTTGAAGAAGGTCTTACCTACTTCTTCCTGATCAGGAAGCCTATGGCAGATACTTCAACAGCATCTGTGTTGATGGGCCCGCTGAACCTCACCTATGAACTCCAGACTGACCCCCAACCCGTCCCAGAGCAGAGCTGCTCGGCTGCACTCTCACAGCAAAAGCAGCTTCCTCAAGCCTGTTACTGTACGCTTCTCACTCCGTCTGCTCCCCAGCAAACGTGCTGCGTAACTGGAGCTCTCTCCACCTTCCCAGAAGTGGCAAAACACTGTCTAGTGTGACATTAAAAGCAACGAGCATGCTAATTCCCAATGACTTCAGCATAATTACAGAAGGAAGGTACGTATTCCCTTTCACCAGCTATTAGCTTAATCAGAAATATATCAACAAATATCTCCCACCCCCAAAAACACTTGAGGTCAGGCTGGACAGGGCTCTGAGCAACCTGATCCAGCTGTAGGTTCACTGCAGGGGGTTGGACTGGATGGCCTTGAAAGGTCCCTTCCAACGTGGAAGATTCTATGAAGCTAGAAACCATAGGTTTTATATTGTGCAACGTCTATAGATAGAGGAACCTGACAAGTTCAGAAGGAAAACAAACAAAAAAACCTTTAGGCAATGAAACAAAATGGTGAAATAAGGAAAGGTGAGGCCTAAAACTCAAAAAGGTGGTAAGGTAAAACATACCCCAGAGTGAAATATGACCGTGGGTGGGGTGAAACAAACTAAATGCTTCTTTTACATAACAGATGCAACAAGATGTTAAGACAATTTAGGAAGTTAGTCTTCCTCCTTTATCTGTTAAAAAAAGAATTGCACAGATTTGGATAGGTGTTGGTATGTGCCTCCTGTTAAGCAGCAGCATCAGCAGAATGTGGCATACAAAAGTTTCTGCTGCACTCATGCAATGGCAGATCTCAGGCTTTTTCCTCCAAAGAATGCTGAAAACAGATTAAAAAAAAGAAAAAACTGTGAACTTGAAAGGGATAGCTACATTCTTGTTTCACAGCAGATGGTATACAGGATAAAAATACCCTCTCTTCTATGTACAATTTTAATTAAAAAAAAAGAAAAAGAAAGAAAAAGGAGCTGCTTAGTTGATGCAGTCTACAGAATTATTTAACTGTGTCTTCCTATTGTCCAGTCTCCCATGCCAGCTACAAGCAGAAGGCCTAGGAAATGGCTGTTGTGCTGCATGACAGGCTGTACTTCAGACAGCTTTTCTCAAAATAGAAACTTTTGCTGTGCTAATTTAAATGTCTCCCCTCTCTTTCAAGGTTATGTTTAGATAGCAGTTGCTGCTGCCACTATCACATCATGGCCATCGCTATTGTCACAAGTACTGGCAATCATCTGGCAGCAGCAGAAAGGCACTCAGTATAGGCAAACTGCAGGCAAGTGTCTGCCTCGCTCCTCAGAGCTATTCTGCAGCCTGCGCTCGGTCTTTCCTGCTGTAGAAATATTCAGCCACAACTATCCACATTGGTATACCACTAATAACCAAGCTAGCCTGACATGAGCTAGTCTAAAGCTAGCTTGGGAACCAAAGGAAATGCATACCCACACAGGCTGGGAGCGTCTTTGCTCTTCAGCACCTCCTAGGCTATGCTGTCCCTGCTGTTTTCTCGGCTACAAAGGGAGCACCTTGGCAGCACAGCCCCATGGTTCTATCACTAACCTGCAAAGAGTTTCGGTGCAGTCCATGTGCTTGCTTAGTCGGCCTTCAAACGTATGAGGTGGAGAACAGCATCCTGCTCCAGCACAGCCTCCACAGCTCTCTTCTTGCTCCAAGGCCAATCAGAATGCTCAAGCCAGGGAGGAAGCGAAGGGTACCACAGTACCAAGAAGTAATGTTCTTGTACTAACTTGGTATTTTACACAACTAACGTGCAGAAATGCTTCTGCAACCCATCTGGACTTTGTGCTCTTGCTAACAGGCACACCAAAGTCTGCTCAAATTACCTTAAGATAATAAACTTGCCTTTGTGTGAGCAGCAGGCAGCAGAGACCTCACATTTCAGCTCTGCAAGTAAAGGCTTCAGTTAAATGCTCTGAAAGATATGGTCTGTTAATTATGAGTAATGTACAGCCTGGGACTCACAGTGGAGCTGCCTGAGACCAGCATACACATGAAACAACCAGACCTCTCTGTCATTTACACACACTGGTGCTTTTAGCCTGGCGATAGAAACCCCCTGACTGTACTGCCAGTAAGGACCCATTTCAGTTTCTGCTGAAGATTGCTACAGCTGTAATATGATGTTATGGTAGGCCAGAGGGAAAGGCTTGAGGTGTTTTTGAACTATCAAATGATATGTACTGATCAAATGATCAGTATTCATGCTGCTCTAGATGGTATAGACATGCATATTGAGTTGAATTGTGACTTAATAAAGATTAATTTTATTTAAAATCAAGATTTCTTTTTCCTGAAGTACAGATAATCCCTATGAAAAATAGGTGTAACGTGACATTACTACTGCCTTCAAGGAGTCAGTTAACTTTTGTTTGCATTTTCTTCTGTGAAGTATCACAATGCTGCCTCTTACAGTGTATTTTAAGAAAAAAAATAAAATCACAGCTTGAACTTCAGCCAAGGCTTGCGTAAGACTCACCCCTTGCACAAGGTGCAAAGGCTGGTTCTGTGTCACTAGATGGAGCTCGTTACCTACCAAAGCCATAAAGCAGTGCATGATTATAGAAAAGCAAGAGCTGGAGAAACAACGCAAATCAACTAAATTTACATTCAGCCAAGCTCTTTAGGTTGCTTATTTTCTCATCTCATTTTTTAAAAATGATTTCATATGTTCTTAACAATAAATCACAACAGACTGATAGGAAATGGAGACACAAAGGTAAGCCTCCTTTTCTATGCTGATTCTAGTTCATTCATGTAATCCCCATAGCTGACTGATCCCCATGTAAGGAATTTATGCTTTAAAACCTTGTTTCTGGGATTAGCCTTTTCCACTGACACAAATTCAAATTATATTTCTTACTTTACTAGATGAGAAAACCAAAATCTAGGAAGCTCAGAGCTAAACATCCAAAATCTGAGTCCACTCCTGAAATCAATTCTATGGGTACAGTATATACACAATACATTCCAGATTTGATCTGGAGTTACAAAATATCCAGGTACTACAGAAATTAAACCTTACCAGGCCAAATCTCCAAACAAATTTACACAGTACAGTCAACTTCAGTAGTACCCAAGCATCTATATCCTTTGAGATCTACACCTAAACAATCTGCCTGAGTTTCATAGTTTTGCCAGTCTTGGAATGAGATCCAGATTTCTAGTTCTTGGCTTAAATCATACAAGGACATTCTTAATACTGAGAATAGCAAATGGCTCCAGAAATAATTCCTTTCCACTCTTTCCAGAGATAAGTTAACAGACCAGATGCAGCATAGGCAAGACTTGTGGAAATAAGGGACTTGTCTCCCTCCAACACGGCCTTTATCAGAGGGTGGGTGGAGAAAAACACACAGCTGAAAAAGGGATTTGGTACTTCTTCGGACTTAAAAAAAAAAAAAAAAAAAAAAAAAAAAGTGCTTAGGGGAGGGACTTAACAAGTTGATGCCGTCAGAAAGGTTTGCAGAGAACAGCACTTTGTGGTTGATGGCCAAAATTCAAAGGGCTCATATGGCCATGCTGGCTGTTTATGCATACCAAGTGTCCAACAGTCATTTGAGGAAGAGCGGAAATAACACACTGCAAGCAATCAGTGGTGTTTTTACATATCAGACATACACTGCTTCCACAGCAAAATATTCCCCAAACGGCACAAATTGTAACTGATGGCACTTGAGGTATTCATGATCCCTTTCAAAATCTGACGTGGATCTGGAATGAGATTTCCAGATAGATCTGGGTTTGAGTAGAGAGAAGAAAGGTGAAAAAAATCCCAAAATCATGCCACAGTGAACACTATCCACATAATGGACAAAACATGATCCACAAAACATAGTGGATTCTAACTTGACCTGTGATTCGGCAAGTCTGTTCACAGCCCCCTGTGCCTAAGGACAGCCAATGAACAGGCCTAATGTAGGTACAAAGAAAAGTTGCTGTAAGCAATTACAGAGGAATCTATATAGAATCATGGAATCATAGAATGGCTTGGATTGGAAGGGACCTCAGAGATCATCTAGCTCCAGCCCCTTGCCGTGGACAGGGCTGCCAGCCACTAGCTCACTAGATCAAACTGCCCAGGAACCCATCCAGCCTGGCCTTGAACACAGCCAGGGATGGGGCAGCCACAGCTTCTCTGGGCAGCCTGTGCCAGTGCCTCACCTCTCTCTCAGGGAAGAATTTCTTCCTGATGTCCAACCTAAACCTCCCCTCTTTCAGTTTTAGCCCATTCCCCCTTGTCCTACCATTATCCACCTGTGTGAAAAGTCGTCCCCCCTCCTGCCTGTAAGCTCCTTTCAAGTATTGGAAGGCCGCAATGAGGTCTCCCCGGAGCCTTCTCTTTTCCAAGCTAAACAATCCCAACTCCCTCAACCTTTCCTCACAGGAGAGGTGCACCAGCCCTCTGATCATTTTGGTGGCCCTCCTCTGGACCCGCTCCAACAGCTCCACATCCCCTCTGTACTGGGGGCCCCAGGCCTGGACACAGTACTCCAGGTGAGGCCTTCCAAGGGCAGAGTAGAGGGGGACGATCACCTCCCTCTCCCTGCTGGCCACCCCTCTCTTGATGCAGCCCAGGATGCCATTGGCCTTCCTGGCTGCAAGAGCGCACTGCCGGCTCATGGCCAGCTTTTCGTCGATCACAACGCCCAAGTCCTTCTCCGCAGGGCTGCTCTCAAGGAGTTCTTCTCCCAGTCTGTACACACACCTGGGATTGCCCCGACCCAAGTGCAACACCTTGCACTTGGCCTTGTTGAACCTCATCAGGTTCTCGTGGGCCCACTTTTCCAGCCTGTCCAGGTCCCTCTGGATGGCATCCCTTCCTTCAGGGGTATCAACTGCACCACTCAGCTTGGTGTCATCAGCAAACTTGCTGAGGGTGCACTCGATCCCACAGTCTAAGTCATCAATAAAGATGTTGAAGAGCACTGGTCCCAAGACGGACCCCTGGGGGACACGGCTTGTGACCGGCCTCCACCTAGGCGTACAGCCATTGACTACAACCCTTTGGCTGCGACCATCCAGCCAGTTCTTTATCCAGCAAACAGTCCACCCATCAAATCCGTATCTCTCCAGTTTAGAGATAAACGTATGGTGCAGGACCATGTCAAAGGCCTTGCACAAGTCCAGGTAGACAACATCCATTGCCCTCCCTTGATCCACCGATGCCGTCACTCCATCACAGAAGGCCACCCGAT
This sequence comes from Alectura lathami, assembly GCA_013399715.1. NCBI lineage: Eukaryota > Metazoa > Chordata > Aves > Galliformes > Megapodiidae > Alectura > Alectura lathami. Next base: position 203,841 of record VXAV01005789.1, on the reverse strand, counting down.
TGGTCAGGCACGACCTGCCCTTGGTGAAGCCATGCTGGCTGTCTCGGATCACCTCCTCATCTCGCATGTGCCTTAGCATCTCCTCCAGGAGGATCTGCTCCATGATCTTCCCAGGCACAGACGTGAGGCTCACCGGCCTGCAGTTCCCCGGGTCTTCCTTTCTCCCTTTCTTAAAAATGGGAGTGATGTTTCCCTCTTTCCAGTCTCTGGGCACCTCGCCTGACAGTCATGATTTTTCAAATATGATGGAGAGCGGCTCAGCAACCACATCAGCCAACTCCTTCAAGACCAAAATATATGTGAAAAAATATCTTTATATGTGAAAAATATCTTTCAAGCCCCTACGGGGGGGAAGGAAGGATGGAAATGCTGACATAAAAATTAATGAGTGCAAGTCTCCTATTTACCCTATGCATATCCTACACTACAAAAAGAAAACTACACCCTAATCCTAGATGTGCTTTTTATCCAGATTATTTTATCCAGATTATTACTATTAAAGAGCTGCAGTTAAGCTCTTTGCCTTGATACTATCTTGTGTTAAGGAATTTCGCTGGTTAGTTATGAAACATCATGAAATCATCTTATCAAATACTGTTGAATCTGCTGCCTTTCAGTTAGTTTCACATATTGAGCTCTTCTCTTGCTTCAAGAGCAAATGAGTACCATTCATCACTCCAAGAAGCTTTATCATTGCCTGCCACTCACACCCTGTGTATTCTCCATCTCTCCTAGGAGTATGGTTTTGTTGTAAACATTTTAACATCACTTGGTTTGGAAAGAAAACAAAATTATTATATTGTCAGGAGGCATTTTCCTACCATAGCTGAAACTCACTTAAAAAGGCAAATATATTTAAAAGCAAAAAAATATTTCAGATGAAAAAGGAGGAATACTGGTTGCAACAAATGGAAACACCTCATTGCCAAGTGTACGAGCAGTGAATACAAACTACAAATGTTAAGCATGGAGAGAGTCTAAACTATAGCTGTAGTCAGCTTGTGGTTGCCGTACAAGTTCTCACTTGCTTAATCCAGTGTATTATTTCTGACTGTGGCCATTGCCAGAGACAGTGGCATAGCCATAGGAACCTCCACCAGGCAAGACTGGCGCATTCTGTTCTCTGCATCAGGTCTCTCACCGACATTTTGTTAGAGGCTGACTTCCCTCAAACCTCTATGATAAACAGCCAAACAGATCCTAATCATCTATGTAAAAGACTGGAGCTTTCAAACCTCAGTCAGTTCTCAGCCTGAATGATTACAGCAGCCTAATTAAATTGGATAAAAAAAAAAAAAAAAAAAAGTGTTCTTTCAGTGATGTATATTCTACCTTTCAATTTTTACCAAGACTCCATTAGGGTTTTTTCTTGGTTTTAGGAACCTAAATTTTCTGCATCATTCATTATTCCAAATACTTTGGTCCTTCCTTAGTTTCTACCCAAAGATAGCTCCAGTCTTAAAATTTGAAAAGCTTTTCCACATCCTATCTTCACACTGTTCCCCAGCATGAAACGTCAAAATGAAATTGTTTGTTAGCAATAAGCCCAGGTTTTCAGAAATCAAGGACTAACTATTTGTAGAAGCAAATTAAGTTCACAGAATCTACAAATGTTAAGTAGCTCTAAAATTCGCCAGAATTTTCCATTTTCTCATCTTGAAGTAAGAATTCCAAGTAGCTGGAAATTTGTTCTACAACCAGCTACAGCAAGACCAAGAAATAGCCAAAATAATAATTAAAAAAAAAAAAATCAAAAATGAATATTACACTTTTAAATATCTTGCATCTCCTAGACACTGCTGGCTTTAACATCAAAGCCCAAACTGCTATGCATATTTATACTCTAATAACTAGCTGGAGACTTGAAGTGGATTTTGTCCCTATCTTTTTTCCTCCCATGTTTAAACTGAAACCTGTAGTGCTTTTCCAAAGAACAATTTTGATTAAGGTGGTCTCCAACAGATTTTTTTTCCCTTCTATTTCCTTCTCCTCAAGGCAGATAAAGGGCAGAGAATAAAGTGGCCTTTCGAGTCCTTTATGTTTCAACTCAAATAAAAAGGCATTAAAAAAAGGCCCTGGAGTGCTGTGAAATGGAAGGGAAAATAAATAGAAATTGAAGAGGCAGTGGGGGGGAAAAAAAAAAAAAAAAACAAACATTGCATTAACACTTTCAAAGAACACAAAATTTTTTGAAAATAATGTTTGAATATTACTACATTTTAGTCTCATATTCCATTTCCCTTGCCCAATACTCTTCTGCCATAACTTATGCCAGAGGCACAAAAGGAGAAAGTTCATGCCATAAATCAAATGATGATTTCTGCATTAAGTTCTCAGTGCTCAGCCTGCAGTTGGGGTTGCATTTGACAGCCGGCCATTGCTAGACATGAAGATCTGAAGACCATTAGTAGCAGAGATCAAGAGGAGGGCTTCCTGCCAGGCTCAACCTGTAGGCAGCACTCTTCTTCCAGAAATGAATCCATAACACAACACTACAGTGTAACACAGCAAGTAAAGGCTATCTCTGCTGAGGGTAGCTGAAGAAAAAGTTGGTGCGATACCATTCCTATCCTTACCAGTGAGCTGAGACCGGTTTGCTTTCTCAGGGCATGCAGGTAACTGCGGGCAGTCGCACAGTATCACCACACTGTTGTTCCAAGTGTACACAGTATTGAACAAATCTCTAACACCTGTAAGGAGTAGGCCTAACTCAAAAGCCCCTGGGATCCTAGAATCAGAATAAGGACACCCCTCTAACAACACCCAGAGTAAAGCAGATAAGGCATCAACTCAAGATATAATTCCTCATCTTACAGAACATGCTCTCCTAGGCTGAAATCCTGACGAACATGTGACAACACCTACTGCAGAAGCAGTTATTAACAAGATATATGTAGTGGTTTATTTGTTACTATTCCTTAGGCTGAAATCTCCATACACAGTACATTGCCTAAGTATTAATTTAGCTGCATTGTTTTCCTGTTATTCTGATTCCAAATTAATAAATGGCTCTAGGAGCCTTTAGCTCTGTTCTCAACAATTAAAAAGATACAGTACCTTTAAAAAACACAAAATAAACACACAGTGGGAGCTTCTATGCCTTCCTAAACAGAACTCTAACCAAACAAGAGGCAGCAAAAGAGTTTACATCGAAATCTCCTCTCCCTTATCTGGAAGAAAATCAGACATTGTCCTAAATGCCCAAATGTTCCCTAAAAAGAAGTACGCTGCATGTCTGGAAAAATCCTAGATTACAGCAATGCACACACATAGGAGAAGACTATTTCCAGACAGATCTACGTCTCCCAAAGCTGTGCAGAATACAGATCCTTAATATGTTGCCAATCAAGTAGCATAAGAACACTGGAAAAAGTCACAGCCAATATTTGTACTCCTCAAAAATGAGCTACAACGATAGAGCACATTGTTCAGTACAAACTTGCATGCCTCTACACCATACTCCATTTAATGGCGAAGATATCCCTTCAGCCACCTCTCCAGATAGATAGAGACTTAAAATATATCCCACATAAAATTCACCCCCTTGGTGAAGGGAAGCCTAATGTGAGCTTCTGAGAACAGAGGGTGAAAAGTAAAAAAAAAAGAAATAATGAAATATATCAGAAAAGTGACAGAAGTAACTGTGTCAGACAGAAACAAGCGTGTCGGAAAGAAATGGCAAAATACATGCACATGAAGCAGGAGACAGTCTTCATTGTCCAGGCAGCAATGTGAGTGCTGCTCCACGTGCAAATGGCCTCTACATGTTTAAGCAGGCTGAGCAGAGCATAAAGGCTGCTGCTAAGTTTGCTTTTCTATAAGAATACTTCTGAAACCCCTGCTGCTAAGTTTTTTTATACACATAGCTCTGATCCTATGCTCAGATGACCCCAATATTGAATAGACAACAAAAATACAACTGGATAGAATTAATCTGTGGAGTTGCAGTGACCCATAGCAATTAGAGCCATGAGGACAGTAAGCATTTGACCTCTGCTCTGTCCCCTGCGATCTATGTATCTTGAATAAATTTTGCCACCAGCATTTCTTTAATATAAACTTAACCTACAAGCATTGGTTGTTGGTTAAATTGTTTTCAGTAACCAGAAGACAGGGGCATATGCTAGAAAGTTGGGAAGGAGGCAGCCTGTTTGCAGAAAGCAAAGCAAGAAATACACAGGGAAAGCAGATTTGCTTGCAGATGAGGTGCACATCAAAGACTAAAAGATTACTAACATTAACCTAAGCTATTTTTTTTCTCCTGGATTAGAAGTAACATTACTGGAAAAAAAAAATAAAATATTGGACCGTTTTACACAAACAAAACTCTAGAAATGAGGAGGGCTGCAAATCACATAGCATCCCTACAGGAATCTAGCAAAAGGCTGAAATTACTTCACAGTTAGAAAACTCAATGATTCTTCCTTTCTCTAACAGAGATAATAGAAGAGGTGATAGAATTAACTCTTCAGGCCCCTAGGTCATATGCTAGGGATTACACTTAGATGTTCAATATTCCATGTGTTAAACCATTTGCCATTTAAAAAGATTAAAAAAAAAAAAAAAAAGAAAGAAAAAAGTTTTTCCACTTTTGACCGTGTGATAAAGGAGATTGCAGAAAGAAAGCAGAATAGCTATGTCCTTATCTTAATCAGAAAGACTGGCCTTCAGGAATTCCAGGACCTCAGTGACTAGAGAGGATGTCCACAAGAGGGAAGGCTTCCCCTTGTTTGAGAAGGACCCCATTATGGAGCACTTAAACCAAACACACATGAGTCCATGGGACCTGATGGGCTGCACTCATGAGTGCTGAGGAAGCTGGCTGCTGTCATAGAATCATAGAATGGCTTGGATTGGAAGGGACCTCAGAGATCATCTAGTTCCAACCCCCCTGCCATGGACAGGGCTGCCAGCCACTAGCTCACTACATCAAACTGCCCAGGAACCCATCCAGCCTGGCCTTGAACACAGCCAGGGATGGGGCAGCCACAGCTTCTCTGGGCAGCCTGTGCCAGTGCCTCACCACTCTCTCAGTGAAGAATTTCTTCCTGATGTCCAACCTAAACCTCCCCTCTTTCAGTTTTAGCCCATTCCCCCTTGTCCTACCATTGTCCACCTGTGTAAAAAGTCGGTCCCCCTCCTGCCTGTAAGCTCCTTTCAAGTATTGGAAGGCCGCAATGAGGTCTCCCCGGAGCCTTCTCTTTTCCAAGCTACGCAATCCCAACTCCCACAACCTTTCCTCACAGGAGAGGTGCTCCAGCCCTCTGATCATTTTGGTGGCCCTCCTCTGGACCCGCTCCAACAGCTCCACATCCCCTCTGTACTGGGGGCCCCAGGCCTGGACACAGTACTCCAGGTGAGGCCTTCCAAGGGCAGAGCAGAGGGGGACGATCACCTCCCTCTCCCTGCTGGCCACCCCTCTCTTGATGCAGCCCAGGATGCCATTGGCCTTCCTGGCTGCAGGAGCACACTGCTGGCTCTTGTGCAGCTTTTCATCAGTCACAGTGCCCAAGTCCTTCTCTGCAGGGCTGCTCTCAAGGAGTTCTTCTCCCAGTCTGTACACACACCTGGGATTGCCCTGACCCAAGTGCAACACCTTGCGCTTGGCCTTGTTGAACCTCACCAGGTTCTCGTGGGCCCACTTTCCCAGTCTGTCCAGGTCCCTCTGGATGGCATCCCTTCCTTCAGGGGTAAATGTCCTTGTCATTACAAGAGCACTCTCCACTATCTTTGAAAGGTCCTGGTGCTTGGAGAATTTGGAGACCAAACATCACTACTGTCTTCAAGGTGTGCAAGAAGGAAGGTTGAGAGAACTACAGGTCAGTCAATCCCTGCAATGGTGATCTAATGGAACTAATCTTGAAAAACATTTCCAAACATGTGAAGAACAAGAAGGCAACCAGGAGTAGTCAGCATGGATTGGCCAAGGGGATGTCATGTCTGACCAACTGGACAACCTTTTACCTTTGAGGTGATGAGGTGACTAGGTGGTCAAGCAGTGGATGTTGTTGACTTTGGCTTTAGTAAGGCATTTGACATTGCCTCTCATTACATTCTTATCAACAAGCTGACAAAGAAAAGTTTAGACAGGTGTACAGTGAGGTGGGCTTACAACTGGCTGAATAACCAGGGCCAAGGGTTCCTGATCAGTGGTATGAAGTCATTTTGAGGACAAGTCATAAAGGTTGATACCAGGGCCAGTCCTGTTCAACATCTCCCTTGATGACTTGGATAGAGTGCACGCTCAGCAGTGGCACAGATGACACAAAACAGGGACAAGTGGCTGGTACACCAGCTGGGCAGTTCAGAGGGACCTGGACAGGCAGGAGAATTGGGCTGACAGCAACCACAGGAAGTTCAACTGTGGTAAATGCCAAGTTCTTCAACAAGAGGAATAACCTCAGACATCAGTGAGCTCTTACCAGGTGTTTCACATCACCTGTTTGGCTGGAAAAGAACCTCAGGGTCCTGAGGAAAACCACACAGAGCATGAACCACCAATATGCCCTTGCAGCACAGAAGGCTTCCTGGTGTGCATGAGAGAAAAGGTTGTCAATAGGTTAAGGAAGGTGGTGCATTTTTCCCTCCACTCCACACTGGTGGGTGTGCTATGTTCAGCTCTGGACTCTCCCATACAAAAGAGATATGGAGCTACTAGAGTAAGTCCTGCACAGGGCCATTAAGATGATTAAAAGACTGGAGCATCTTGCAAGAGGGAGATGGGATTTTGCAGCTAGAGAAGAAAAAGTTCAGGGCAGGAGAATCTTATTACTGTGTAAATATCAGATGGAAGGGAACTAATAAGGCTAAGACAGACTTTTCTCAGTCATGCACACTGAAAACACTGAAATTCCATCTGAACAAGAAGGAAAGAAATGGGTTTATTGTGAGAGTGTTCAAACATGGGAACAGGTTGTGCAGAGAGTTTGTGGAATTTTCATCCTTGGAGACATTCAAAACTCACCCAGTACTGCATCCATTTAAACCTGCTCAAGCTGACCCTGCCTGAGCAGTGAGATTAAGCAAGATGATCTCTGGGGGTTCCTTCCAATAGCAACTACTTTGTGATTTTGTCATTTATTTGAAGTTATTACAATTCAATGGATATATTTAAAAAAAAAAAAAATTAAAAAGTGATGAAGCCAGGATTTTTTTTTAATGCACTTCAGTATAAATGAGGCATAACAGAAGACTTTTCAACAAAGCACATGCTACTAGCAGCACATTTCTTCCTCTGAGATATAGCCAATGTAAGGATAATATCTTAAAATTCATCTCTCTTCAAAAAACAAAAAACAACACAACAATGCACCAAAAAAAAAACCCCACACAACAATGCAACAACACACACAACAAAAACTTGCTTATGAAAGGCATTTTAAAGCATTTTAAAGGTATCCCATGTCTGGGAGAAGAGGTTGTTTTCTACAGGTTGTGGTTTAACAGCTACTTGGCTGCCCAGCAGATCTGTAACTATGAGTCATTTTCTTCCCTTATATTATTCTTCACAATAACAAGACCACCCTTAATCCAAGTCCTGTTTTCTCTAATTATTCAGCTGCACTGAATAATTTTTACACATGCATTTTCCCTGTTTTGTTGTTGTTGTTGCTGTTTTGTTTTGAAGAATAAATTATGTCTTCTGGATTACATGTGAAATGACAGAGTGACCAACTGGATTAAAAACCTTCTGCTTTTCCTGTCTCTAACTAGCAAGGAATGGTAAGCGGAGTTCAGTAACTTTTGAACAACATGCATGCAGAAAATGACTTGAAAAGCTTTTACAGGACCCAACAAGCCCTTCTGAGGCTTTCACTCACCTCCAAATGTTGTCATTCTACAGGTGAATTACACTGGATGCATCCTCCTTGCTTTCAGATGAGCACAGAGGGCGATGAAGGGAAAGGGAGAGTGAGGGTAGGTAATTCACCTTACCTTTTCCAGAAGCACCATCTGCTGACATTTTTCAAAACCTTTTTATGTGGAGTTATTTCAATTTTCACTATGGAATATTACTGAACATGTACCTACTTTTGGTGCATACATCCAACTCTGCATCACCTACCACAGGTCAGCTTCAGGAATGTAACATGGAACTAGGCATAACACCTCCAACCAAAGCACAGGAAAGGGGAATGTTCATTCAAGAGGAATTGGCAGGAACTAGAGTAAAATGAGATTTTAACTAGAAGATCATGCCCACAGATATCCACAGCAAACACCGTTCTTGACACATTCCGTCTGATCGTTAGCTTGTAGCTTCTCCAAGCATATCTTACCAAAACAACTCGAGTGGCTAGGATCCTTGCTGCTTTTCTATTTGTTTTAAAGAAGTGAAAACAAAAGAACTCCAAGCTACCCAGACATGCGAGATGAATTAATTCGCAGCAGCACAAGCTGTATTAGTTAGTCAAAGGAATGTTCTAAACACCTGTTTATGAGCAAAACCAGTCATAAAAACAGCTGTAAGCAGCAAACAGGAATGAACAACAACAATTTCCCATCTTTTTCCAGACACATAATGACATTTAAATCACATAGCACCACAGAAGAATTGTATAGAGCTGATCGTAATTGAACGTAATTACTTGTATGCATTTCTCCACTACATAGTGTTGTGCTGTAAACCCCAGTGTGTTAGAAGTAAACAGAGCTCTTGAAATTCTAAAGCAATAGGGAGACAATCCCTGCTGGATCCTTTTAACCTGTAGATGGAAAGAAAATAACTACTTCAAAGTTTTAAAACTTGAAATACATAATTTAAACCTCAAGCAAAGGCTGAAACAATTAAAACTTTTTGAGTTTCTTTTGGTTAGATGGGTTCAGATCAGAACGGAGATGAGAAACAAGCAAGTAACAAATGCTGACCTGATTAAAGATGACCAAAAACATGAAACAACTAGGGAAAATATGTATAGCCATACATACGCTTCAAAAGAAATAAAGTAAGAACTTTCACCTGCAGATCTCTGACGGACCAGAGCAAGGAGAAAAAAACAACACATCGATGAATCTGAATAACAGAAAATATTCTTCCCTTGAGTATAACATGAGCATTGGCAAAAACATAGGGGAAGCAACGAATAACAGTACTCTGAAGCAATTCTCTCAGAGGGATGGCTGTTTAGGAAGACTCTCAGACTCCTAACTGAAGACAGCTTTTACTAACAAATCTTTGAATGCTTTGTATCTGCCACATGCATGCACATTGTGCTTCTTTTCTGGAGTGGGAAAACTGAAGCAGCTATGAGGTCATATGTGTCTCTAGTTTCATACAGAATTGTGGGTTAATGGTAAAACCATGGGAAAAAAATCCAGTTAGCTTGACCACAGTCACATAAATACTGATAAAAACCATGTCTGCTGAAGAACTTCGGGGGAAAATCCCTCTCTATGAGGGGATATCTATAAACACTGAATATGGAACTCTGGATACTGAAACTCAATAATAAGGCAAGTCAGAGGATCATTATCACGGAATAAGCTATATTATGGAAGATACATACAACATAGCCTACTCAGTTCCTCCACACACAAAGAAAAGTTCCAAAGCTCTCTTCTTCCATCCACTCAAACATGCAATGCTCAAAAGATTAGTGGTTTGGGTGTAGCTTTGTGTTGAGAGTTTGATTCAAAATAAAATAAATGGCAGCAGGGAAAATATTAGTGGACTGGAGTGTAAAAACAAGTTCCTGAAAACACACCTCAATTTAGCGGTCTTAACCAACACTCCAGACAAGGGTGAAGGATGCAGTGATTACTTTCAGAGCCATAACTGTTGACAAATGGGAGGTGTCTCATAGGTACTTTTAGAGGACTAGAATGATAAAATATCCAACTGTCCTGTGTAGCTCAACATGAGCTGTTTACTGCATCTTACCACCCTTTAGTGATTAAATCTCCATATTGGCTCTCTGTTAACCATTTATTGGGACGGCATGTAGGCTGAGACAACTTCAGTTTATCAGACAGAATTTTAACAGCTAACCAAATAACATGCTCTCCATGCATTCATAAAATAGTCTTTCTGCCTAGCACAACCATCAGAAACGCAAGTGATGTCGAAGTTGCACTAATGGAGCACAGGTTTTATCATTGAATTATTATCTCATAGAGTCACTGTTTCCTCATACACAGCACCTGGTCCTCAGAGACAAGAAAATCAGGCCACATGCCTCCAGAAGCCTTTGCAGGTTCTGTTTCAATCTTACATACATATGGCTAGGGGAAAGAACAGCAATAAATTGTGGAAGACTGCAAGCCAATGGAGGGATACAGGGCAGGAGAACAGCAGCAGGGGAGAACACAGGTTGTGGTCTTCAAACTATGGCTTTCACCACTACAAGCCAGAATAGCACAATTTCCTATAGAGGAGGGTCCTAACAATATGCCTGTGCTTCTCTAGGTTAACAAGGTTTTCTTCCAAGATAACCTCTTGCCCTACATCCTAACAATACTTAAAGTACTTTTAATTCCGTAGCACAAGGACAGCTGCTGTTCCCCACATACCATTCAAACTAATATATAATTCAGACCTCTTGTAATGTGATGCAAGAGTCAAAATTAAATTTATCTATTCAGCAGTGGAACAGGTGAATCCCCAAATTCAAAAACACTTCTATCTTCCTTGGTCTTAACCTCCCATGACAGTTTTTACATTAGTGAAATAAGCTAACTTCCAAGCATTACGGTTTTGGTTATGAAGTGGATATTTACAGCACAGAAACCCTGTTTACTTTAACCCAGAGTCAGTTTGTATATGCATTGCACATTCTGTTCAAAAATATTTGATATGCATCAACTCCTCCAAACATCCATCATTCTACAGTCAGGTTAAGTAACAAAAAGATGGATTAACAGGCAGAATTTCTAACATTTCATCAAATTTCTCATGACTCATCTTTAAGGGAGCTGCCTGTAATGTTTCTGACTTTCAGCATCACCAAGCACCCCATTACTTCACGGAAGCCTAGGTCCCTAGCAATTCCCAGTGCTGGGTGTACAAGATTTAGAATTGTGACTTTCAAAATCAGAAATAAACTTTCACCATTTGAATCAAGTTATTTGTCCACAGTCCCTCCCAGCAGGTGACACAGAGTAGAATAAGGCTGAGAAGCTGCGTCATATCTGCATGCTCTGTGATCAATAATTCTATGAACTAGAACTACTTTAACATGTGAAAACACAGTTCAACTAAATGTTAATTCTTCCTCATGTACCTTAAAAAACAAAAGAAGCCTTCAGTGTATTTTTTTTTTGCAGGCAACGTCTCGGGCCACTAGATCCCCTATACGTCTAATATTACAGGATTAGGCTGGGACACTGACATAAGAGAAATGGGCAAGAGCAGAGGCAGTAGTACTATCCAGGGTTTCTAAAACTACAGGGTGGCACTATGGAAGAGCAAGTTGCCAAATTTGACTGCTGTCTAATATAAAAGCAACAGAACTTGAAAAAGCCCCATATGAGAAGTGGATCCTGTCCCTGTCCATGGTAGTGGGATTGGACTAGATGAGCTGTAAGATCTCCTCAGCTCAAACCATTCTGTGATCCTATGCATAAGCACTGCTGTCTTATTAGGCACAGAACAGGCAGGGTTCAGATCAAGTCACAGAAATTGTGACTACCACAATCTACAACATTCTTTTGTGTAAAACTATCACAGGAGTTTCTCAGGAAATGCTAACTCAAAACTTCTAGGCTACAAATACTTACAAATACATAATTTTAAACTTCTCATACAATTACATTACTACAGATGAAACAGTAAAACTGTCAGGAAAAAAAATCAATAAAATCACAAGTAAAGCTACAGTAGACAGAAATAGCCTGTTCTACCACTAGTTATGCCTGAATACATAAACACTCTGGTCAAAATGTGCTCCATTTAGAGTACAAATGGTCTAATTGAAGCATGAACCTTTAATTTCATGCTTTTTTTTTTTTCTCCAAAGTCATCCAAAATACCATAAAGATAATAATCTCAAATCCCCAGGCTTTCCATATGTGAAGTTTTCCGCAGACTGTCAAAGTTCCTATTTTACACTGGCCAGCTGCAGGCCAGATGTTCAAAGCAGCACTCCTCTCCTTTCTGCATGATACACACAGTCTCACTGAATCCCTAAGCCTACAGATGCCCTTGAACTCTTTCTCAGTGAGATCAGCACACAATAATCCCCTACACTTGCAAGAAGCCAGTGTTAGACGTGTTAACTAACACATCTCACACAGTTAACCAAAAAAAAAAAAATCTAGTGCTGGAGGGAAGCATCCCCACTGTCCCTACAGGATGATCCTTTGCACCATCTGCCTTTTCAGTGAGTTACATTGCTCTGAAAGCAATCCACCCACAAAAACGTACAGCAGCATTCATCACAGTGTACATCAATCACGTATTACTGAAACGCTTCATGGAGAACTGCATAAAGGAAAATCAAAGTGCTTTGAAGGAAACTCTGTCACGCCATGAAATCTCACATCAGCAGCGTACATGTCAGTTTCAAAATTATAAATATGCTTAAAAGCTAAGATTGGTTTCAGTTAATTTCCCCTTTCACTTATTTACCAAGACTCAAAATGTATCAACAATATTTTGTATTTCTTTAAATCCTCTCTAAGAGTAGTTCAAATAAATATTAATGAAAAACACAATCATTTCCATTTTACAGAACAGGAAAATGAGAGGTCCTAAGAAGCATGTAAATTATGAAGTACTGCTTGAGCTAAACAGAACTCAGAAGCTTTGTTTTCTGACCTTTGGCTCCAGCCATCAGATACGTCTTCCTCTTTTGTGAGTCCACAGTTGTGAGAGTTCTCCCATATAAGTCTGCTGTTCAGAAAAAGCAACAGCTACCAGAAACTTAAACTTTTCAAAGAAACAAGAGACTGTTTTTATGCATCTAAGAAAAAGGCTTATGGAGCAACAAGTGCTATTTGTGGAATTGCATGAGTGCTTAGAAGAGGACTCCTAGCATGGACTCAGTGGGAAAACTGTGCTCAGCATTTGGAAGCCAATCACAAGTGCATGTAGAAGAGACAGCGAACCTCAGCACAATGAGCAAGATTCTCTGTTCTTTACAGGAACATACCTTGAAGAAAGGGCATCAAAATGAAACAGGAAAAACTGAAAAAGATTGAAGCTTCAAGTATAAGAAATCATCTACTGCGGAAGACAGAAAAAAATAGCCAGAGATATTTTAATGCAAAACAGCTGTAGGAAGATGCATTGACTTGGATTAGAATGAAGAATAAGACAAAAGGACAGAAATGTGTCACTCAGTAAAGCATCTGCTAGGAATAATTTCCAAAGACACAGGGTGTGAGGATCTAGATGCAGCATTACAGTAAAAGCTGTCACCTGGTCTGTGGCACACACACAATGGGTGAGGCAAGAAAAAA
>VXAV01005789.1:129834-177045 GCA_013399715.1 Alectura lathami | reverse complement strand
AGAGCTCTGCTATTGTTTGGGGTTATTTACAGAAGGGCAGAAGACAATTATTTTCAAGGTACTTGGGGGCTTCAAAACAAACAGGTTGAGACCGAGCTGAGACAATTTGGAAGCCAATTTGCCACGTTACGTATTATACACACAGATCAGAAGGGCGAGACCTCATTCTCTCTCTTTGCTGACTTCAGAAGACTTATTTATNTACAGTTTCTTCCTTTATTTTTAGGCCTTCTTATTTTAAACTGGCTTCTTTTCAATTTCCTTTCATCTCCTCACACATAATTTAATCTCTTCTGATACAAGATATTTTTCCTCTGCACTGCCTCCACGCCTCTTTTACCTAGCTAAGATGTCTTCTCTTTTCAAACCTCATCCAAGAACACACACCATACTTTTATAAAGATGGTACCTTATGATTCTTCTCCTGTGCTCCTGATTCAAATTCAAATAAGAAGGATCGGATTCCCATTACATGGGTGGCATTAGGCCGTATACATGTGAGGCTTAATGGCAATGGTGTTTCGCTGACCTTGTGCTACTTGCCAAGGAAAAGAAGAGGCACAGCTCTAGACATTTCCCTGAATGTGAAAAAGAAAGCCATCTAAAATAGCCTTCAGTCACATATGAAATATCATTGCCTACTGTGTAAACCAAAGGGAAACCACACGAATGTAAAACTCAGCAGACCCTTTCACAGGGTAAACAGGTCATAATGTAGATTTCACTGCTGCTGTGGCACAGAGTTAACATCTCCACTTGAATTTTATTTATAGGTTAAATTTTTGAGGGTTTGGGGACAAGCAAATTTCATCTTGTCATAGTATACTGCTAAGTATCTCTTCGTACGTCAACTAGTCCCACTGAAATGCTTACAAGCATAACTCAATTTCTCTTCTGCTGTTCTCAAGTAATGCTCAAAAGCTAGATGAGAACAATAACAAACACAAGAAAACCTCCATATCTATTTTAATTGATTTTGTTCTATCACATATTGCCTACTCTAGCAAAAGTAAGAGCAGTATTATATGAAGTGAGCATAGTAAAATCTGCATGATCACCCAAGAAAACATACTGTAAGTATTATTGAGAAAACCCAGTAAGCAAACTTCAGCTTTTTCAGACTCATACAGCTTAAATTAAATACTAGTTCAGCAGCAGCAAAATGATAAGTTTTAAAACTTGGTGCTGAAGAGAAGCATTAAAGTGTTCAGAGCAGGATCCAAATTTGCAATGAACATAAGGCAGCTATCTCGTTCTGATGCATAATAACGAAAGAAGCAAAACATACAGGGCCAATATAACAAACCAAGTAACCTGTTACACAGTCTGCAGATTTTTCATCCATCCAGAACAGTGAGACATATGATCACATGTAAGAGCAATAGCATTTATTACTGATAACCTCATTGTTCTGCCCTAATTATTCTGTCATTTTTATGGAAATTATGACTGGATCTGAAGTACAGCACATAACTCCCAAGCCTATAAAACTGTACACTCTAACCATGCTTAGAGCAGTCCATTTATTGTTGGTTTAAGAGACCAAGCATTTGCTTCACTTTTATTTGAGGGTCAGGCCTATCATTTCTCACTGTTTCTGATGACACAGGCAGCAGTGTAAGAAACAGTTATCTTTTTCAATATGCTGTTATGGAACCTACCTAGAAATGCTGGCAATTTGGAGGAGACAAAAAGAGAAAATTGCTAATAATGTTTTCACATATCATGGTGAGATTTGATCATCTTTGGATAGAACATTGCACACATACTTCATCCTTGTAAATATGTCTACTTCTTCCTGCTCATGTAAGGTCATTTTCTTCATTTCAGTTTAGGCTATCTCTACTTTTACTGTAAGAATTCATTTTATATCAAATTGATGGTACTATATTTAAATAACCACATAAAAAAAATTACACATATCCCATGCATACTGATTTTTTTCAAGACATTAATTGCCACAGATAAAGGGGGAAAATTTGCTTGACTTGATTCCACTGAATTGCATCAGCAGGACGATCTGGCCTTTAATATTTCAGAAAACACTGCATTTTACAGCAGTTTATTACTGTAATGTTGTGGGTAATGAAAGGGAATTCATAATTCTTTCATTCAAGTACTGAATTGGTTTGCACAATACCTTCGAACTGATGATATCAAAGCCATTAAAGACATTTGTGAATTCAGATCCTGAAGCTTTCTGGCAAGTAGGTGATTATTATTAGCTACAAATTACTGGGAAGCTCAACGACAGGGAAATAAATGATTTGCCCAAAGTCTTGCTAAAGCAGGGTATTGTAGAAATTATTATTATCATCTGGAGGATCTTGTGGTGATGTCATTTTGAGAAATCTATCCATTTCTCAATGAGAAATGTCACGGTAACACTTGTGATGGTCAGCCAGGAGGTGCAGGTGGTTCTGAATTGCCCACTGGAGGTGGCTGACAGCTCACAGCTCCAAACTGTCCTCGAGAACAACATAGTCCTCTCCACTGCCTGCAGAGAGACTAAGTCTCAGTAGACTAAAATGCTGACTGAATTTAATCACTAGACTAAATGTGAAAGCCCATATACTCCCTCTGCGCCTTCTATTCTTATACTCATTTGGATAATGAAATATTCAGTGCAGATTCCACCTCCAAGCTGTCCTGTAAAAATACATGGCTGCTTGCACATGGATACCACTTTTATCAGCAAGAGCTCAAACCAGGATCTTCTGTGTCCAGAATGGAGGGGTATAACATGAAAACAGAAAAAGGAATATCCTTTGCTTTGAGGGCACCAAGACTTTTTATCAAATCCAGGCTACATGTATATTATGTCAACACATTGATACTTCTATGACGTTAGAACAGTTATCAGGTAGTAATCGGGTTCTTGATGTGAATTGGTTCACCTACCTAAACTACATTTGCATCCTTTCTTAATACAAATATTAAGGTCTCGGAGTCTGTGAACATGTTGTAAGAGCTGGTCACGGTAGAGCACACTGGAAGCAAGGCAGTAGTGAGGAGTGACATCTGGGAAGCTAGATGCAGTCTCTATGCATTGTGGAGATCTTAGAAGCTATAGGAAGAATTCTCAAAGCGTGTAGAAATAATTTTGAAGTGTAAGACTCTCAGTACCATTTAATTATCATTCGTGAGATTTTCTTCCTTCTGAGACTGTAAAAACAGACCCAAACTTCCCTACAACCTTTGAAGGCTAGGAAACAAGGATTGGTTTTGTTTCAGTTCTGTAATTGTAGCCATGGAAATCATATGCTACCAGGTTTGTTAGTGCTTCAGATCATTTTTCTTCAGAAAAAGCTTGTCCTGACATTTGGTTTCAAAGCCCTTGGGAAACCTCTTCTTAGATTCTCTTTTCCTATTCCCTCATAAAAAACCTGTCTTGGTTTTACACTAAACCTACTGAAGTTTCAGGACTTTCCTGGAAGAAAAAGACCTGGAACTGTTGTCATCTGAGGCAGAATTTGATTAATCTTTTTCCAGTACTGTTACAACTAATAGTGATAATGTTTTTATCCCAAGCACTAAAATTTCAACTATAATTAGTCTGAAAAGCAGGTAAGCATCTTCCCCTTGATCAGTGAGCAGGCTGCAAATTTCAAAAACCTGCGCTGGAAATAAACTCACAGGCAGAGCCATTCTACACAAGATGGATCCCTCCATATACCATCCGTGCAAAAAGGCAGCAGAGTAAGAATGTATAATTTTTCTCTGTACTCATACTACCACCTCTGCTAAAAATTGTAGAGTGGCAGCAGACCTGAATAGCTGCAGCAAAGCTTCCCCTCAGTGTCAGGAGCGCTCAGATAATGGTGCTGCGTAAGGGCAGGGCTGAAAGCCCATAATGTCACCGCTACTGCTTCTGCAAAAAACAAGTTCACACTCTGTCCTTCAGCAATTCCACGGAGATAGCAATGCCACAACTACTGCAGTCTTCTAAAGACTAAATCATTAGCATAAAAGAACACTCCAAAGATGAACCCTACGAATTCTTAAGAAAGGATTTTCAATTTCATCTCAGTGTATAACAGAGCCAAACAACCTGGAGGTGTTCAAGAAACGTATAGATGTGGCACTTATGGACATGGCTTAGTGGGCATGGTGGTGATGGGCTGATGGTTGGACTAGATGATCTTAGAGGTCTTTTCCAACCTTATGATTCTATGATTCTAAATATCTTATCTCTGCTGTAGCAAAAGAAGAGATGCCAAAATGAAGCAATGCATTACCTTGCTCAATTGCAAATAAAGGTACTGTTCCCACACACACCCACACAAAAGGAAAATAGTTAACATATTTAACTATAATCCCTTCTTTAATTTCTTGCAACTGCAGTTATGTAAGCCCTACTTTCTTTCCACACTCGCAGAAGGAAAAGGATGTTTCTGTTACATTTCTCACACAATCGGAAAAAGTGAAAGTAGAAATCTCATGTGAAAACGCATCTGTATTTGGTTGTTGAATACAAACATGATGCAGATCCCCAGGGGTAAATCTGTGACAAGTTAAAACACACTTTTTTGGATTCAAAACAATGTAACTGGGAGCCTCACTCTTCCCAGACTAATTAATTTTTCAGGTCAGGTCAATTAAATCCCATGGGAAAACACAATCCATTAGGTACAATGCATTCTACTCAGGAAAACACCTCTGCTCACTTGCCCACAGGAAGACATGATCTGTCCTGAGGGCCTTGCACTTACCTCATTTACCTCACAACAGGAAAAAGCAACACAGTATCTCTCTAACTTGTCCTATTTTCAGTTCTGCAAATTTCCCCTTAGTACTGGCCAGCAGACTTCTTAAGGATGAGAGCTTTAAGATTTGATTCTTCACAAATGCTGAGCTTATAAAGCCCTGTGGAAGTCAACAGGAGCTGACTATGCTCTCTACCTCTGCAAATTACACCTACGCTAGAAAAAGATGTCTTAACTGTCCACTGGAGCTGACTATCAAATAACACAGTTTTAGCAATCATGAAGGCAGAAAGTCTGCTTCAAAGTCACTGTCTGTGCAATAGTAAAACAAACAGAA
This sequence comes from Alectura lathami, assembly GCA_013399715.1. Classification (NCBI taxonomy): domain Eukaryota; kingdom Metazoa; phylum Chordata; class Aves; order Galliformes; family Megapodiidae; genus Alectura; species Alectura lathami. The sequence continues at coordinate 172,002 of VXAV01005789.1, read as the reverse complement.
TTCTCCAGTTTACCTTAACACAGAGAATGTCAGAGTTAATGGTAAAGCCAAGCACAAGATCTTTTAGAGGTTTGAAGCCATTGTTTTCGTTATAAAATGAACATCAGATGCAATTACAATACTAGCTTAAAATGGACATGTCTATTTGCTTCGTTACTCCCACTGCTCCTCAGGTTTCAGCGCCTTCAGCTGAGGGTTTGGGTTTAATGTAACATCATGTCTTCCAACCATTACCCTCAGCTTTTACCAGCCTCTATATTCACATACGGTTGCTACAGTCCATTACAATCAAGTCTGGGTTAACATGCTTTTAAGAATTTCACCTGAAACCAAGGCATTTCAGTATTTAACCATCGTAATCCCTTTTCTGAATTCTCACCTAAACAGCTAGGAGCGACTACATAACACCTATGAAATACCACTCATTTTTTTTTTTCAATAGCTGTTTTATTAAATATTTCCCTACCTTCCTAGCCTACTTACCTGTCCACTGTCCCACATCCACTCTAGGCTGTTCCTATTGCAAGGGATTATCCACATATTCATCAGAATTTTTAGAAAAGACATCAGTTCTTTACATATTCTGTGAAGCTTCCTATATCAGGAGATGTTAAACTTTTCTATAGGTATTCCATATGATACATTTTAAGACATTTTGGACATGCACACTTATTACCTCAAGCCTGTCCTTAGCTTTATCACTGGGAATACAATACTGAAGTTAAGACAGTCTGATTTGCTGCAGCTGTCCAAGATACAGAACTGTTGCAAGTTGCAAACGGGCAGAGGCTGAGCAATTCCCTCCATCTCCATTCTCAGACTGGCCATAGTACTTAGGCCCCAAACCTTCATCTCCACAGCATCAGCTGGTTTCATCTGAGAGGAAAAAGAGTAACTGCAAGGAAGCAGAGCATGCAGCTGTTTTCTGTGCTGATGAGCACTGTCCTGTGACACCATCCACACTTTGCAAAAGTTTCTTGCTGCCTGTAGAGCATAACTGATATAGTAGCCCAGTGGTGATGGCAGGAACCTATTTGAAGACTTTTTTTTATACAGCTCTGCCTCTTCCTCTTTGTTACCTTCCACAGAACATCCAGAACATACCTCCAGCGCTTTCACGAGAGGGGTGAAAAGTGGGGAAAAAGCAACACAAAACCCACAAAACAAACAAAGTGATCCCAGTGCTGCTTTGTAGATGTATTTAGGCTGCTCAGCACATTAACTGAGAACAGACTAGGAAATCTCCAGCGGCACCACGAGGTGGTGCTCATTCCCCTCTGCAACAGGCACAGAGAGTACCACGAGGGAGTAAAGCCCGCTTAAATCGGCAACTAACCCGGGCAGCCCGGGCACACGCGGACAGCTGGGTCACAGATGACTCTCTCCGCACAGCCCTGCTGGACACAGTAATTACTCCCTGCAAAATGCCACTGTGCTGCTCGAGGAGTCACCCTGAAAGTGAGGAATTGCATCAAATAACACTGAGTGAGTATGCTGAGCCGGAAGTTTGAGATCCTACTGCACTTGGTGAGAAAATCTTGAAATCTGGATAAACAGTTTAGCTTTTCCAGTAAGCTTTACTGCAAAAGGGAAGGGAAGAAGGGAAGACAGGAAAAAAAAAAGACAGAAAGAAAAAGAAAGAAAAAGAAAACCTGTGTTTTCACATAATTTTCACGCTTTGTCTGTTCTGTTGCATTTTAACATGTTTGGAATAACATAGTGTGACCAGTGAGAAAAAGTATTGTGACTGCAGTGAAAACTGGTTGATTTCATTAGCACTGCTTTCAATAGCAGTGACGTCTTGGGAAGCCATTTACTTACATACATTCTCCTTCATCTAAAATACAAGAATAAATTAAAAAATTCCGTTCTTTTTACCATAACAAAGTATGAAACTAAATGAGGTTAATTTAGTGTTCATAGCAAACAATAATAATAATAAATAATAATAAAAAGCAGTGCAGTGATATCGCCCACACTTATACAATGGCTTGGGTTGGAAGGGACCTCAGAGATCATCTAGTTCCAACCCCCCTGCTGTGGACAGGGCTGCCAGCCACTAGCTCACTACATCAAACTGCCCAGGAACCCATCCAGCCTGGCCTTGAACACAGCCAGGGATGGGGCAGCCACAGCTTCTCTGGGCAGCCTGTGCGAGCGCCTCACCACTCTCTCAGGGAAGAATTTCTTCCTGATGTCCAACCTCAACCTCCCCTCTTTCAGTTTTAGCCCATTCCCCCTTGTCCTACCATTATCCACCCGTGTAAAAAGTCGGTCCCTCTCCTGCCTGTAAGCTCCTTTCAAGTATTGGAAGGCCGCAATGAGGTCTCCCCGGAGCCTTCTCTTTTCCAAGCTAAGCAATCCCAACTCCCTCAACCTTTCCTCATAGGAGAGGTGCTCCAGCCCTCTGATCATTTTGGTGGCCCTCCTCTGGACCCGCTCCAACAGCTCCACATCCCCTCTGTACTGGGGGCCCCAGGCCTGGACACAGTACTCCAGGTGAGGCCTTCCAAGGGCAGAGTAGAGGGGGACGATCACCTCCCTCTCCCTGCTGGCCACCCCTCTCTTGATGCAGCCCAGGATGCCATTGGCCTTCCTGGCTGCAAGAGCGCACTGCCGGCTCATGGCCAGCTTTTCGTCGATCACAACGCCCAAGTCCTTCTCCGCAGGGCTGCTCTCAAGGAGTTCTTCTCCCAGTCTGTACACACACCTGGGATTGCCCCGACCCAAGTGCAACACCTTGCACTTGGCCTTGTTGAACCTCATCAGGTTCTCGTGGGCCCACTTTTCCATTCTGTCCAGGTCCCTCTGGATGGCATCCCTTCCTCCAGGGGTATCAACTGCACCACTCAGCTTGGTGTCATCAGCAAACTTGCTGAGGGTGCACTCGATCCCACAGTCTAAGTCATCAATGAAGACGTTGAAGAGCACTGGTCCCAAGACGGACACCTGGGGAACGCTGCTCGTGGACAGCCTCCACCTGGGCGTACAGCCATTGACTACAACCCTTTGGCTGCGACCCTCCAGCCAGTTCTTTATCCAACAAACAGTCCACCCATCAAATCCATATCTCTCCAGTTTAGAGATAAGGATATGGTGCAGGACCATGTCAAAGGCCTTGCACAAGTCCAGGTAGACAACATCCATTGCCCTCCCTTGATCCACCGATGCCGTCACTCCATCAGAGAAGGCCACCAGATTGGTCAGGCACGACCTGCCCTTGGTGAAGCCGTGCTGGCTGTCTCGGATCACCTCCTCATCTCGCATGTGCCTTAACATCTCCTCCAGGAGGATCTGCTCCATGATCTTCCCAGGCACAGACGTGAGGCTCACCGGCCTGTAGTTCCCCGGGTCTTCCTTTCTCCCTTTCTTAAAAATGGGAGTGATGTTTCCCTTTTTCCAGTCACCGGGAACCTCGCCTGACAGGCAACTTGTCACAGTCACTTGTGGTATAAATATTTTGATAATCCCACAACTGACCACGGTCAGTATTTTCATAAGAGGGAAAGCAAGGATATTGGCAGAACACACGTGGTAGCAAAGAATTGTGTTGTATGCAATTACTGTCATGCTACAGTGTTACATTACAGTGGCAACTTCCACTGCTAACTACCAAATGTGCATACTGACTTCCCAAAATCTCAGTTGTCATCTACAAAAACACTTTTCCCCCCCCTTTTCTTATATTAAAGTTGAAATATCAAACACATGAGATCTTTCCCAAACTCAGATTAGAAGTATCTATGCTTTTGCATGCAAAAGAATGGTATGGCAACTTTTGTTCCTCCTTTTGAAGCAATAGCAAAACTCCAAAAATTCACTAAGAACAAACACCATACTAGGCAGGAGTCTACAACTGTGTTTAAAACCTTGAATGCCATAGGATTATTTTTCATTTAGGATGTCCCAGAGATGATAACAACTTGGTGAAGATGGCAACAGCTCTCGCTCTGAAAGATGCTGATATGAATCAAAAGCAATACCAGCTACATTTCTTCTTTCCACCATCAAGTTTAAATAGTGGATTGAATAATTTTGAATGAGTTTTCTCTACAAAAAAAAAAAAAAAAAAAAAAAAAGGAGAAACAGAAAATACTAGTCCAAATCATGTCAGCAAGCTGACAGTTTCTTAATATATAATTAAACTCTTATCTGAACCTACTCTAGTGTGAACAATTAATTAACATAACTTTTTTTATATTTATTTTATTCAGGCTTCCAAGTCATTCTCTACTTCGCATTCACTAACAAACCAAATAATAAGGATGCCCTTGGATGACTATAACTCTGCCCAGTGACTTGGCCTCCCATTCATGATCAGGACTGGATACTGTGAAATCCACCAAGAGGAAAAAGCTATTTTTCCATAATGAAGTGTGCACGCATGACTGTTTAATACAGCAGCCACTGAAGTGATACAAGTCAGAAGAGATTTAACTGTGAAATTTACTTGAGAATTTCTCTCAGGCTTCCTAACTTTTCACATTCCAAATGAAAATGTTCAGCATATTGCATTTTTCACTAGCTAGAAAGTGGTTTATGATGACACAAAAAAGCTTCACTGCTGATTAAACACATCTGTGGAATCTTTACCAGGCTCCTTAAGGTATCAAAAGTCATGTATTGTATTCCCTTTGCAGAGGAGAAGCAAGAAGTACACAATTTTTCCTTGGTCCTGAAACCACAAGAATCAGCTTTTCACAAGAGTGAAATAAGCAACTAGGGATGAAGACAGAACTGCTGAAAGGTTTGCTAATGGCATGTTTTCAGAGAAGTAAGAGCAACACAACCTTCCTTTATGCATCACGCACCAGTGTGCACCAGCTCAACCAAGTGAGACTTCCCTCTGCAAGAAAAACGCTTCTTGCTCTCTATCACTCATTCATTCAGTTCCTGCACACACCATAAATATTTCTAAGGTGCTTCTTTCACAGAGAAACTGTAAACCCACAGCTCACCTTTGCCCAGCTCTTTCAGAGAAGCCAGTGGTCAAACATATAAGTTTACTTTAAAAATATCCTTCAGTGCCTCTATCTTACTCCTCCAGCACCTGTGTGGGATTGCAGTTTTGTGCTCCCTGACAGAAATTTTCTACCAGCGGTGCCTTTTGACAGAGAGCTTTGCAGTGCAAAACACGGGCAATGTGATGGGTCACAGCACAGGACAATGGCAGTCACCGCTTACAGAGGTGTGTGGCATGGGAACTGTTAGGCGTGGCAAATCTCCTAGTTATGGAGAGGCAACTTCTGTCATTATCAGTCTATTCATTCATGGAAACAGTATATGGTATTTATGTCCTAGTACATTGTTTGGTTTTAAGGTAGTCAGCAGCCTGTCATGTTTTAATCCTGGAAGCAATACATTTAGCACTGCCTGCCCGGGTCCCTGATACTACCACTCACACAGCAAGTTTCCTTGCTTCCTTCCTTAGTGCCTTGAGTAGGAAAAGGAAAATCAATGAAACAAAAAGAAGAAATGGCCGAACATTCAATGCCTAGAGACCATGGATGACACCTTTGGTCCTCTGTTTCAATTTAAGGCAGCAAAGGCATTGGCTTTTTAGGCCCCATGGTATGATATCCACAAACCTAGAGGGCTACAGCTGCATTCTGAGTGCACTGGCTCTAGCCAGGAGGGAGCTAATTTTCTTCATGAGCTCTGGATCTGTGATCAAAACCGTGTTGATAACAGAGCAACATTTTCACTGTTGCTGAACAGTGTTTACACAGTGTCAAGGCCTTCCTTTCTTACTCTGCTTCACCCCAGCAAGTAAGCTGGTGTACCCAAAAGGCTGAGAGGGAACACAGCCACGACAGCTGACTCAAACTGACCAAAGGCATATTCCTTGCCATATAATATACTGTTATACTCAGCAATGAGAGTGCCAGGGGCACAGTTTGCCAGAGGTTCTCAGTGCTCAAGGAACTGGCTAGGCATGTGGTGATGTGAGATTCCTTTTGCATCATTTGTTTTCCTTTGATTTGCGGTGTCTCGTTTTGTTTTTTCCTTTTTTTTTTTTCTTTTTTACATATTCAATTCTGTTTATCTCAACCCATGAGTTTTCTCACTTTTGCTCTTCCAGTTTTCCCTAGCAGGATGGGGGAGAGGAGTGAGCAACCAGCTGTGTGCTGCTTATCTGCCTACCAGGGTTAACCCACAACACTGAGGCAAGTTCATGTGATGATAGCTGATCTGAAAGAAACACAAATGAATTTATACAAATAAAGCAGCCAAAATAACAAACTGAAATATATGGAAGTTCTTCTGTCAAAGCCTTTTTTCCCAAACACCCTGGCTGAGATCCAGCAAATATTCCAACAAGAAAGAAGTAAGCCTTCCTGCTTTCCCCATACGGACATGACAAAGAAAGTTCATATTGTAAGAATAAGAATAAACAGCGCTGACAAGCAACTAGTTAAAGCACCGTTAAAACAAAACCCAGCCTCACAAGACTGCAAAACGTTTCCTTTCCCAGAACTTTTCCCCAGGTTACCCTAACGTTCACTGAGGGGACCCTTCTCCTTCGGCAAAAATACAAAAGTAAAAATATCTCTCAACCATAATTTCCATGTTTAACTGAAAGTTCTAACATTAAGCAATCAGTAGCTAGCTTAGTGACAGACAGGGTGATTTTATACAGGTGCTTTGATTCGTTCCACTATACAACATCTCTCATTTTATCTGTATCCCCATTGAAAATGTCAGATGCTACAGGAATTCAAAAGTGTGTATATAAAGACGTACAGCACAAAGACAACCTTTCGAGAAGTGGAAAGGAGTCAAGAAAAGCTCCTGTGGCGGGAATAATAATCAGTAAACTGGCATAGCTGTTTTCCAAAATCAGGTCATCAATTCGTGACAGATGATTGCGGAGTTTCCAAGGTTAATTTTGTTCCTGGTTAGGTCCCACCCCATCCATTTAGTTAAAAACAACACAGAAAGCATTCTACCCAACCCTGCTCTAAACAGTACCATCTCTTCAAACTGATGACCTTAGAGGACCTGATGAAGTCTCTCCCTGAGCACCAGAAGGGAAGCATTAAACTAGAACATTTCTAAGGATAATATCAGCTTGAAGATGAAGGCTAACTGCTGCTAAGAGCTGGGGTTCGCTGAAGTCTGATAAACATGGCCTGCCTTGCATTCATAGCCCAGATGTAAAATATCCTGGGATGCAGGCAACTTGTGATGCCACAAATGCAGTTTAGGACTGCAAAAGTTAATTATGTCACAGCAAAACCTTGATCTTCGTGGCACTGAATGAGGAGTATTAAAGACACAGGGAAAACCTTTCATTCGTTACACAGTCTTCTGCCCCCAATAATAGAAATTACTAGAGACTCTTTACCAGTCGCTGCTTATCCAGTACACACTGAACCTTCAGGCTCACCGATTTGGCTTAAAATTTACTGATAAGGTAGTACCCAAGATTGCAAGCAGTGCTTGTGCTGATTAGTGTCTGCTTTTCTTTTCAACTATTCAAAGTCTCGTTAGAGATGCTCTCTCTGGGTTGTTCTCAGACAAAATTAATCACATCATACAAAACACTCTTCCTCCCAGATCCTAAAGGATGAGTTTCCAGTTTTGTGCCAATTTTCTTTGAATAAAACAATGAAGTGGATTTTCTGGCAAATGATTATGGAGTCTAATCTACAGAAGGCATATTGTCTAGAGAGCTGCAGAGCACAGCAGCTTCTTATATGCTCTCCACCCTTTACCTCTCACCTAGGTAGAAGATCACCATGTGGAACACAGGTCAAAAAGGACTTGTCCTCTCCACTCTAACTGGTGACTGCAGGCACTTTGCTGATGTCACTTTACAACAAACTCAGGAGCACTACTTCACAGTGTATCAACCACCCTTTGCATTGACATCTTAAGTCAAGAGGTGTTTTTTCCTCTGGTGACTTGGAGTAGACTTGATCAAGAAAGTTTGAGACAAAATACTTCTTCTAGTAGCTGTCATGGGGAAGAGAAATTTGTTAGGTCATGTGACAAAATTCATCTACATACCCACTAAAAGAGACACCCACATCAGAAGCAGGAACCAAAACACCACACTGCTGAGCTACATCCAGGCCCACTACAGGGGCCATCACCCATCAGAGTTCCATCTGCACAAGGACAGAGAAGCCCAGGGGCACAATGGCAGGCAGGAACCCTAACCAAGGACTCCTGAGATTGAGCACCCTGTTCCAGCCCCTCCCAGGGCTGTTCCAGCAGAGCCATCAGCCCCAATGTCCAAGCATGGAACCCACCACCACAAGTCATCTGGAGCAGCTCTCCAGACCACCTTTCAGACTAACGGTTTGCTACTTAGGGATGAGTCATACAGGATTCAGGGGAAAGCAGTTTGGAATCAGACAGGACTTATTATGACATGCTCAGGTAGGGATCAAGGGCAGGACAAAGGAGGAGTTTAGGTGATTTGGGGATGAACAAGAGGGGGAAAATAGGGTATGGGATAAAAAGGAATAGTCAGTTGGCTGGTCAGTATGCTTGTCTAGCTGTGCTCTGTGTCTGATCAGCAGTCCATCCTATCTTCTCATTAAATTCTTTTCTAGCTTTATCCTGTGAGGGAGCTCTCTATTCTGTGTGCATGAGGGTAAATGAGGATGTGAGTGCAGAAACTGGTGTCACACCACAGGACAGAGGCCGCATGTGTCCGTGGTGCCAGAGACTGGAGTGAGTGCAGGTATGCGAATAAGTGTGTGACCACTAGCAGAGATCAAGCCAGACTAGCTGGGGAATAGGTGAACAGGCACGGGAGCAACTGGGTGAGTTGTTATCAGCTTGGTTCTAGGTGTGAAAGCACCTCCTGTATCTAGGCACAAGAGCACCTGGGGACAGCTACTGGGACCTGAAAGTCCTGGCCAGCTGTGTGTGTGTGTGTGAGTGACAGTCTGCACCAGGAAGCGGAACAGGTCTGTGGCTTTGGGGCTTCATATGCCCAGAAGGCAGAAGCTGCAGACACTGGGATCCAGGGGTCAGCTACCAAGCAGACAGAGCATCTGAGCTCAGCTGCTGCATGCATCCACATTGTACATGCGTGTGCATCTCACTAGCAACTTCTATCCTGTCCGATCAGAGACAGGAGCAGGATGAAACCGTTGGTGCTGCCTATGTTTATGTGGGTGCTTGGAGTGCCTGTGACCTGTGTGGCTGGCCATGTTTGTGTGTATACATGTACGTATGTACTGAACATGTGTGCTTTGTATGCATGTGCCTGCTGGGGATATATCTTCAGCCTTGCCTGTGGCTGGACCTGGGCACATGGAGCAGCTGCAGCTTTCCCTCTCTCAGGCTGTTGGATCCAGCATGGTTTATCCACCTCCAACAGAATTCTTAGTTCACCATCTGACAAAATATCTGTAGCAGGGCTGCTGTTTGATCACCTGTCTAAAGGAAAAAGTCTTCCAAAGACAGACTTGCTCTCTTCCTTTCTAACGTGCTGCAGAACAGTAGCAGCACAAGGCCGGAGCAGTGCCCTGAGTCTGAGACTTCTCAAAGGTGAACATGTTCTCAGCTAAGCTGTACAGATGCACCAGACACCAGGTTTCCTTTACCACTACAGTATGCTAATGACTTGTCACTTTTCAGGCCGTATAAGCATTCATTTCTTCCTGAAGATGTTTAAACGGCGTTAGTAGGTACTAGACTCACAAATATGATGTGTATGCTTAATCATACCTCTTCACTTTCCAAATAATGTTTTCATGTTAGAGTACCATAAGCTTTTATTAAAATGACAGCAACATCCCTAAGAATCAGGTAAGTGCACTTGTTTTCATAACAGTTTGATTAGAGTTAGTATGGCTTCCTATTTACTTGTGACGAAGGGAAGAAAAAAAAAAAAAAAAACTTTAAACCTCTCCCAGAGAGTTACTCATCATAGGTTCATATTTTATGTTGTTACAGTAGTATTATTTAAATGAAACATTACAGTTGCGTTGAATTAAGGCACTAAATACAGTGAGCACAGCAACTGAAAAGGAAGAACCAACCCCATACTACATCTGTCTTCTGCTGTCAAAGATCATTCCAAAATTAACTGGATCTGAAAGAATATGCTAACTGTGGGGCCTCATAGAGACACGGAATCAGCTAGCAGTGATTGAACTGTGATTTTTTACCCTCTTCCATTTTTGCTTTTAGCAACAGCTAAGAAAAGAGTATCAGGATTTCCTGAGGTTTCATGACGCACGTGAAAATAGGTAATGGCTTGTACGGCATTCCTTACTGAGAAAGAAAGGCTTAATTATGAAATAACAACCAATAAGACAGAATTATTCACTGCCCCAAAGGCTGCTGCCTTTATAAGATCAAACCTCCCATAAAGGTAGTGTCAAACTATGTGACTGTGACTAATGCCATCCACATAAAAGTTTTGGGAGAAGTAGAGAGAATCAAGAAAAAAAAAAAATACTAGAAACAAGATGAACTGAAGACACTTCCAAAGCTAGTGAATCTCTAGCACACACAGCCCTGTCCTCAGTACTGAACATTTAGCACAATGCTGGCAACTATCCTTTCTGGACTGATATGAAACAGAGGAGTTGCCACTGAAAAGGGAATAAAGTCATTTAAGGATGAAATATCTTCAAAAAACTGCAGAAAAGTAAGAGCACCAGACGGTATGACGCAGACTACAAAACTATCACAACAACCTCAACTTTCGTTAAATATATATTTCAAGAACTGGTTTACTGGAGGTGGATCAAAGAGATACTTTTCTTCAGCAAGTCCTGTTAAACAACAAAAGTATATGTATGCAAAAATAAAAGAGTATTTACTCTATGGATGTTTTCCCATAAATCCAGCAAACAAAACATTGTTATCCATTATGTTTGCATTATGTTGAAGAATCATTCAGTGCATCTTCACAGCCTATTTTGGGATAGTGAGCATACTTTTAGTTGTGCTGATTTTCCACTAAAAGGAAAAGAGTTACTGCCCAGTTACACCTATGTAAGCAACAGCACTGTTGTGTCTCTCTAAATTCAAATGCTGTCAGTGCACAGAAACAGGTAAGATCAGTTAGGTAACTACAAGAGCGATCTGAGGGAATGAAATGAGTATTAAAATAAACCCAGAGAAAGTAAAAAACTGTTTCTTTTTTAGGCCACGACATCAGTCTTCCATTCCAGAACTATGAGATATGACAGCGATGAAAAACAAACCCAGGGTAAGAAAAAACGAAATGATGAAAAACAATATTTTACATCAAATATATGACATCCCAAAGACATGCAAACAAAAACCTCTTACTCTTTCCAATGAAAATTAAGAGCAAGTATATTGAAAACTAAATGTTTACCTGCAACAATATACTGGACTCCTCTCCAATAGCATGAGCTTCAGTGCTTGCTGTGATCCCACAAGTAGGCTAGCAAATTCCATGAGATCCCAAAAGTACACCTCTGTTTTAAAATCATGAACCAGGTCCTTACATTCAGTTAACAATGGTGACTGCATGACCCAAACCTCTTCAATCGACTGGTAATCCCATTCATCAAGTCAAATTAAAACACTTCTACTCATTTCAACAGACCAAGGCAGACCCATCTGCATGTTGATAACTCCCTCTGCGCAGATAAATGTCAGTGTGCCTGCAGGAATGGTTACAGCGTTATTTGTTTTATTCCTGCCTAACCATATTTTATTCATGCAAGGATTTACAGTTCTCCATCAAACAGGTCCCAGCAGGTTTCCTTCCAGAAAGCAGGGCAGGTGACCTAAGTCATTGCAACAAGCAGCAGCGAAATAAGGTGTTGGAGAGACTAGGAGAGGGGTGATTCATTTTATACAAAGCATCATAAAAAAATAAATTACAAAAATACTATGTGTTTTTAAATAAATAAATAAAAATCAACCGTCAGAGGAAGACTCTACTTAAAAATGCAGGAGCCTCAACTATTAAAAATGCATGGAAGCAAAACGATTCAAGATGTTTTGATGCTTATGGGGAAACTCACAAAAACACTGATTCAGACTGTTTTCCCACCGATCTGCTTGTAAGATTCCCTCTCTCTCCACTACATTTTGATTTGCATTAAAACCAGACCTTTGCCCCTTGCTCCTAAAGCTGATTTCCTACCTGAAAAAAAAAGTCTTCTATAGACAAGCCTTTAATAGCCAGCTATCTTTAGAAGTTGAAGATGATGACAACATCAGATGATACCAGAGAAACTGATACGGATGCTCAGATGACACGCATAAACAAGAAGTGTGGTGCAAGTGTCTAGATAGAGTTATGGGTAGCTAAGCATCAAAAGCATGTGAACTTTCAGGAAGCAAAACATCCTATTTTTTATGCAAACACCCTCTGCTGCTGCTGGGTGAAAACGATCTCAGTTAGCAGAGATTCAACACACTTTATCCTATTGCTAACTCCATCTTGAAATACAGTGTTTGAACTTAGAAGAGCAAAAGGAATTCAACAAGAGCAGTCAGGCTTTGAGTCATACAGGACTACTCCCACACAGACCTACAACAGGGCAGAAGGATGCAGTTCTCAAAGATGTGAACTCATGATCAAGTTTCTGCAGCATCAGGGCTTACAACCGGAGTAAACACACATCAGTCAATGCTTTTCCTTCGCTCTCTGACTGTCGGCTCTGAGGGACCACCTCCCAAGACCAAGAAACTAACTGCTTCCACTTCCCTGAAAAGTAGGATCTGAATCAACTGGCAGTGACCAGGAGGGAAAACTGATCTATTATCTGCAACTATAAAGAACATTTCAGATCTGGGAAACTAAATGTGGGGGGTGGGGGGCAGGGAAGAGAAGAAATAAACTGCTATGTGCTGTCTAACAATACAAATATACTTTTAGGCCAAAACTATAGTAATTATGTTAAGAAACTGCATTGCAACAATGTTCTCTCAGTGCTGCTATTACCGTCTCTGTAGCGTGGTGCTCCATTTCTACTTGAAAGCTCTGCTTTTGAGGCTGCAACATGCTTCTTTCCATTTTCCTACTATCTTGGATGGGGATCATCAGTAAACAAAAAGGCCACGGCCTCTAAATAAACACCGCAAACCATCGAATCACCTAGGCTGGAAAAGACCTTCAACCACCAGCCTGACCCATCGAGTCCCATCACTAAACCACGTCCCTCAGTGTCATGTCTACACATCTCTTAAATACCTCCAGGGACAGGGACTCCACCACTCTCCTAGGCTGCCCATTCCAATGCTTGACCACACTTCTCCATGAAGAATTTCTTCCCAACACCAAACCTAAGCTTCACCTAACACAACGTGAGACCAATTTCTTCCAGTCCTATCGCTTGTCACCTGAGAAAAGAGACCCATCTCACTTCAATGTGCTCTCAGGTAGTTGTAGGAAGGGATGAAGTCTCCCCTCAGTCTTCTTTTCTCCAAACTAAACAACCCCCATTCCCTCAGCCATTCCTCAAAAGTCTTGTTTTCTAGTCCCTTCATTAGCATCTTTCCTCTTCTCTGCAATCACTTGAGCAACTCAATATCTTTCTAGTGGTGAGGGGCCCAAAACCGGACACAACAGTGAAGGTATGGTCTCATTGCTGTTGCATACAAAGTGAAAATCCCTTCCCTAGTCCTGCTGGCCACACTATTTCTGATGCTGGCCAGGCTGCCATTGGTCTTCTGGGTCACCTGGGCACACTGCTTGCCCATGTTTGGCCAGCTGTTGACCAGCACTCCCAAGTCCTTTTCTGCTGGGCAACTTTCCAGACCCTCTTTCCCAAGCTTAAACCATGCACAGGCTAACCTTGTCTTTTAATTCATTACAGAATTTCCAAAGCGACATTCAACCTTCCATAAATCTTTCCAAATATCACCTAACACATAGGATCTGTCAGTTCAGCATGGAATCTGGTCTCAAGGAAGACATTCCTTAAAGCCATACTCGAGATCTAAACAGCTCCATTCCTTGGGAAAAACATTCTACTTTGAGGTCTACAGCAACTTCACCCAGCTCTTTCAAGTAAACAGAGAAGATTTTGTTTGCTCAAACAGTTTAAAATTGGATATGATCTTTTAATATTATTTTTCATGCCAGAGTATACTGTTTTTCATCAACCATTGTCTTTCTACAGTCTTCTCTGCTTTCGCACACTGAAACCACTGAGTGGTAAATGCTATATAAAAGCTTCTCATATAACTTTCATAATATACTCAAAATCTAATTTTCTTTCTTCTATACCCAAATAAAACCGACTTTGAACAAATACCAGGTTAAGTTGTCATCATTCTGAAATATAATGAGAATTTGAGGTTTGTTTTTTGCTTGTTTGTTTTTAAATACACATGCCTTTTTTTTTTTTGTAGTGGAGAAGTGCATACAGTACCTGTTGTCATTCTTATGTGGCTCTTTAAAAGTTTTCATAAAGACAACAGGTTACCAGTGAAATACATTATCAGCTCATCAGGTTCCTCAGGTGTTCTTCTGCAAAGCTATGAAATAACAGTTCATCTCCTCCTTGGAGAAACCTAACACAAAATGTTCACACACAAACACAGTAAGGTCTTCCCTCCTCCCCCCAGCTTCATATCCCACCCAACCCTTCAATTTCAGAAGAGTTTTTTAAAAAAAGAAACAAGAAAAAGAAAATAAAAGAAAAACAGCTTATAAAACAGCAAAGAAAATAAAGTTATTTTAATATATATTAAAGAGAACAAAATGAAACTTGAGGGAAAACTTACTGGCGTTACAGTTTATCCTGATACAGTCTAGATGGGGAAAAATAAATGAAAGATGAAATTGCATCCTTCAAGGTAACAGCTGCAGACATCCAAAAACAATCAGTCCACCCTTCCGGGGACAGACACACGCAAAGAGATGTGGCCATTTTATATTTACATACAGTCAGTACAAGTTCAGGAGTGGATATATATGTACAGTATATTCTACAGAAACGTTTGTTACATAAATACATATATACACGCAAACACGTATATATACACACCTATGTATGGAGAGATATACCAATATACATATATATTCACACGTTGACACAGAAGGCTGTTATATTTTTATAGAAACCTATGCATCTAAGAGTATCTTCTGCTTGAGACTTTGAACTGATGTGAATTACAAGAAAAAAATTGACAGTTAAGGCAAAAAAAATCTCCCTTGAAATGCAAGTCATACTCCAGTTTAATTTCTCTTTTAAAAAACCTTTAGCAATTTCTCTAAGAAGCTTGAAGTCAACCTTTACACTTGGATTCTTTTGAATTCATTTGTATTGTTATTGCATAAATACACCATCTGTCCAACGCAGAATACCTGTAAAATCGGCCTATGAGATTTGTTGGTGCAATATTTAACCCTTTCCAGCTCTCCTAAGGACAGACCCTCTACTCATTTCCCCTCGTGCCAGCCCAGAACACTTTTTAGGATGTGCACATGCACATTTGACACTGTCCATTCAGGCGAGGAAAGGGCTAACATACTGCCCACTTGTGTCCTGTCATAAAATGGCCACTTGCAAACAGCTAACCGCACGAACGCCCAGCCCAGATTTCAGCTAGTTCCAGAGGTTGGGAATATTTCTTTTTTTTTTTTTTTTTTTTTTTTTTTGTTTTTCGGGGGTGTGGGGGTTTTTTTTTTTTTTTTTTTTTTTTTTTTTGGCTTGTCAGAGGATATGGAGATTTCTTTCAAAGGTCCCCAGCCCTGCCAGTTCCTCAAAGCCCAATCTCGCCTTGCTGCCTGAACGCTATGACTGAAAGAGAGCTCGTAACGTTCAGAGAGAAGAAGAAATGGGCAGTGAAGTGGCAGATCTGGGAACCTTTGCTGGCCCTGCTTAATTCAGAGGTTACAGACAAGGGAGGGAGGAAACAGGGTATGTGGAAATTAAAATCGAGTTATGGTTGTGGAATCTAACAGTAGCCAAGGAACTAAACAAGGATAACAAGTGGAGGTGGGGGAGCCTGAGCTAGAGGGGTTCTGAGCATTGCTTGTTTAATTTTACACACTAACACTCAGCATATCTCAGGATATGACCCATAAGAAGATCTTACATTTATAAATGCCTACTTACAGCCTTGTGAACAGCATTTACTGTGGTGTCCAATGTGGGCGAAACCTATCATGTCAGTGTTACTGCATATTTTGGGCCATGCTGACCTTCTCTTGGGAAATCAAAGCCAGGAATAATAGCACAGTGCTACTGGACACCCTGCCTAGACACTCTGCCAGATAATTAAGGCTTTGAGTAGCAGAGATGGTTGTATTTATTGCAGAGATATGGCCCAGCAAGAAAGATTATACAGAATGTCAAGAAATAGAAAACTGGGCCAATTCTGTGTTTACTCAGGCACAGAAAAACTATTTCAGCAGCTGAAACTAAATGCAGTTCTTAAAAATAAAAGAGGAGAAAGAGTAAGAGTCTATAAGCAATGAGTCATAATGAGTAGGGGTACACCAATCGGGAGCAGTGTAGCCAGAGAGCGTCTGTTTTCAATCAGAACTTCTCTTGAGGAAATCTGGGTTTGGTTTTGTGCGATTAGGTTTGTCATGTGTCGTCAACCGCAACAGAAAAGTGGGAGCAAACAGCCCTGGAGCAATTGGTACGATCACCATACAGTGGTGGCTATATCCCTTAGAGGAGTTGGGTGGGGTAAGGGGGATTCTTAAGCATATGCTGGGGAACCAGCTACCTTTGCCTCTACAGCCTGAAAGAGACTGAGTGAGAGAGACTTCAGAGCCTCACTGCAAGCGAGTGACATCAGGGGAGCTGATACAGCTAGAACAACAGGGGAATTCTTTATGGGCTAAACAGTAAGTTTGCTGTAAAGGGAAACATGGCTGGCCAAAGCAATGTTCATCAACTTTAGAAACTAAAACCACTATTGTGTTTTTGATCTCTGCAGAGAAGTTTTGCATGTTTAATTTTTTTTTGCAGCAATACTGAAATAACTACACACCCCAGGACTTCTCCTCAGTCTAAGTCAATGGCTGCTCTGTGTGAAGGGAACAATGTTCTAAACTGAAAATCAGCGTAGCCCTTATCCTGACCAGTAAATTTCTATTTCAAAGGGTAATGAGAGACCACACCACTAACGGGGTGGCCCTGACAACTACCGTGGCATTATCTGATCTCCAGACTCTGCAATGCCACACAATGGGGTGACAGGCAGAAACCCCCAAGTTTTTGCCAGAAGAACCAGTGCCTGAACCAGACTTGGTCCAGCTGTGCCAGCAGGGATCTTGCTTGGCAGCTAAGCTCTTGCATCTGCCTGTGGTGCTACACCAGCATTGCCACATTCTCCTGCACTGAGCTAAAACTGCTACACTCTGCCACAAAGGCACTCAGTCCGCCACAATCCTTATCTCTACAAAGCACTTTTTTAAGATCCTATGCTTCCTTTTCTCTTTTACAAATGAAAGATAGTCAAGGTGTTGTCTTGCAGCACCATGGTAATTGCCAGAAGAGAAGAGACTAGAATGTCTAGGGAGCCATCTGGTTAAAAGGCCTCTAAGAATTGGAAGTATTTTTTAGAGAAAGACATTAAAACTTCACAGTACCACTGTCATGAAAGCTATGGAAGCTGCAGTTGCTCAGAAACTCTGGAAAAAAAAATGAACTAAAATGAATCTCAAGTCAGTCACTGAAAAGAGAGGCACTGAAAGCCAAACGTACTACATTCAAAGAAAAAGCACAATGTGTTTTATTTCCTTAATCCTGATCCTTGCCGAAAGCAACAACAAAGTTCCAATCAATACATAAAACTGTTTTCTTCCTTTTACATCAGTTTTTAGAAAGGAAGAAAATACTTAGTTACCTCTAAACTAGCACAACACTTCAAACCGAAAGCTGAGGATGTTTTCCCTGGCAGTAAGTTGCAGGGTTCATGTTTAGCTAGGTCTTTGTGCTCAAAACAGCAGCAGCTAGGGAATTCAGAAACAATAAAGAGAACTGCTTGAGAGTTCCCCAGCAGTGCAATAAGACTTTTGATTATTATCATCTATGGCTTTCAATCCTGTTACCAGCTTCTACTGATGTGATTTGCTTTGTTTAGGTATGGCTGCATTCCTGACTCAAAAGTTTCCCCTTCGTTTGGATTTCAAAGATGTGTGTGCCTGAAGAGCTGTAAATCCAGTAACTGGCCAGTTCTGCCACTGAATGTGGTATTTGGAGGACAGCTGTAAAGTGACTTCACAGGTTGTAAGTACATGGGAAGCAGGAGGAGCTGAGTTACTTTCCGTCATTGTTATTCCTAGTGTAAACCAGATACTGCTTCCTTAGTGCCTGGATACAACATCTTCCAGAGCACATCACCAGCAAACTGGGCCAAAGACCCTCTCCTTGGAAAAGGCTAAATAGCTCCACTGCAACCTACGTTAAGGATTCACTGTTTGAGCATCGTTAGTACAAGACAAAAGTCCCTGGGAATTAGGCCTGTGTTTCTTACCACCTGTACCTTCGCACCACAGAATGCTGATATTTAAGTTATCTGACACTGCTAGGGAACCAGCCTATCCTTTTCCTTGAAGTCACCTTTTCTGTGGGAGGACAAAGTGTTTGCTCCTTTTGATGAACAACCACGTGTGGTTATGGAAGAGCACTTCAAAGGAAGACTAGAACAGGAAAGATATCAGGGCCTGACTGTTTCCGCTCACTCTAGGTTATTTCCTGTGGGAACAGATGAGGCCCTGTGCACCCTTCCCCAAGTTACAGTGCAGCTCTTTGCCCCTCTCTTACTTCTCAGACTGTGCACCTACCTACTACTATTAGAAGGCAGCTGACAAATATTTTTTCATATCTATTACAATTTAAAAAATATATCAAGGGTCTGTGTATGTACTTATTATTAAAAAAAAAAAAAGTTATTAATGAAAACGTGTGAATAAATATACATTTGCACATCTGAGTGCATGATCCATATAAAAGGAAATTTGGTGTAAAAGTGCATATATGTTTAAAAAAGAAAAACAGGAAATGTGTTTGCATGTAGGAATTATTTAAAAAAAAAAAATACATTTTGGAAAGTCAAAAATGTCTTTGAAAACTCTAAGGACAAATCTTAGGAGAAGCTAGGAGATAGAGATGGTCACACTTCCTTACTGGAGAACTGACTCAGATTAACAGAATGTAGGCAAAATTTATTCTTGTCACCAGTGCCCTGAAGCTGAGTCTGTCCAGGAAGAAACAAAACTGAAGTATTCTTTAACAAAAGTCAGTGAAACTATAATCCTCCCACCCACCAATGGGAGGAAAAAAAGTGAAGGTTCATCTCCCTATCAGACCAGCCATTTCTTTCCCTTTACGCAAATCCCAGTGTCAGAAACTATTCCCAAGCATGTTCCAAGCTATTATTTGATTCATATCTCTCTCATTCTCTCTCTCTTTCCTTCCACTCTAGACCCATTTCCTCAGAGTCCTTCTCAACAGAAGTGAGATCTGCATCACATTTGGACTTCTATTCTTCATACAACAAACACTCAAACTCCTGTGAAACTTGCTGTAAACATGCAGACTGAAGTGCCTCAGGCACTGACATGGGAAAGGTCTAAAACAACTTCCTCATCCCTCTTAGAGAATTATTCACCACTGCTCTTCTTATCCCTCCTATCTTCTACTGCAAGCCCCCATGGCTCGTTTGGTCGCTGCGTGCTGAGGAGGTATGGGATATGCCAGCCCCTGCAGGCTGCTCTGTACTCTCTGTTCTCAGGGCTGTTTGCTGTGCGGGCCGCAGGCTTCAGGCCTTTGAAGGGTTGAATACCATCTTTTGATTTACTATGGCTGATGGGGTATGGGAAAGCTTTACAATTGAAATACATAAAAGAGTTAAAGAATAAAAAAGAAATAAATAAATAAAAAAGATAAAGAAAAGAAAAAAAAAAAAACACAGGAAAGACCTAAATAACCACACAAATGATAATAAGTAATCAAATGGAATAGATCAAAGAGGTAAGAGACAGCTCTTAGCAATAGCTTTAAATGACTTATAAGAAAAGCACAATTATATAACTCACCACTCAAAACAGTCTTTGTTTACACTTAGCTGATATGGGTTAGATGCTCAGGGGGATGGTGACATGCAGCTAGTCAGCACCGAGCATGCTCAGGTCTTCAGTGAGTGTTTGTGATGCTTCTCACCAGTAAGGGGATTTTGGCAGGGTCAAATGATGAAGACGTAGCTCTTATTTGTTACATTTTGGCTATGATCAGTCTCCTTAAAGAGTTAGATGTGACTTGCAGTAGACAACAGAATGTGAATGGCTCTATTAAGGTCATTCATCCTCAAGCTCTCTTTCTCCAACAGCAAGGTAACCTTGCTGTCTTGAAACCCAGAAAGTCCTGACTGAAGGAAAATTTCTTAGATTTGCAGCATTTGTTTGGAGAACAGCTCAAAGAATTGCTGTTCAGTATTCTTACAGCCAGAAGTTGATATAGGCAGGGATGGGTATCATCAGAGTGCTGTTTCTGTTTGAGAAGCTGAAGTTCACCTATCCCCTGTGCCTTCTACCTGCTGATAGCCTAGTAGCTATTCCTATGCTAGCTGGACACTCAATGGTGATTTAAACTTTTCCAGTTGTGCTATGGAGAACATATATATTGCAAACAGGAACCATATGATACTGCTTTTTTTTTAATTATTATTTATTTTTCTTTTTTCATAAACAAAACAAAGGTTTCTATATGCTTTAGATGAAGGCTATATTTAAGAAATATGAACTTGCTTAAATGCATCTTCTCCTCTTTAGTTTTTAAAACAAGCTGGAGCTGGTCACTTGCTGGACAACATATTTCTCAGCTGAGGATGAGGAATCTAAAAATCATTACTCAAGCTCATCTATGGTACAGAAAGACCTTGAATAATTTACCATACCTACTTACAACAGGAGTTGAAAAACAAAAGCCAGTGCTACAGGTATGGGTAAATAACACTGTTGCACCCTACAAACAAAGGCACTAGGCATTTTGCTCCTGATACCAACACAGCAGGACTTTGAATATGCGAATGTCATTATCTCAGAAAAATCCTTTGGGGTCTGGAATTTTGAAAGCTGACACAAGCTTTTGCAGACCATGCACATCTCAATATCAAGTACCCTGGACACTAGAAGAGGTTTAACATTTCCCATTATCATGATAGTTCTGCTTCTTTGACTCAAAATCTCTTTTAATTATATTGCTGGAGTCACATGAAGCAACAAGTTGCATCAGTGGAAGTGAAACAATACTTCACCTCCTGCATTTATGTTCTTTCGAAAGAAGGTTATTTGTCATTCAGTACAAACTTAGAGACTGACAAGAAAATGCAGACAGGATAAACAAATAGCATGCTCATTCCCTCAAAAAAATTTATTGCTTCTCATGGTCTTTTATTTTTTCTGGGAAAGTATAACTCTAAGGAGACAGCACACAACATTTTGGGATGGGGGTACGCACTTTAATTACTGTGGACTTTATTTTAACAAAGACACCATCAAAAGACTGAGACTTTTCATTCTAGATGTTAAAAGCCCTAAAGGCTGAAAGATACACTAATTATGAAATAGAAAAATAGAATATTTAAGATCAGATCAAGTTTTATCAAAACATTGTCAAATTCTGTAAAAGGCTTGAGATTCACAGGACTTCTGCTTGCCACCATATCCGTTTTGCTTAATTCCCTCATTTGGCTTTGACTGTTTTGAGTGATGCTGAATGAATGAGATGTAACTGATCAAAAGATGGACCAAGCAGCATGTCTTACACAGAGCTCACCAGTCCCAGACCAAGAAAGGAAACTTAAAAACTTAAAGATTTTAAAACCAGCACTGTTCATAACGAAGAACTGACAGCAAATCTCCATGCAGCAATGCAGGAAAGAGTTTCTCTCCACAAGAGAATATCATTAAGAAGGTCTTAGCAGCTATTTTAGAGATCAATCCAATCCAATCAACACAACAGAAATTAATCAAAATTATTGAAAAAAAAAAAAAAAACAACACTAACCACAAGCCCAAACTAAGAGTGAAGGGGCAAGTGGGAGGTTTTTATACGATACCTAAATTGACCATAAGTTTGACACGGCCTCCGTCCAGCTCCAGGCGCAGAGTGTCAGCAGAATCTCGTGAGGTGGTTGCCATCAACAGCCCATAGGCGCGCTGGGACATGAAACGGAAGGACACGTCTTCTGCTTCTGTATGCATGACCATAGGCATGATGATCTTCATGTACATGCTGCCATCATAGCTCAAGATAGAGGCCTCTGCAAGAAATCAGTAAACAATTTCAAAAAATGAAAATAAGTTATGCTTCCACGTGATCTTCATTCGTGAGGAAACCTGACATGTACCACAGAGCACCGTGTTTACAGACTCCAGGCCACTCATCACAGAACAGTGCATCACTCTGGGGTAGAACACAACAACTGTGGAACCACATCCAGCAACTGTACATGACAAGTATAAACACAAAGATTCACTACTGGAGGCAGAGGTATACGTGGAGTCCAAGTCCCCTAGGACAAGAATAGCACTGGGCCCTTTTGTGATAATGAGCTGACATAGCCTCCATTTTTCACATCTTCCAGGAAATGTGATCTCCTCCAGCCTTCCCTAGCACCAGCTGGAATGACAAGTTCAAACACCACTAGGGTACTTAGTCTTGCTTTGGAATATTCAGAGTTTCTATTTCTGATGCTCTTAACAGTTGTTGCTTATTCAGTGAGGAATTTCATTCCATTGCTGGGACTTTAAAGGAAAAGAACAATCACAGTCTGTGATACCACCGTGTCTCAACAAATCACTCTTAAAACCAAAACTTGTACAGCAGTAGCATCTAGAAAGGTTTCAATGGCCTAAAAAGGCTGATAGCCAAGAGGCGTACAAAACAAGCAAGAGAGAATTAAGTCTAGTACTTGTTCCACTGTTTCTGGGGGTAGAATTTCATTTATCAAATTAACTAACTTTAGCCATTAATTGTGAATTATCATTAGTTTAGGACCTACAAAATTCTCCAAAGGAGATCATTTATTTTAGAGAAGTCCAGAAAACCATAATTAGAAAGAGTAGAAGGAAAATGAACACACAACATCCAAAGCAGGAAAGAAAAATATGCTTCCAAAGTTTAAGTTAGACTAAGAAGAGCTCCCAGAGGTACACATTACTCAGGAATAATGAAAAGTTGGCTGTACAAAACCTTGGGAAAAGGCCACAATAAATTAATTTAAAATTGAGATAATAGACCCATTCTATTTGTAATCATTTAATCTTTTCTCAGAGCTTTGTTGTAATCCAGCAGACAAATATCTGTAAGTATGAAACAGGTTTCCTAAAAGTTTTTTTCCACATCAGATTTGTGCTGTTTTGTGGGTGTTTTTTTTTTTTTTTTTTTCCCCTCCTGACTAACAATTAATGTTTCTGGAGCTCCGCTGACACGGCTGGTGGCACTGCAATGCAGATGATGAAAAGAACAAATCAAAATCCACATCAAGTTTAAAGTGTCATTCAAACTCTGGAAATGGCAGGAGATGGAGGCAGAACAAAAGCCAAGAGTATGGAAAAAGGAAAAACAGCAAGGAAAGAAATTATATTTTTCTATCCTCTCTGAGGATGTCAAAGAAAATAATTTAGCTGAGGAAAGGTGTTCCAGTACTTTATGTTCTATATTTGTTCAGGGTTTTGCCTGCAGAAACTGATATTCTTCTCTGAAGGGGCAGAATTAAAATCTTATGATAGAACTGCAGCAACCAGTATGGCATGGCAATCGTTGTTTCAGTCCATGAATACGCTCTAAAGCACTTTTATCAGCAAAATTTACAAATCTGCATAAATGTATTACAGTATGAATCAGAGCATCCCCAGAGCCAACCCTTACTGAAGGCAGAGATGTAGATTACTCCTCTACGATTTCTGCAACTAAACTATGTATAAAAAGCCCAGAGATTGAAAAAAGACTGATTTAAACTGTCTAGGCACATAAAAGGATTGCCATGTAAAGCACTCCCACCAGCCCCCCTACTCACATAAGGAAATGTAATGCCTCATCAATTGCAACAACAAATATTTGGAATCTAGATGTTCTTCTTATATATTTCAGCCCTTCTTCCATATTATCAGCTAAGACCCTCATGCTGATGTGATTGGAACTTCTAGAGGGAAACAGCAAGCTTATTAGAGAAAATTCTCATCATTCTTTCAGGGCCTAAATGTCAGATGCTAGAGTAGGAGAGTTGGACAGGAAGATGAGAAACAATCGTATGTCCGTGCTGGAAAGGACCCACAGCTGGCTCCACATTGGCCAGAAACAGATATGCAGCGTAGTAATAAATATGGAAAAGAAGTGGTAAAGAAGGATATAAGTATCAAACTGATACAGTGATAGAGAAGATGTGTATATGGCTACAAAACATTTGGAGATTGCTGTGGTTGGGCTGGTGCGGCAACCCATCACACTAATAGACGGCATGCGGCACCTCTCTAGTCATGGGACACACAAACTCTTGAGGAAGAAAACTTCTCTGTGAGCACCATTAAAATAAGATGGCTATGAGCAACGTCTCTATTCACCAGTTTTCTGAGCTGCGCACCCCACACACTGCCAACGTCTGTATGCACAAAGCGCTCTACACGCAACACCCACTCAGCCATCCATACACCTTCTGGGTACCAGCTGTCAGTGCTGCCCTGGGGACTCGCATCTTCACGTGGCCAAGAAACAGAGACGGAGAGTATGATTTTTTTTTTTTTCCAAGGTGGGAGAATGGGGTTTCTTCATTTCAAAGTGCAATTCTCTTCCCCCTCACGTCTGCAACTCTTTCTTGCCACCCACAGCTGCAAGCTGGAACCAAATGTACTGTATATTATACATACACTCAAAGGCAATGGGTATGTACACACAAACCCTCCTTGCTCTCTCTTCTCTCTGTGGATTGTATTAGAAAATGCAGTCAAGCATGAAATGGCTCTTTTGACGCCTTTAGCTCAGATGTGCCTTGCATGAAACAGTTGCTTGCCCTAGTGCCTTAATAGCTGTGAGAAGGGCTAATACCAGGACCAGGAGTGGGAGTCACTGACAGAAGCACCCCATCACTGCTGCTTCCCTGTCCACAAAGCCATGCCTTGGGTACTTTGGAAACACAAGCTTTTCTGCAAACACTGTAAGGCAACAAACCAGAAGAGTGGTAATAATGAGTCTCTCTCCTTCTCATGTCCTTCAGCTCCACTGATCCCATTGACAGAAAATTACTGTTCCTTGACACTAAGTGCCAACTATTATTATACTCATGTAAGAATAACCTGAAGAACACACAGAATTGCTGAAGATGCCACAAAAATCTAGAAACTAATTTTTTTGAACAGAGTTTCTGAATCAAATCTGAATTCCAAGAAGTCAGGAAAAAGATCCTGATTCCTAAATTAAACTATATTCAAATGCTAAAATCATGGCTTGTATTTGGAATGAGTTACACAGTGAGATGAAGCTGGAGATGCCACAAAAGGAAAAGGTAATGTTGGGGGCAAAAAAGACCTAATACAGATCAAGATCTCTCTTTCTCATCTCCCAGATTCCATTCTTGTTCTTCCAGGTAAATGCTGAAGCAAACCAGTAATCAACTTGTGCACAGCAAAGCCTTTCCTAAGCTCTGCCCCCTGCATCCTCTGCAAGGAATACAAAGAGGACCCAAGCGTTCTCAGTATAGTTCCAGTCACTGACAACCATTGCAATTTAGAATTAATAGAGACAAACCAGACAGGGGAAAACTGCAATCATCTTCCAATCAGAAGGGATGATCAAAATTCATCTGAAAATCAAAACAGCATTTCAGCTGATAACCAATAGTAGCCTAAATCAGGTTGTCTTACTTCCCCTTCTCTGGTCAGTCCACTACAGAGCACTGAATCCCCGCAACAACTAAGCAGATAAAATCAAATAGCCTGAAATAGTTAAAACAGCCTCTGCACAACCACACGAGAAGATGAGTTTGTGTCCCTGTGTGTGCTCTATGCTGACCTGAGCCTGTCCCAGTTCAGACCACCTAAGCACTTGACATCTTTTAAAAATAAGAAATTTCATTCTCACCTTACAAGTCTTCACCATCTGAAGTATCTGGGAGCATTTTCAGCACATACCCTTGCAAGCAGAGCTTTTCCTCTAACTATAAAAATAGTCCTTCGGTTGTTGGTGGGGGGGGGTATTGCTTAGTAGCAGTCACAGAAATAAATCCTATCTCCTTGTCCTGACAGTCAGTCCCCAAAACTCAAGGATGGCACGTTATCACCAAGAAACACATACAGAAAACCTGCTGGAGGTTGAATGCAACTTGGCAACAACTAGGTGACCTCAGTCTCCTATGCTGGCAAATTTTCTTGAAAACAAGCATTCTTTGATTGTCTTCAGCCAACTGCAGTAATGGGACTCTAATATTCTGTACAGCAGCATAAATATAGGCAGCAGTAACACAGTTATTAAAGTTAAAATACACGTACATCTCACCCTCCCTCTTTCAGGGTAGCTATTATATTTGGATGTCTCACAGAGACACACACAGGAGCAATGTCCAGCACATGCAATTTCACCTGTGTAGCGGAGACCCACAGATTTGTGCAGCTGCATGTATCAGTGATCCCAAAGCCAGAAGCCTCATTGCCATTAGCTTCAAGGCGGGAAGAGGAAGAAACCAGGTGCTGATTCAAAACTGCCCTGACATAATGCCAGAGATCTGTGAAAATCAATATGTTATTAGGAGCCATTAGCTTCCCAGTCTTGTGCTCTGAGACCCTGCCAGCTTTAATTTTACACTTAGCATCCAAAGGAGCTATTTACTGCTGCTTCCCCACGAGGCTCTGCATAAACCTCCTGCTGAGGTGGCAACAGGAATATTCTTGGAATACAGAAACAAAAAAATATTCAAGACCTCCTTCATGCTTTTTCTGTTGCTTTCTAACCTTTTTCCTGTATAAATCTCCATTCTTTTCCTCTTTCCTTTCTTCTCCCTTTTAGCTTTCCTGCAGTCCCTTGTTCCTCTCTGTGTTTTCTCCTGTCTCTCAGACTACAATATACCTTTCTTCCTTCTTGAAGTTTCCAGAATGATGCCCATGAAAGAAGAAGGAAAAAAAAAAAAAAAATCTCTTCTACATGAGAAGTTCAGCTGGAGTCATTAATGACAGTAGATCAGGGCCCAATATGTATTCCCTACACAGTTACTTTTGGTGGAGTTGGCCATCACCACCCGTCCCCACTGAGCAGAGCTTCCAGAGAACAACATCTTTAGCAACTGGAGAGGCACAACAAACCTAGCAAGAAGCAAGACTGGAAAAGAAGAGGCACATTGGTTCAAAACTACAGGAAACATAGACCAAACATTTCTACTTCTTGCAAAAATTCAAGTATCTTTCAAGACATTGATCTTAAAAAGAAGTGCCAGTGCTCTGCATCCACAAACCCGAAAAAAACTTTCCCAGGAGTACACAGCACACTTCTTTGCACTCCCATGCAAACATGCCAGCTTTTCTTTTCACGTATCTGCTAGAAGACATGTGACCACAAATAAAAAGTGCCCTAATCTGAAAACCAAACCTACACCTAAACCCAACAAAAACAAAACAAACAACAACAAAAAACCCACACACATGAAAAAAAAAAAAAAAAAATCTGTTTCACCAGCGGGAAAACATGGGGGAGGAGAGGTGCCAGGGGCAGGCAGGCCTGGGGATGCCCTCATGGCCCTGGAGAGTGGTGCTCTGGTACTGTTCCTCCACAAGCCCAGAAGAAAAGCCCACTTTGCTACATGCAGAACATCTTTTCCAGCAAACCGGATTTTCCTTGGATGTCCCCCACTCATGTACCACGGATCTCACCCTACATAGACTGTCAAATAGGAATGAATAACTTTGAAGGAAGGCAAATGTAATACAACAGCATTTGCAAGGACAGTAACAGAAAGCAAACAAACAAAAGCATTCACAGAATCACAGAATGTTAGAGATTGGAAGGGACCTCGAAAGATCATCTAGGCCAATCCCCCTGCCGAAGCAGGAACACCTAGAGCAGATCGCACAGGAACGCGTCCAGGCGGGTTTTGAATGTCTCCAGAGAAGGAGACTCCACAACCTCTCTGGGCAGCCTGTTCCAGTGCTCTGTCACCCTCACCGTGAAGAAATTTCTCCGCATATTTAAGCGGAACCTCCTATGTTCCAGCTTGCACCCATTGCCCCTTGTCCTGTCACTGGATGTCACAGCCAAGAGCCTGGCTCCATCCTCCTGACACCCACCCTTTACATATTTATAAACATTAATGAGGTCACCCCTCAGTCTCCTCTTCTCTAAGCTGAAGAGACCCAGCTCCCTCAGCCTTTCCTCATAAGGGAGATGCTCCACTCCCTTCATCATCTTGGTGGCTCTGCGCTGGACCCTCTCCAGCAGTTCCCTGTCCTTCTTGAACTGAGGGGCCCAGAACTGGACACAATACTCCAGATGCGGTCTCACCAGGGCAGAGTAGAGCGGGAGGAGAACCTCTCTCGACCTACTCACCACTCCCCTTCTAATACACCCCAGGATGCCATTGGCCTTCTTGGCCACGAGGGCACAGTGCTGGCTCATGGTCATCCTGCTGCCCATCAGGACCCCCAGGTCCCTTTCCCCTACGCTGCTCTCCAACAGATCAGTACCCAACCTATACTGCTTCCTGGGGTTATTCCTGCCCAGATGCAAGACTCTACACTTGCCCTTGTTAAATTTCATTAAGTTTCTCCCTGCCCAACTCTCCAGCCTGTCTAGGTCTCGCTGGATGGCAGCGCACCCTTCTGGCGTGTCAGCCACTCCTGCCAGTTTTGTATCATCAGCAAACTTGCTGAGGGTGCACTCTATCCCCTCATCCAAGTCGTTGATGAATATATTGAACATTCATCTAAAGTGAACCATTAGAAATAAGATGGAATTCTATTTGTCTAGCAAAATACACGGCAAATAGTACACTAATCAACAACTGTAGGCTTATTGCACTAGCAAGAACAAAGCTGTTCTCTTTTAAAGATTTCAGCCCACCAAGATGACAATAGCATTAGCCATTATGCGCTGAAAATTGATGAAGATGAAACAGGTATTGTTGGAGACAAAACAACAGAATTGTAAGGAACCTAGACTGTTTTTTCTAGTGCCTAACTACCTCACAGATTATTTTTGCAACATTAATCCCAAATTTTCTTTGCTTCAAATTAAGATGATGCCTTCGTTCCCTGCTCCCAGTGGATATTACAAGAGGACCTTCGTGTACTAAAGCTCAGTACACCATTAACCCAACTCCTCTAAACTAAGTAAATCCCACATTCAACGACTTTTAGTTTTTGTTTTCTAAAAGTTGCCTCTTCTGTTTCTCACCTCTGGCTTTTCTCTGATTTGTGTACTACTTTCTTAAATTCAAATGCTCCAAATTTGAGAAGTCTGTCAGTCTGGACCAAATGAGCACTCTCATAGTGGAATAATTACATAAGACACCCTTATCGGTACAATGTGTACAAAACATTTCCAAATGAGCTGCAAATGAGACAGATAATGGAGCAAGCTTCAAGGCATTCATCACATTTTCAGGGATGCAAGTACACTGGTGGAGCAGTAATAATAATTGTCACTTAGAAGGCCACTGCTATAGACAAAAATTGCTAGATGTTTTCATAGACCAGATGACATCTGGATGAATATTTTTCATCAAACATTTCTTTTCAAGCCTTGCCAAATTTATTGCATAGCATTATTTAAAACATGTCATGACTTTCAACATAAATTTAAGTCTGAAAATAGCCTAGAAATACTGGTGGGTTAATATGAAAGAAGTTCCTGAAGAACACCTGAAGTGAAAACAACATGTTTTTATTTACCTAGGAAGTCAGAACAGAATAAATATCCTATTCATCATCTCCTTTGCAATACCACTGTCTTCTCCCAGTTCCAGTATGTTATATATTTTCTAACTGTTTCCTATGTTTTTTATTTCAAACACAAGTACAAACATCAAATTACTGCAGGAAAAAATGTTGCCTATGTGTCAACAAAATGGAAGCAGAAAAGGTAAAAGAGGCAAATTAACAGCCTCAAGAAACAAATCTGTATCAAGGTGCAGGGTTCAGGACAACTACTGTAATGTTCTTCCTCAGAGAAAAAACTTACCTTGATTCATAAAGTTAATACACTGAAATGACTGCAACAGAAGCAATTCTCAATTTTTTTCAGATCTAAAAATTTTAACATGAGTCCAACACAAACACCTTGCTTTCCTAATTCAGTACTAAAATGAGGTTATGTAATATCCAAATCCACTAAACTGGTCCTGAAAATCTTCAGATCAAAGTGGATAAAATATCAAGAAACTAGACAAACCTGTGAAACTCCCACCATTGTAAGGGAAAATCGCATCAGATTCCTGACCATCTACAACAAAAAATTCAGCAGAGACATTCTAAATTTTAAACCGATCCAGAGAGGCATATTAGGATACAGGACTATAAAACTCCCTCCACTAATAGACCTCACAGGGCTTAGTACTTCAGTACTAAACCAAATTTCCAGCTCCTGAGGCTAACTTGTGACTACCATACAGAGAAGGATATACCAGTTTCCATGAGCATCAGGCTTGTTATATCCTCCTCTCCTCCTGTCATCACCACACACAGAAGAGGATTAGCTGATTACGGGAGTAGGGCATTGACAGGTAGTGAGTTACAGTAAACAAACAAACAAAAAATCTTAATCCATTATAAATCCATTATAAACTTCGCATCTCCCTTGTTTAGGCTGCAATCATAAAAAACTGGGCTGGGGAAGAGCTGTAAGAACACTGAGCAGTATATTGGAAATATTTGCAGACAGAGGAGACTGTAGCCCGTAAATGTTATTGCTAGCCCTGGGAGGTGAAGAGTGAGGCTGTATTGCCATACTAAAGCTTGGCAGAGACGCAGGGGAACCAAGAAGGAGTACATGAGCTCTTCAAGCTTACTCCAAAATGTCACTCTAACATTTACAGAGCTGTGTGCAACTATTTGGGAAGAAATCTCTGGCAAGAAAGTTAAGAACAGAAGAATTGCTCCCCAAAGCCTAGGAGTGGAATGGGGAAAGCATAGGGAAACGCTGCTAAAATGATGGTCTGAGAGTTCACATTACACAGATGACAGTTCAGAAAATTATGTGCCTTCTGTTTAGTTCCAACAGCTTTAAGTCCTCTTTCACAGTACTGTCAAGCTGCATGAAGCATCTGATCATTTTTTTTTTTTCAGTATGTTCACAAAGTAAAGGGGATTATAGTAAACATAGAGTTTGGATCAACTTAAAGGTGAACAGTGTAAGAAACAGGCATCAGGCACAATTTGCAGTTAAGAGGAATTCCAGAAAATGATAA
Source organism: Alectura lathami (assembly GCA_013399715.1). NCBI lineage: Eukaryota > Metazoa > Chordata > Aves > Galliformes > Megapodiidae > Alectura > Alectura lathami. The sequence continues at coordinate 140,691 of VXAV01005789.1, read as the reverse complement.
GGAAAAAATTACCCAAATAAGTTGATGGCTTGGAAACGCTGTCCCTGGAAGTTTTGAAAACTTAACTGGAGACCTGAACAACACATTCTGTTCTTGAGATTGGCCCCACTTTGAGCAGGCAGTTACAACAGACTTCCAGAGATCCCTTTCAGCTAGGGTTATTCTATGACAAGTGCCACAATGCACTGATTTCACTGAACATCGCAATGTTTCAGGGGCATCATCCTACACCTGCAAACTGCTACTGATCTGAGCTGGGAAAGATTTGCTTCGTGTATTACCACACTAATGGCAATGTTGCTCAGAGCATGTTGTCATGACTGAAGAAATGTGAGATTCAAAGAAACAGGAGATTCAAAATTTGGCTCTCCTACAGGCACTGTATGACCTCGGGCAAATCTTTACCCCTGCTGAATTGTCTCATAAGAATCACAGTTAGAAGCATACTATGACAGACTAATCCCACCCCCCTCTTTTGTGACTTTGGTGCTTTTTACCCATAAGATGGTATGCTCTCATTGAACACACTGTCAACATCTCACAGTGGCTGCTGAATCTCAGGTGAAACTTGCAAGGCTTCATTTTCCCTATGAAGATTCTAAGGGTGGCTCTCAGTACTAAACTTTGCTTATATCCCCAACTTTCCAGGAGGTGTGGGCTCTGCTATAAAATCCACAGGACTGGGAAAGCTACTAAAAAGTCAGTTATTACTGGCCTACCATCTTTGAAAGAAAAGCTATAGTATGAACTAAATCTGTTACCTTGTGTAAGAGATCAGCCAACCTCCCCTCAGCTATGCTTTCTGAAAATCATATTTTGCCTCCGGCTGTTGGTTTAAGGAAGGTGAACAGCATGGACCAAACAAGATTCAAGTTTCTTCTTCTTCCTTTTTGTTATCTGACAGCCACTAAACCCTGACCTTTGTCAAGTCCTGGAAGGGTGCTTTAATAGGATACAGAGCAGAGGGAAAACACGGGTCTACAAACTGTAGGCTAAACTTGTCCACAAAAATCACACTTACACCACAATGTTTTCGGAAAAGTAATGATTCTTCAACCTAGGAAACCTCTGATATAGGAGGCATCACAAGTGAGAGTTCAGAGATAGCCATGTTGAAAACACACAGGCAGATGATCAAGGTACAAATTTATAACTAATGCAAGGCACACAGCTTGATAGAAAGAGCAACATCACAACATTCAAAAGGGCTGACAAAGAGGTCATCTTTGGAGGAAGCAACTGAGCAGGTAGCAATTAGGAGGGTAACATTTAATTTGGGATTTCAGACTACATCGTCCAAACTTAAAATATGAGATAAACTAAATAGTATTCATAATACCAGGACCTGTGGGAAGGTCCTCTCAGAGTCTTTTCATCTGTTGCAGAGCTGCTGCTTTCCCTAAAAACATTTGCAAAACCACCAGTCAAGGGGTGATGCCTGAGAGCAATGCTCAGTCGGTGCAGCATAGACAGAGCAGAACTGATGATTTCCAGGGGTCCCACAGGCTCCATCCAATCCTATTCCTAATGAAGTCATCAGCAGAGATGCAATGGCCAGGACTGCTCACCCAGCTAATTACAACCACTGGCCAATTATTGTAACCATGATAAAGAGGAAAATAGAAGCAGAAACTAGCAGTTGGCATGAGATAGCAGTTGATATTGCCAAGATCATGAAGGCTGAAGAAATAGATACATGTTCAAGCCTGTAAATTTTGCAGATAAAAGAAATGAAGTCCTGTTTTCAAGCAAGTAATAGGCATTGCCTTTCCAAAACATAGTTTTCATGCAGGCTGAATTCCACTGTATGACTCTGGTACCTGTAAATAAATATGTTTGTATAATAAAGAATTTTAGATTTTAAGAAGCAATTTTAAAAAATTGACATATACATGCATGGTGCTTCTGTACTAACGATAACTCAATTTATCCAGAATTTTCTTGTTTAGACAGTTAGAGGAATGTCCACAAGACATCCCTCTCTGACTGTAAACACACCAAAATGCAGTTTGCTTTCTTACAAAATCAGTATTTCTTGGTCAGGACAGAGTTAGCAATTCACAGTCCAAAACACTGGCTATAATTATGTAAATTCATCTATTTACTCAACTGTTTACAAACCTATCTCAAATGCCTAGGGCTGTGATGCATGATTTTCTAAGCGCACAGACTAGCACTCAATGGAAGGGTTTACAAAGAACAGCAGCCAGCCCAAACCCTCCATCCAAAACTCAAAGATTTATATTTATGGAGAAGAGAGTTCTATTAACCTTTTTCTTCTTGCTCTAGGTTCTAGAGCCTCCAATGACTGTAAAAGATGATAAAGCCTACTTCCTGGGGAAGTTGCCTGCAAATTCTTTGAGACCCTCATGTCCAAAGAACTTTTAATGTATAAATTACAAAAGTAGCTCTGACCCTGAAACTTTCAATATTCACCATCGTGCCGCCCATTTTATTCACTTCAAAGTTCAGGGCAGCTGTCAGAATACAGTGAACAATGTCATGCTTCAAAAACACCAGCAGATGCCAGTTAAGTAAAGCTGAATCTTTACCTGTTACTATCAGTATACTTATTAACTGAGATAGTTCTGGAGGCCTGATGCTATTCTGACTCAAAAGAAGACCAAATCTTGAAACCACAAGGTATCTCAGACTGAAACATAGCCAAACTAGGGAAGGGAATCATGTGATAGTTGTGCCCAGAAGATTCTCAAATCACCACTTACAGTATTTTTGACTTGCTGAAATGCTTGGATCTCTCCAGCTCATAACTGAAATTGCATCCCAGTTAAAAATATCCCCCCTATATCAAGAGATTTGCATCGCTTTATAGACAAGCTTTGAGAATGTGCACACATCTTGTGTTCTCTTTAACTCAGCTTTCCGTGGTGTAAAAGAGTTTTGATGCTGAAGTACCTGCTATTTAACCTGTCTAAAACACTTCTGTCCACTGTAATATAGTCCAAAGGGACATTTACTCTCCAGATTGCTAGTAGCCAACCAGATGTGATGTATTTTGTTACAACATTTCTGATCCATTACATCAAATCATGCCAGATTAAATGCAGCCTGTCAGGGAAAAGGGTTGCCACAGACCTGCAATTTGACTCAAACCAAAAACTGAGCATCTGCACCTCCTGCATGACACCACTTTCAACACAGCTTCTTCACTAAGTGCTATGTAATGTACCTGCAGAGTAAACTTCTTGGGAAAGAACTTAGAATGGCTTGGCAGATAATAAAAAGCTTCATTTTGCCATGGTGTCCTAAAGGTTCTCTTCGTTCTTGAACAACCTCTTTATGTGCTAAACCTAAAGGTCACACAGATCACTAGCAAGGAAGAATCAGCTCCTCCGCCCCACCAGTGTTACTTACTGTTCAGAAGAGTAGTAGGGACAATATAGTCAATATCCTTCATCCTGAGAGAGATGCAGTGAATTTAAACAACACTCACTATTGAAGACCAGAGTTCAAAAACACCTTAGACAAATGGGGGATGAATCAAGATGCTAATCACAAGTATATCTCTGCTAACTTCAGTGGCAGATAGGAAGTTCTATCTCTGAGAACACATCCTTGATCCTAACTAAAATTTAGTTTGCTTTTTTTTGTTGTTGTTGTTTTGTGTGTGTGTGTCTTATTTTGACTAACCACTAAGTCTAGTGGAAAGAACAATTTGCATTTACTTAAAATGTCTCCCAGACTCTTATGTGCAGAAAAGATGGAATTAGGAGACTAAATTGCAAAAGCCCTTTCATGTAGCTGAGTGGGATCACAGGTAAGGTCAGAACAGTTAATCACTGTATGTTTACTGGAAACTACCCACAAAGGTAATCAGATGCACAATTCTCTTACAGCAATTACCTCTTGTAATGAAATAGGCACCTTGTAAGTGTTAGCTCTGTAACAAGGGAGAAAGGAATGAGTAAGACCAAAGAGAACATTCAAAGATGGAAGCCAAGGTATGTTTGGGGGATGGACAGACATGTAAATGTATGTCTGGAAACTTAAATGCTTTCACATGTATTACTTCACCAAATCTTTAAAGCGGTATCAGAAGCAAAATTATTAAAACAGAGCCCAACACAATTTAACAAAGCATGGCAAAAGCAGATGGGAGCGTGGCTGTCAGATTAGCCTTGTATAAAGGCTGTGGCAAATCCATCATGAGATTTTTCCAGAGTCTGAGACAGCCTGACTAGAACTGGCCCTACCAGCAAATTGTGTTTACTTCAGAGATGAAGATTTTTCTCTTCCCTCATTATACAAGGCTGAAATGGGAGCAGGGGGGAGAGATTCTGACATTTTCTACTGTTTAAAATGTTATTTCTCTAGAGTGATAAAAGCCATTAATCATTACCAATGAAAATTGAAAAAAAAAAAAAAAGTAATTACAACATCTGAAGGCAAAAAGAGATCTTGCAGCAAGCAGCTTTGTTTTCTTCTTTCACTTTTTCAACAGCTTGCTGCCCTAGTGATATCTAACCCCTTTTTATGGGCTTTCTGAAGCTTACACTTCTACTGCTTCTGCACCCATAGGAATGCGATGAGAAAGCTGGGCTGTGGCTCTGCAACAACAGTCTTCAGCTGTGGGAGCAGTGTTCAGGGGCTGCTCAGGCAAACAGGCAGATCAGAGCTGCATCACTTACATGCCTCTCATGTCTACACACATTTCAAAAGACTCACACAGCCCAACAGAGAAATCTGTCTGTGAGGACAGAGGGGTGCAGGAGGCCCACAGCTGTTATTTGGGACTGAGACATGCTAGTGGAACTGCATGCAAAGCTGGTATCAAGCCTTAGGGTTCCAGATGTGCCCTGATTTGGCAAATATTCACTACTTCATCCGGATGCCTTCTTACAAGATGTAAAGCTAAGTCAAAGTCAGTATAAAGAACCAGAGAAACTTATATTACAGGTGATCCTATACAACTTCAGAAATGATTTAGACAAAAAAAAAAAAAAAAAGATTTATAACTACAAGAACTGTTTGAGCCTGAATGTAACAGCTGCCTATTGGGAAACCTTCAGTTTGAAATTAAGTACATGTACTTCACCTGTCAGATTTCACCCTCCTACTGTTTATAGCTTCAGAACAAAGCCTTTCAATTTTTCCCATCTTTCATATTTTTCTTTCTCCTGTTCCTGTGCAGAAGGCCTATACAAAGAACAGCAACACTGGCCAGCTACTTGCACAAGACAAAAAACAGCATGTCAGAAAATTCCTACCTGTAAAACAGAAATGAAACCTCATGATGTCTTTCAAAGCTCTTCTTCCAGTTTCCAACCAACTTTGGAAAACAACAAAATAGAATATGCACAGTGCTGCCAAATACACAATATCATTATCTTCAATGGGAGTTAAGGGGCTGATTTCTCCATAACAGCAATTTTATCATGTAGGAACAACACTCTGCATGATATTAAAGCAACAGGAGTCACACCTAATCACATTACACTATTTCTCCTGGGAAATACATGGCTACACCTGCAACCACTTTGCCTTCCAGAGCATCTCTCTTTCTCTTAGCACTACATAAATACCCCTCTCGTGTCAGCTAGACTAAGGGAAGAACAAAATGGGGGAAACATACCAAAATGAAGAGGGGCAAAGTTCTTGCTTTTCTCAAACTGAAAGCCAACCTCTGAGCAACTAAGAATGTGACAGCTGTGGAGTTTGATCAACAGTACCAGATTTTCCTATTTCTTGGGTTCTACAAAAGCAAAAATCTTGATCTTATCTACACATTATCACTCAGCATTAAGCCATTGCACCTTACAGAGGTGCCTATGGTATGGAAACCAGAGAGCGTTAAGATTTCATCAAGTTTGGAGAGAAAGGAGGCAAGTCCTCAGAGACTTAAAGTAAAACACACATTGACAAAATGCAAGAGTAAGTGAAACTGCCACCTAATGGTAAAACGGTAAATCTGAAGCAGGCTTAGCAGCCAGCATGAAAGGACACGAATGCTGCTTTGATCTATGTCTTGAATGTGGATTGACAATTTCCTTCTTCAGCAGCATTTAGTTATAAGCTGCTTCCTACAGCACTGGCCACCGATGAAACAAAAGCGTATATTTTAACTGACAAAATATACCTTCATCAGAGTTGTGATTATTTACTCAAGCTGCCAGATCTGAGTCTCAGTTTTATGCCACAGATAAAAGACTGCAAAACAAAGAATATAATAAAGCCCAAGTTCAGTCTTGGATACCTTGGGGACTGATAACGTCTTAACTTCTGAGGAAAACTGCTAGCACTGGAAGAGTGTAGAAATGCTATTGAGCTAAACCAGCTAAATTACCCCACTGATACTGATTTTTTGGACATTTAATTCATTCCACAACCAAAGAACTTTTCTTTTAGCTACTTAGCATTTGCGTCAGGGTCCGGTGGTAAAGCTCCCAAATCACTCTCCCCAGTGACTCATGTATGAGTGCAACATGTGGCCCTGTTATGCATCAAAACCAGAGGTCTTCAGTCCAAATGGATAAGTATTCCCCTCTTTACTTGCTGAAGCAATATTTAGCAGGACCTCTATTATGTTTGCACTAAGCCCCTAATGATGCTGGGGAAATATAAAGTAGACACACACAGATCGGGACTCTTCATACCTATTCAACAAGTCACTTAATTTGATCTGAAAGTAGGAAAGAATGTAATTTACCACTCTTTAATGAAATATTTTCAGGTCCTTGCTTTGGAAAAAACAACAAACAAACAACACAAACTAATATATTAAAAGTAAATTGCAAATTAAAAACTAAAGAAAGTGGTATCGGGCACAGATACATTTGGAATTCACTTCTGACAGGTATCAGAGCCTAGCTCTATACTATCACCAAGCCCAGCTCAATTTACTCCCCTTCTAAATGTGAAAGTAAGGGCCAGTGAAACTGTTAGACTGATGTGATAGACAAGCATCTAGGATACATACAGAAAATCCTTCCTTCACACAAATCCATCACCAGCATGCTATCGTTTTAAACAAACAGAATCACTCCAGAGCCGAAAAAATCATAGCTTAATACATGAGCCATCAATCCCCATATATCTGGAGAAAAGGGATGTTATGCTTGTCACCCGCAGGAGCAGACATGCAGCCTCCCTGGTACAAGGAAAGAGCCACCTTTTTCAAAAAAGTGTCATTTTTTCAAAACGTGATTCAAAGGCACCTATACCAGGCTCAGGCACATTCCTGAGAGCTGCAATACAATATCTGCACAGCGCAGCATGCCCTGCTTCAGGCTTCCTCCTCAGCATTTGTGGAGGGGTTGCAGAGCACAGAGGGAGCCCTGAGGAGTGGAAAGACTGTGTGTACTGAGGAAGCAATCCATTTCCATTTGTATTTCACATCCATTTGAAGTTAAGAAGAGTGCAAAGCTTTTCTCCCATGGGTGTGCCCGCAGGAACTCAGCAAGCCAAGTGAGCTGCAGCTGCAGGGCAAGCAGGCGGCCAGCCCCAGGGCCTGCTGCGCTCCCTCAGACACTGGGGCACCACTGCCTGAAGCTGTGAGATGGCGGCAGGGAGGGGAAGGCTGCGGCAGACTCCTTGCTTCTGCAGAGAGCGCTGAGAAGTACTCGCAGTGTGTCTTTACAAGGCAGTTAGGGCAGCAGTGAGTTTCATGGGATGAAAATATAGCAGAGACATGGCGCAAATCCCAGTCATACTCCTGCATGGTTTCTCTGCCCCACAAGCTCCCCAAGCCGCTCACTGGGCTGGGTCTCAAGCCCTGTCTGTGTCTGCCCCAGTACTGCATCAAGAGATGGTGATTCAAGGGAACCTTTTCCTAATTTGCACTTGGAAATGTGTAAAACCACACCACAGGTAACATCCTGTTCTCTAGAATAAGCTGCTGAAACAGCCTATGACAAAACAGGGAAAAGGAGAGGTCTCCTAATGGTTGGGTTTCTTGTCCCAATTCCCTTTATATGGAGTCTCCAGCACAATATGGAAGTATTTAGATGCCCTTAGGAATGCTTTTTAAACTGTCTTTCTTAAACAGAAGAAATTGAAACAGAAATAGGAGCCAGGCCCATCCAGTGTCACACTGGAAACCCATAGCGTCGCAGGGACGCAATTCAGTGCTCTGAACTACTTTTCCACCACTACCATGCCACTGTTCCTCCTCTTTTAGGATGCTCCAAGAGCTACTTGCCCCCTCCTCATTCTACTCTTCATCAGACAGGCCCTGAAAAATTGTCAGAATATCAAGCTGAAATCAAAATAAGGAAGAAGTCGAGAGTTCCCTTGGAAACTGGAAAATAATTCAAAAGCCTAAAAAAAAAAATCTAAATCTGTAAGGGAAAAGGGACAGTTCTTGACATCACTTGAAACATAGATTGTGAGACTTTATAGATATAACACCTGTTTCTCTTTCAAATTCTGAAGATAAAGAGAGAATCAAAAGGGAAAGAATTGAGACACAATATAGTTTTTTAAGATTTCTATTAGCTTTTTATTTGGACTAGGACGTATTTACTGCAGAGTTAAGCATCTTTCATAGTTACAGATTCTCTATTTATATCTGCTAACTGTGCAAATTTCCTGGTTCCCTGATTCCACACCAGCTGCTGGGCACAGCTGTGCTCCAACAAATGCACCAAAACCAGCAGAGACTGCTGCAGGACTGTCATACTTCCCTGATTCCACCTGCATCTGGAAGAGGAAATCATAGCACTTTTCTTACTCAGTCCTGACACAGCTCAACAGAACAACACAAATTTGAATAAAATATTTATATATATATTAAAATAAAAAGACCAGTCTAAGGTTGCAAGATTTAACACTTTTCAAACATGGCACTAGCACATCCCCCACGCAGTACACAATTGCCAACAAAAAGAACATGGGAATATATGTGTACAGTCACTTGCAAAACTCTTGGACAGAGAAGAGGATATCCTGTTAGCAATTAGACAAGTGGACAGATCAAGGCACAGAATTGCAAGTAATTTACCATCTGGCACCAAAGTAGTTTCAGTTTAATGGAAAGAAGGGGATGTAAAAGCAGAGCAACAAGAAAAGTGCCTCATCAACATGCTGCAGCTGTATGACTGCATATTTGGCAACTAAATCTTGAAATAGGTTTCAGAATGTAAATTTCACATTCATGTGAGCATCAAATTCTATGCTGCAGTGAGAACAAAGCTGCATTTGGGAGTAAGGACTCAGGAGCAGCCCCTACCTGATGGGCACTACTGACTAGCTGGATCCTGCCCCTGATTTCCCCCAGTCACTAGTAGAGTACTGGCTGTTGTGAACATAATTCTTACCTTTAACAGACCCTTTGCTCTGAAGGCATGTTGCTTATGTTTCGGGATTTTATGCCAAGAGCTGATCCCCTAAATTCTACACAGGGCAACCCTAATCTTTGACAGAATTTCTTGCTTTTATGCAACAGAACTCAAATGTTTTGCCTATTATTATACAAAGCACAGGACAGCGTGACTGCAATGCAAGTGAACTAAAACTGCACTTTGTGCTGCCCTGACTAGTCTTTTTATTATTATTATTATTATTTTGCTGATGAGCAATCTTTGGGAGGACAGCTTGGCAGTCAGACAAGCCTCTGTCATCTGCTTGCCACAAAGATGATCAGCTAGTGAACAGCACTAACCATACTTGCTTCTGCTCATACACAGGCTATAGGGAATGAGCCTTTCACTAGGCTCTCCGTTACCATCCATTTACTGACAGACCTTGGAGACATGGTACACTTCACTATGTTTCTCATTCTCACACCACTCTGTGTATACCTCTTCTAATTGGGATTTCAGTTTTCTTGGCAACAGCTCTTTCCTACTCTGCGTTTGACAATACCTTCCTTAATAGCTTCCTTTTCTCATCTGATAGTGTAACATATCACATACTACTGTTTCCAGTTTGCCTAAGCCTAGAGTTTGTTCCACAATTCTTTACTAAGACGCACCAAAGAAACTGAGCTATTTAAAAAGTTATTATTCTTACATAATACAATAAACCCTTTTAGTCTTCCTAATTCAGAATGAGTTATTATGAGTAATTACATTAAGAATCAAACAAACTATACTTTGGGAATCACTGTCTTGCATTTTTTATATATTTATTCACTTTCTCACTAATTGGGAGAACATATGGAGTTATTATCAGGATTTAGAAAGAAAAAGAGATCTTTTGAAGTTAGAAGGCATTTCCAGGTTTTCATTATTCAGAGGCATACATTTCAAGGATCCATACAAACCAGAAGCAGAACAGCTAGACAGAGCTCATTCAGTTCCCTTCCCTTTCTTCCCTCCTACAAAACACATTACATTAAGGAATAGAGTAGCCTGGCCATTCTGTGTTTTTTTAGCCACTTCAGTTTCCAGTGTTTAACTGATGTGATTTCCATCACTACCCTGGGGTTTCTATTACAGCAAAGTAAAACAAACAACAAACAAACAAAAAAATAAAGCTTATTAACAGAATATTGTCTATGATGTTCAACACTTTCCTTTTTTAGTTTAGTTCATTATTCTTATGAACTTCCTTAAATAATTCCCATTCCTTGAGGAAAGTAGTCCTTCCATGAGTGCAGATTACATCATGCTACCCTCAGGTTATCATCTCAACAAGGAGTATACACTGAACTCTTCTGATCTCTCTCTAATTCCTCCCTTCAGCCTTCTGACTATATTTCAATTTTTTTTTTTGCCAATTTCCTTTCTATTGTTGTTTTTAGTCTAAGCTATTTGACAGTAGACTCTTTACACTTTTATATATACTTTATATACACTCTATACACTTTCATATTTATAGGAAATAGTCATGGAAGCTTGTTAGGGGAATACACTTGTTATACTCTTATTTGTTTAATACACATTTCTACCAACAATT
>VXAV01005789.1:105094-125171 GCA_013399715.1 Alectura lathami | reverse complement strand
TCCTCTTGCAGTCACACAAGCAACAGAGGAGAAATCTGAGCTATAGAAGAGTTCTTCTTTTCACAACTCTACTTTCCAGCTCTACCCAAGACCAGGTAGGTTAGACAGACTGACCTACCTTCTAATCTCTAATGCAAAAACTCCTTTAAGAGAGGAATAAGGCATATAGAGATAGCTACTCTGCATGTATTTCTCATTCTGAGCACAAGTATAGGACTGCCTGAGCTGTCAATATAAAATGCTTTTCAGCTGAGGGCTGAACAGTCATTTTCCATTTTTACTCATTTAATGAACAGTACTGGATAAAAATTCACTATTTGAAATACCACATCTTTCTTTTCTCAACGGTTTGAAATGGGGTTGGTGGGTATTGGGCAGTCAGACTTAAAAGTCCAGTTCCACATGACGCCATTTGAATCCAAAACTCTGGTGCTTTGATACAACTTCCAAGAGTAATCCCCTGCAACCAGCCCTGTCCTTCTTCTCCCTTTAGCCATATTGCAACATAAAGGATTACAATTCTTCCTTGTTCAGAAGCGGAAAAATGTTAAATTGTTCAAAAGAACACCAGATTAGAATGGTGGGAAGCCCTCATCCAGAGGGGTTTAGGATGACCACAAGAACACCTGCAGGCCATAAAAAATTGAAACATCATGAAACTAAGACCACTTAGCATGAAGTTGCTTTTCTTGTATGTTCTCCCTGCCACCTTGCCTATTCAGTGGAATGACTTTTGCATCAATGTGATGAATATGTCCTGAGTTTAGGTTTTACCTACACACCACCTATAATCACAAAGCAGGAACTAGCTCCAAAACTNCCTCTGCACCTTACCCTCCAATTTTAACCTCCTTGCTCTCGATCACTCTTTCCTCTATGAGTTCTTAGGCCCTTTAGAAGAGTGAGTAAGAGTTGTTTAGTTCAGAAGTGTCATGTTCCAGGCTCTGATACTTAGTGATGGATTCACCAGGACCACCCTGTGAGCTGCTCTGGTCATTCACTGCCTGTGCAAAAAGGCAGAGAAACCAAGCAGATCTGATGGAGCTAATACCACCAGATATGACCTTTCCATGCTTGTGGTGATGGCTGTGCTTTTGAATATCCTTTCCATATCACACAATAGCCTCATCCGATCAATCAAAGTGTCCAAGGGGTGACTGCCTATCTCCACATGGAGAGAGTCAATTAAGGGAGCATCATGAATGCCAAGTCCTTCCTTTCCCCAAGATGAATAGAGAAAAAATGAGAGAGCAAATGACAGCGCTGTGCCAATGTCTGCCTTTCAGCTTGAAGGCTTCCACTGGGCAAAGCAGAGAGATAGAAAAAGCTAATTTCATAGATAACATCTCCAAGGCCTACACAGTCATTTTAAATATAGGAAATAATTTTTTATGACAGAAGAATCTACCTCATCCTGGCCACTTCCATCACGATATTCCATTAATTGAAATGACAATTGGTAGTCTCAGCAGAAACACAAACTGATCTGATTCAAGGGTATGAAAAGGGAAAGGAGTATGAAGCCACAGGGACTGAGATCAGCCACTGAGCAACAAAAGGCTCAAAGATACCATGTGGTCTGAAGCGACTCTTAATCTCAGCAGTTTAGCTGCCTAACAGGTCACAACAGACATGGTGCACGCTCAAAACAAGCTAGCCCATTCTGGATCATACATCTAACACGTGTAATGCTGGGAAAGCTAGAATGAGATGGTGACAAGTATTTCCTTTCTGCATGGTGACTTACAACTGCAGATGATCCAAGATTTAGCAAACCACCTTCCTTTGATACAGTGTGATTCAGGCAAAACTGACCTGCTATGATAACATTTCCTTTAACCTGAGAGTCACCTGAGCGGCACTGTGCCTTGACTTACAGATGGGGTGCACTTTGTGGCTTGTATTAAGGAGAAGACATTGATCTGAGCTACCGCTTATAAACCAGCAGATAAATATGCCACTACAGTATCAGTCGTGAGGAAGAAGCCTATACTAGCACAAGTGTAATATGCTAAAAGCATTAACTAAATGTTCTTACTGATTCCACCCATGTAACATCTGTTTTGTTGTTCAAGTGCCCTTTATAGGAGCTGACAGTGGCAGAAAATCTAATAGTTTGGGATGATCATATTTCTTCAGCTGGGAGAACCTTGTAAAAGCTACACTCAGTAATAAATAGCCAGTTTAGAGAAAGATAGCAGAAATTATTTTTCTGTGGCATCAATTAACATATTAAGATAAGATAAAGAGCACCTGGAGTACTTACAAATTCACATGCAGCAAGGATGGCAGACATGGCCTTAAATATCAAGAGCATATGATGATGGAGGCAGGATGAGGAAAAAGGAAAGATAAAAACCATAGCCATGTAATTATAAAATATAGGAGAGAGAATCGGTTGATTTTTATACGGTCTCAGATTTTCCAGCTGCTCAGCAGATGCTGTTGAATATTGTCACATCAATGAGACTCTTCGAAGCTAAAGTTCAACATCCTAAAGACCATGAAATGATCTTTTCCCAAAAAGATGTAACCACCATGACTGCAGAATTAACTGCACACTCTTCTGTACTGAGGATATCACAAAGGCATTACAAGGCACTAAAGGCCATCACTTGTCCCACTGATATATATTCAAAGTGGAGTGGAAAGGCTCACAGTAGGACTCCACAGAACTGAAAGACTCTGAAATTGTTCCTTCATATTGTTTGTGTTCCCTTACAAGACCCACTTTGGCTGCCCTGTCCTTACTGTATCTAGAGCAATATCTGATGCATCTTGGGAACTCTTTGGGTGTTGGAATAGAAATTACCTCATGGACGACAAGAAAAGGAGGCAAAGAGAGGAAATACAAAACCTGTAGGTAGAAGCTGAGTTTACATAAAGGCCTTGAGCTTAATATAGTTGAATAAACCAGAAGTCAGAAAACTAAACAGTAACCTTTTACACTGAGACAGCCAGTCATCATGGAGACAAACAAGGGAGCTAAGCACAAAACAAAACAAAAACAAACAAGCAAGCAAAAAAACACCACAGGTCTGGCCTGCATTTCTTGAGCAGAATAATTGTGTATAGCATATGCCACAGTAGTAGCTGCTTGGGCTGGATATAGAGGGAAATAGTCAGGTATTACAAATGGATTGACAGAAAATGAGAAAATGAACTTATCACACAAATGTCCTTAGCAAAGCTAACATGCTCAGATAATATTGAAGAGACTTTGCTAAGAAATTACTAAGTCATAAATGCAAATGGGTGTGAAGGGATTACTTGAACTTTTTCCAGATTCTGATAGAGTCTTTTCTGCTGCTGTTTGGAGACATTTTGGCAAACTGTACAGCAGGGACCTTCCTTACACTAGTAAGTCAATGACAAAATGAGTTGAAGGACAGACCTGATCTTTAACATCTTTGACTTTATCTCATGGAATCATAAAAATTATTCTGATGTTTTGACTTTCCTCAGGTCTTTGAATATTCAAGATCTAGCTGGGATTAAAAGCATTAAAACACTGCAGCAAAGGCTTTACTCCTAATATGTCCAGCATCCCCAGGAAGCATCAGTCCCTGGACAGTCTGATTTGGTGGCTGGCAGCCCTGTCCATGGCAAGGGGGTTGGAACTAGATGATCTTTGAGGTCCCTCCCAACCCAAGCCATTCTATGACTCTATAAGAAAAACTATTCTCAGCAGACACCTAGCATTTCACTGCAGAATGTGAAGGACTGGACTGTCTAAAAAGCATCAACACATTGGAGTGTTTTTTTTTAAACAAATCTTCAAATACATAATTGTCCTCAAACATCTTCACTAAAATGAAGAAGAAATCTCTGCTGCTACCTGTGCTTGAGACAGCAAAGGATGCAGCACCTAAACCATGTAGTAAATGATTTTGTAGCATTTCTTATTACCAGTAATTTTACAGCATCTCAGTTTATTGCATACATAATGGGCAGATGTTTGTTGTCATTAAACTGTTCTTAGCAAACATTGCCATAAAGGTATTTGGCAGATAATAAAACGGAATGTGTATCCCTATGCTCAACATCAGCATTGCCAACAGCAGGTACATTGCTGTTCACAAACAGTATGCTGCAAAACATGGAGCAAGCCTGGCTTGCTGAGGAGCTAATCGCCCACCTGTGAGCAAACCTAAACAGGACGGGGGAGAACTGGAGTGGGATATCTGTGTCTGCTGCAATGAACACTGGGTGCAGTTCAGCAAAAGACACGGCCTGGAACAAGACTTTTCTGCCTTACCTGGAAAGGACTCAGGGAATGCCTGGTTCTGAGCAACTAACTTCAAAGGTTTAAAATCTAAATCTCAGTACCTTTTATTTCAGTCTTACATGGCTGGCATTCTCATACCAACCTGCATTTTCTAATCTTATTAGTATACACCTCTTAGTAAAAGAAAGGCCAATCAAGGCAATTAAGTAGGAAAAAAAAAAAAAAAACCATTAAAAAGCGAGCAATCAACAACATTCAAGTTTANTCATGGCATTTTCACTGCAGCTACAGGAAACAGATAACATGAATACAACATGCATTCATCTCCTCCTGCTTGTTTAATGACAGGGCTTTGGGGTTCTTCTCAGAAAACTCTGTGGGTTGTGAGGAGGTACCTTGTTATCACAGCGAACAAGTACATCACGCTCCATGAGTCAGACCCCAGCTTCCACCCTTAACACTTCCATTTAGTGCAATTAACAGGGGGCTGCTGTGACCTGATCCTGTGGCTGATATCAAATATTAACAAATTAGAAACCAAAAAGCACAGAAGACAGTAAGTACCTAAAACACACTGAAGAGCCTTCGTAGTAGCTGAACCACCCCACCCTCTCCCACCCTCCTGCCTTTTTGTATCAGCTCCCCAGCCCTTCTTCTGGACAGACTTGTAACTCACACAAATTTCTGTTGGGTTCTGTATGAGAAAGTATTTCACTAACGACAGGAGGAAATGCACCACTGTCATGGTTTTCAACAAGTATTCCTTATCATGACACCATGTAATACGCTGACACAGGTGGGAGGGCTGCTAAGGGAAACCACAGCCCCCAGAATGCTCCTGTCCCTTCCCACGTGGTTTCCGGGTTCTGGGAGTTCCTCCTCCCTTTTGTCTCTGATCACCATTGTGGACGCACACATATCCTTTCTTCCATATATATTTTTTCCAATTTGCCAGATTTATTGCTCTCACACCCTTTCATATTCTATTACCTCATATTTCTTTGCCATTCTGAGTAAACTAATTATCTTTTATCTCAATTGTGCCACCTGTTTTCTCACTCCTTTACCCAGCTTCCCGTGAGGGGAGGGGTGTGGGAGGCAGTTAGGCCCTGTCCAGGGATAATCTTTAATTAACCCACGACAGCTACCCATGGCATTCAAGGATCCTCTTTGTCAGCTCTCTCAAAGTCTGCCCCACATCTGATGCCTTTATTCAAACTAACTAGCAAAAAGGCAGACCTGGCGGACAAGGTATTCTAGAGCAGAGGCTGCACTGAAGCTACTGTTTTCTGACATTCCCATTCTTTCTAAGACCCAAGGATGCAAGAATGACTAAATACTACCAAGAGTACAGCTCCAAGCTTTTTTTTTTTCCCTACCTGACACACAGCAACCCAAGGCCTAGCAAACTCAGTACAAAGCCACAGTACATACTTGCAGTCATAATAGCTTCTATCACATTCAGTTCACTGTGTCTGCCATTTATTTCTGAGAACACCAAAAACTGCCTTTTCAGCTTAGGAATCTCAGGCATAATTAAGTCTTGCTCTCCACCATGCATACATTAATCAGGTATAGCAGGAGTGCATCAGAGTTTGGTGACCAGGGGGAGGTGAGGAGATCATTACCACGTACATTTCAGATGCAGGCACAACTGCATGCAAGGACATATTGTGTCTGGAAAGTTCAAGTGTCCTTATGAGAGAGAGAATTTAGGGCAAGGGGGGAAGGGGGGAAATTGTTCACAGACTAAGAAGAGTAGACTACAAGGGACTCAGGGCGTCACTTTGAGAAGGGATTGTGTCCCTCCCTATCTGTCAGCCTCTTTTCTATCTCCTTTGCTTTATGTTCCCCCACCCCAAACCAGACATGCTCTCTTTTGATGATCTAGTAGCCTTGGCAGTTTGACACAGTCAATTCCTCCCTAGCACAAACAGCTGCCTTATGGAGTGCAGCAATACTCAATGATCAGACCAGAATCTCCACATAATCAATGAAAGGAGACAGGCAAATCACCAAAAGGAGGCAAGCAAATTGCATAATTGTTTTGAATTTCTCCTGAGAAGTGACTACCTCCCCATGCTGACTGCACAGAAAACTTGGGTTTTTAGCACAAGTCCTCATTGCCAGGCCTCTACTCTTTTAATCTTAGAGTGCTTATCTGAAGAAAGAGATCACACTACTACTTTAATTGAGTTCATGCCACTTGCAAAGCCAGCAGAGTCATCCCATGTCTTCTTTTCCAACTCTGAGTACAGCCACACCACCATTCCCTTCCAACAGCTACTGTGGGATCTCTGACATTTCAGAAGCTTGTCTGAAGGCTGCAACGTTAATTAAGCAGCCCCTTAATTTTAACAGTGGTTTGAAAAGAGTCTTCCTTTATTTGATTTCCAAGATTGCCACACTGATTTAGACTGGGTAGGATTACAGAATTATAGAATCATAAAGGTTGGCAAAGACCTCTAAGATCATCTAGTCCAACCATCTACCTAACACCACTATGCCCACTAAATCATGTCCCTAAGTGCCATATCTACACATTCCTTGAACACCTCCAGGGAAGAAGACTCCACCACCTCACCCCCTGGGCAGCCTGTTCCAATGCCTGACCACTCTCTCAGAGCAGAAGTTTCTCCTAACATCTGACCTGAACCTCCCCTGGTGCAGCTTGAGGCTGTTACCTCTCATCCTGTCGCTGTCACCCGGGAGAAGAGGCCGACCCCCACCTTCCTACAGCCTCCTTTCAGGTAGTTGTAGAGGGCAGTAAGGTCTCCCCTGAGCCGCCTCTTCTCCACACTGAACAGCCCCAGTTCCCTCAGCCACTCCCCATAAGACTTGTGCTCCAGGCCCTTCACCAGCTTCGTTGCCCTTCTTTGGACACATTCCATGGCCTTGACGTCCTTCTTGTAGTGAGGGGCCCAAAACAACACAGTACTCAAGGTGTGGCCTCACCAGAGCCGAGTACAGCGGGTCGATCACCTCTCTGGTCCTGCTGGCCACACTATTCCTAATGCAAGCCAGGATGCCATTGGCCTTCTTGGCCACCTGGGCACCCTGCTGGCTCATGTTCAGCCAGCTGTCAACTAGCGCCCCCAGGTCCTTTTTCTCTGCACAGCTTTCCAGCCACTCTGCCCCAAGCCTGTAGTGTTGCATGGTATTATTGTGCCTGAAGTACAGGACCCAGCACTTGCCCTTGATGAACCTTATACCTCATGCAGTTAGCCTCAGCCCATCCATCTAGCCTACCCAGATCCCTCTGTAGAGCCTTCCTGACCTCAGGCAGATCAGCACCTCCTCCCAGCTTGATGTTGTCTGCACATTTACTGAGGATTCACTCAACGTCTTCATCCAGATCATCAATAAAGATGTTAAACAGGACCAGCCCCAATACTGATCCTTGGAAACACCATTCATAACAGATTGCCAGCTGGATTCGACTCAATTCACCACCATTCTCTGGGCCCAGCCAACCAGCCAGTTTTTTTACACATCGAAGAATACACCAAGCCATGGGCTGCCAGCTTCTCCAGGAGAACGCTGTGGGAAACAGTGTCAAAGGCTTTACTGAAGTCCAGGCAGACTACACCCACTGCCTTTCCCTCATCCAAAAGGCGGGTCACCTGGTCACAGAAGGAGATGAGGTTGGTCAAGCAGGACCTGCCCTTCATGAACCCATGCTGCCTAGGCCTGATCCCTCACTTGCCCCACATAAGCCGTGTGATTGCATTCAAGATGATCTGCTCCATAACCTTCCCTGCTACTGAGGTCAGGCTGGCACTCCTGTAGTCTCCTGGATAATCCTTCTGACCCTTCTTGTAGATGGGCATCACATTGGCAAGCCTCCAGTCCCCTGGGACCTCTCTGGTTGACCAGAACTTCTGATAAATGATGAGCAGCTTGGCAAGAACTTCTGCCAGCTCCCTCAGTACCCTTGGGTGGATCCCATCCGGCCCCATGGACATGTGATAGTTTTGGTGGAGTAACAGGTCTGTAACTGTTTCCTCATGAATTGTGGGGGGTTTATTCTGCTCTCCATCTCTGTTTTCCAGGTCAGTGGGCTGAGTAGCCTGAGGATGCCTGGCCTGACTATTAAGGACAGAAGTAAACAACGCATCGAGTTCCTCTGCCTCTTCCTGATCGTTAGTGGCAACGTTCCCTGCTGCATCCAATAAAGGATGTAGATTCTCCTTGGTTCTCCTTTTGCTGTTAATATATTTATAAAAACATTTTTGTTGTCTTTAACAACAGTGGCCGGGATGGAAAACTCAAGGACTTAATAAATAAAGGCACAGACTTTGGTGCAAGGTGTGAAATGGTGACCACACCTAACTAACTGCCAGCACTCACTGCTGCCTTTGCTTAGACTCATAGTACAGCATTGAGCACATCTGGCCAGTGAATTCCACTGCATTTTCATCTCCTCTCCCTCCTGTATCACCTGCCATTGGCTACAGAGACAGAAAGAAACACACAAGCAGAGAAAGTGAAATTTAGGAAAACTGGAGACAATCTTGCTTGACAAAGTACTTTGTCTCTGACATCCTAAGGATCAAAATGCTGATGCCCACTCTAGTTTCTATGGCAAGGACACAAATGTAGGTACACCTAATAGAAGCCTACAGGCTTTGTCTGCCTCTGACTCCAAAATATTCTTTTCCCTTAACTAGCTCACTAAGAGATGAGTACAGAAAACTCATACTTACCAAAAGAACCAGAGCAGTCTGCAGCCTTTGACTCCCTGACATAACCTCCATTGGATGGGAAGCAAATTAGACATTGACAGGTTTTTGTCATGTCTCATGACGTTTTTTCAATGCTATTTCAATTACCACCAAGGGGAAACTACATTATCATAGAAACATAAAATGGTTTGGTTGGAAAGGACCTTGAAGATCATCTAGTCCTACCCCTCTGCTGTGGGCAGGGACGTCTTTCACTAAACCAGGTTGCCTAAAGCCAACCTTACTGCAGACACTTCCAAAAACGAGGTGTCTACAACAACTCTCTCTGGGCAGCCTGTTCCAGTGTCTCAACACCCTCGTCATTAAAAATTTCTTCCTTATATCCAAACTGTATCTATCCTCTTTCAGTTTAAAATGGTTGCCCCTTGTCCTAAATTTAGGTGTTTTCATGCCCTTAACCTACTGATTTCACTGGTCATAAATGGAATAAAAAGCAACATCTAAAAGCACATGAGATTAATCCTGTTCTTTATGTCACTGGTTAGCTTTGAATTCTCTTCTGAAAGCCACATCCATGAGATAGATCTGAGTGCAGAAAGTCCCGTATCACAGGGCTGGTCCCTCCTAATACCGCAAACAGACCAAGGGCAATCACAACTGCAGTTCTGACGGGAAACAATGTATATGGTAGTGTTTTTTATTATGTCTAAAGCCTAGTCACACAACAATTGGTCAAAACAATTCACAACACTGTGGCTGAGAAAACCTCTGATGCTTTCCAGAATTATCTAATCCAATGTAGCCTACAAGAGCAAACTGCTGAGCTGACTCTGGCATAGCCAACGCACATGAATCTTACAGCACTACATTTTCACCCATGTCCTAAGTACGGATGGAGGTGTTGACGCTTCAGCTGTTTTAAGGACCACTGTCAATCAACTGCTATCATTGCTCAGGGCAGTGTCCTGCAAATAGCTAGCTGTGAGAAGCTTTATGAATGATCAGATATTCTACTGTAAAACCTAAAAACCCTACCCAGGCTACAGAAAGAATTCTAGTCATTAACAAAAACTTCCTGCAAAGACGAAAATCCTCTGAAGAGTCAATGAATTACAAAATCTCATGTCTGCCTAATATTTTGTGCACAGTATCTAACGTTCACATTCTTTCTCATAGGTCATACAGTATTATAATCTACAGTTAAAAACGGGTAACACAAGCAAAAAAAAAATCCAAATTTCTAATTCTAAGACATATGCTATAACCACTAGGCCATGGTGCCAAGAAGGTAACAGAAAGAGTGTGCCGAAAGCCCTAAGGTTAATAGGGCTGACAGTTGATAGTTTTTTCTTTGGTGTACTATGAGGTACACTCATAGTGTACCATTCACTTCATTCCAAGGGTGTCACCAGCACAACAAGGACAACGGCAATTAGTGGAATCACCTCTAAAAAGAAGAAATATATAGCTTACATATAAGAAATATATGATATTGAGAAATATATAGCTTACATATGTTACTGGGATACATCATCTGTCCCAAGCAAGAAAAATCACAATAACCCAATCACAATAACCCACAAAAACCACAATAACACCTGATACTGTTTCCAGTAATTTGTCTGACTCCTCACCTATGGCAGCATTTTCTGCCTTAGAAGACAAACTGTACTCAGCCAAAGGGACCCCAGAATCTGAAGAAAGTGACTTCTAGTTTAGGGAGTAAAGTGACAGGTGAAGAAGTTAATTTCATGAAATGCAAGTGGAAAAAGACTGGAAAGAAACAATCAGAGATGAGAGCTTTCCTAGTATCAGGACTGGAACTCAGCATTGGAAAGACAAACATGGGCAGGAGAAAGTCTCATGGAAACACTAGATTTTGTTCTAGGACCCCTGCACATCTTCAGCTCTGCATAACTGAGGTCAGAAGACTCAGCTTACCTCGCTCACACGTTCTCCCCCAGTAGCCAGTGCCGGTGCAGTCACAAATGAAGCGGTTCCAGCCATCCTTGCAGACTGCGTTATTCTTACACGGGTAGCTGTCGCACTGCTTGGTGCTCAGGCGGGAGCAGGAGGACTTGACCCCTGCTGCGTTCTGTGCCTCTGCCAGCTGCCGGATGTTCTTGCTTCGCCCGTCGATGAACAAGTCTCGGATACAGCCAACGTAGCCATAGTTCAGCATTGCTGTCCAGAGCTCGGTGGGGAGGATGAGTCCTGCCCGGTTCTCTGGCAGCCCACCCAGGTACATGTCGCCTTCCAGATCTAGGATCTCACTCTCCCCACTAGCGGTGAACGGGGTGCGTCTGCTGTTCACGGATATAGTACCTAAATGAGGAGGGTAAGGAGACATCAATCAATGCTTTCACTTAAGGCCTCAGTCTAGATCACTTCTTCCTATAATTGAGTGAGTTTTAAGGTTCAGTGCAAGAAAGTAAATATTCTTCTCTACACAAATACACAAATATAAGGTCACAAACATAAAAATGCAATGGCTAAATTCATTATTCAAAGGCATTCATCCAGCAAAACAAAGACTTACTGAGAACATACAGGAATTTGATGGTATCAGGAACAGAGAAGAAAAATGGTAGGTAAAAGAGTATTAATTCATGTGACATAACTCTTAGAGGAAACTTTTCACAAGTACCTTCAAAGCTGGACCTGGATGATGGGACAAAATAGACCCTCTTCAAGTGAGTAAATGACACCAAATTGGGGAAAATGGCTAATGCACTGGAGGAAATACAGGACTACCTGTCAGAGAAACCTTTAAAAGCTGAAGAGAAGGGCTGATAGACATGTTTGATGTACAACAATAAATACCAAGTCGTGTACCTGGGGTGAATAACCTCACAGATAAGTATAGGCTATGGACCATCCAGGAAGGGAGCTGAGGATATGGTGGGCAACAACTTGAACTTGAGCCAGTGGTGTACACTTGCAGTGACAAGAGACATCGATCACAAGCTGTAGAAAGGCCAATTCCAGCTCTACGGAACGGAACATTTTTCACCATGAGGGTCATCAAACACTGGAAACATGAACCTCAGAGAGGCTGTGGAATCACAATCCTTGAAGGTATTCAAAACACAACTGGGGACAGCCCTGAAGGAAGCATGTATTTCAGCAGAGTTTGGACTAGAAATCTCCAGAGGTTTGCTCCAAAATAAATAATTCTATGTTTTTACAAAGAAAGTTAAGTATTTTAACTTCCATTTTAGAAATGGAAAAATTGAAGTAGAGAAAGATAAAGGTTACCTCTGGAGAACAGTTATTATGAAAACTGTAGTGACTTCCATATGTGCCAAGCAAGATGTGGGCATACTACACTGAAGCCATTCATAGATATTTCAGGAAGTTGTCACAGCACATAAAATAATCAGAACATACAACACATAAATGTAATCAGAACACTTGAAACAGTTGCAGAGAAATGAAGTGTCTTGTTTAAGGTCAAATATCTGAAAAAAAGCAGGAAACTTTAACACGGGTCTCTAATCTCCCAAAGCAGCATACTCTTCAAAAAAGAATTCAGCAGCTTTTGTGATAAGGACATATGTCCACCAGACACTCTGCAAAATATCAGCAATTCACTCTTCCTAGCAATAAATCATCACATCCAATTGCCTTGTCATTACGGTAGTCTGTCCTCAGAGAGGACTATCCATGCTTTAAGATTAATTCCACATCATCGCAGTTTTATCATAACGCCTACAATAAGGTGGGAGAGTTTAGTTAATAGAGTCAGCTCTATTTTGTGTCTGTGAGAAAATGTAGCCAAGAACATATGCTCTTTCTTCAGTTGTAATAGGTGTTGTCTTGGAGAACAGCATGTATGACGCAGAGACAAGGTATTTCATGTGTGTGAAATAGGAAAAATGTCAGAGGCAGCAGAGTGCCAGAAGCAATAGAGGCATTACAAATTAAAGGCTCACAGAGAACTAGGATTATTTGATGAATCATTTTGTAAAAGCCAGCTGCAGCATCGCAGACATTTTTCCTTTTACATTGTAAGTAAAGAGAAGATGTGCCAATATACCTACGTAGGTGCAGCGTGTCACAGAGCCACAGGATCACAGCTACCTTTCCACTATCTCCACTGCCACTCCTCAAAAGCAGCACATGAAGCATACGTCACCCAAAAGACTGAACAAAACACTAGAGGGCTGAGCTCCAGACAGCTGCTACTATAGAGAAAGCAAACAACACCTGCAGAAGCCACAAAGGTAAAGAAATCCCCTAAAAGAGAAGAAATACTCAATGCCAAGGAGAATTGTAGAACCTGAAGAAAGAGAATGAGATTGTAATAAATAACTAAATAAATAAATAATAGGCCAGACATCAGCCTAAACTTTCTGCCAGTGTTTTGTACACTACAACCTTTTCTGCAAGGATGTTATATTAGCTCCAGGACCAAGACCAAGCTACTGAAATGGAAGAATTCTGAACTGACCCTAGGAAGGAGAAGTTAGATAGGCTAACTTTTTTCTTTCCCCTCAAACTCCATGTTTGCAACTTGGTTGAGATACTTGGAATCCCAGCTCGGGAATTCAAAAGCATCAGTCTCCTTTCCAGTCCCTCAGGCACTTCATGCAGCGCTGAAGGACAAACAAACAACGTAGTTCCAGGGGCAGAGCTGATATATAAAACATTGCACTCATGCAACTGGACAGAGAAGCTTCCAGTGAGATTTTTAGTGTCTGACTGGATGGGATATCGTGTTTTGTAGCCAACGACCAACCGAAAACACCATCTTGTGTAACATGCTCAGTGTTCCTCTGCTGGAAACTGTGACAGGTTTTGTAGATGCTTTGTAGGAGCATTCCTCAGGGACAGAAAGGTTACAGGACACTAGATGTCCATGTCCAAGCTGTCAGCTTCTGTCAGACTACAGAGAAAAAAACAGCTGTTTTTCTGTTGGCAGGCAGCACAGACCAAAGCATACACAAAGCCTATGGGGACTGGAGATGCCAGAGGTTATCTGAGCAAGACTGCCATGTTTCCCCAGCATTTGTGCTCCTGCCTTAGTACTATTCAGTAGTGAATATTTGGATTTTAGACTATTTTACTAAGCTCAGCAGAGCCTGAAGTTTTGGACTGTTTCTGAAATGGGAAAATGCAAAGGAGATGACACCTAATAATGGACTGCCTGCTTTAGTAATAAGAATCACAACCTTTAGGTCACTAGCTCATTAAACCCGAAAAGCCATTTGGTGGCCTACATTAAATAAGTTCATTATTTTGGTTCAGTTTCTACAAAACAGGTATTTCCATTTAAAAATAATAATAGTAAACAGAAAAAAATATCAAAGGTGTAGCCATTCTTTGGTCTGCACATGGGGGAGAAAAGCCAAGGACTAAACAAAAACGGATCCTGAACTTCCTTCTCACATCTACCAAAACACCATAGGATAAGTGTAGCTGATGCTTGGTAGAGATATGTCATGGAAAATTGAATGCCAGTATCCTGGTTACCTGAAAGACACAACATCAGTCACTAGGACCATTATCCCAGCATTAGCTGTCAGCAGAAAAAGCAATTTAAAAAAAGGAGCGAAAGGAGGGAACATGAAAATGTGTTCATTCCTGTTGAGCAAAGTGCTTTAAAATCAGAATCTGCTATCTCCAATCAGTGTCCAGGCCGTCAGAAACCTTCCCAACGAACAACAAACAAGCCAGTCCCACAGCCTCACCCACAAAGTGGCAATAACAACTGTCACACCCTCCTAGACAAATGAATATGGGTGCCTCTTGCTGGCTTTTTACAAACTTTCTTAGCAGGGAGCTTAGTGACATTTCTCTTTCTCCTCCTCCTGCAGCTGCCTCTCCAGGGACCAGACAGTCCTCAAGTGAGCAAGCAAAACTGAAGGCAGTACTGAATGCTAGTAATTGAGTTTATCCTTGGAAGTTAATTAAATTTTAGCAATTCTAAGGAAATCAAAGCTCAATTTATTTATTTATTTAGGGCTACTTTTATAAAACGTTCCTATCGATGTCTTTAGGAGATAGCAATATATAACCACACATATTAAGCCCTAGTAGAGCGCAATGCAAAGTACAAAAAAACTCCTTACATCATCAAAGGAAAAGGAAAAGACTAGCTTCAGGCAAAGACCTGTTCAAACAGCTAGGCTTTGCACAGTATCTGAAAGTCAGCTCTTTTGAAAACTTAAGGCAAGCAAATTCTAGCGCTGCGTTCTCTGTACCGAGGACATTCTGTGACTGGAAATATAAATTTAAGGAACTAATACCATCATCTGGAGATCTCCAGACAAATCCCAAATCTGTTGGCAAATATAAGTGAAATTACCTCTGAAGCGACATATGGCCTGGCTATCAGATCCCAGCAGTCCAGAAGGAATTTGCGTACAATTGTTCACTTATTCTCAAGAAAAAGTTCCATTATTTAATTTGTTTCCTTACACAATTTCAGAAGCTTCATTAGTATGCTAGATTTATATACAGCATTAGAAACGAACGAAATACCTCTTTGTAATTGCATGGTAAGTACATTTAATGGAAATAAACTAAAATACATTTTTGAAAATGAGAAGCTACAAGTTAAAAAGAAACATCCACTGAATCCTGACCCAGATATTTAGACTTGCTAAAGACTTGGCATACAGGCTGTGAGTAAAGAAGAAATCTAACTGAAACCTCCAACATGCTAAAGGAAACAGAATAGGATGAAAATGTTGATTTGTCACCAGGATTTTGTCACTGGTTGTACACATGAATTTTATTTTCCTCGTGACAAGATCCAAACCACTTGTTCTTTAAAGGCACAAGATCCAGGAGAAGATGGTAATATTAGGTGACATAAAGAAGTTCTCATTTTGTTTTCTACTCAGTTCCTATTTGAACGGAAATCCAGAGTAAATCATTGAGAACTTCTAAAAACAAGGACTAAATAATAGCAGTCCTGAAGGTTCTTAAACCTCACCATGGCCTACAAAGAATTCATCACTACAATTACATATGAAATTGCAAAGATAGGTCCAGAGGATCAGAAAATTTAGTATAAATCATAGAATCATTACGGTTGGAAAAGACATCCATGTTCATCTAGTTGAACTGTCAAACCATCACCACTATGCCCACTAAACCATGCCCCTAAGTGCCACATCTACATGTGTCCTGAACACTCCAGGGACAGAGACCCCACCACTTCCCTGGGCAGCCTGTTCCAATGCCAGACCACTCTGTCTTAGAAGAAATTTTTCCTAATGTGCAGTTTGAACCTCCCCAGGTGCAACTTGAGGCTGTTACCTCTCATCCTAAAGTTAATGGATTCCCTCTGTGATGCACTACCTGAAGCTCACACTAGACATTTAATGAAAACCTGGCCATTCACATCTTTGTTTTGCTGGATAAATGTCACTGGAGCAAGACCAAGTTTTTATAAGAAGGTGATTTATACCTGGCAGGTTTTGAAGGCTTCTTAGAACCTATACATAACCCTAGGTCTAGATCTGAAAAATGAACAAGTCACCACTCTACCTGATCTTCCGTCTCGTTGAATATCCACATGATACCACTCTCCATCGTTGGCTTTCTTCTGAGTGGCTTTGACTTTAATGGTCCCAGAGCCCATGTCCAGCAGCAAGTAGAGGTTTCCGTCTAGAAGTTCAACCGCAAAGAAGTCTACCTTCGTATTTTTCTGGCTCCTGGCATCTTTCCTTTCCTGAGGCTTGCCATGGGTGAAAAGTATCAGCCCATTGGGTTCGGTGGTTCGGAAATCAAATGAGATGGAGCCCATCCTTTTGGTGTTCCATTTGGGCAAACTAATATATGCCTCAGGTGTCTCAAAGCTGATGGGATCCAGTGTAGCCACATTCTCACATACAAACTTCACTTCCCCATAGATCTTCATCTTAGTATCACCAATCCGTGCCAAGCGAGATAGCTCCAGACGAATGTCGTTATTCTTATAAACAACCTGCCAGACACAAAGAAAAATATCATACATCAATCCTGCATACAGTACAAATGCTCCAATTACTTTCATCCATAGGAGATAAACTTCTCTCAGAAGGCAGTGGGGAGCAGAAGGGAGACCATGCAAGAATCTGACACGATGACAGAATCAGAGAGCAGAACCAAGAGGAATGACAGCAATGGGTACACTGTGATGACTATAGATCAGATAAGCAGGCAGAAGAGAACACTTACTGAAGGACGGGGAGAACAATTAACTCTATTACAGGCCCACTCTGCTGTAAAGGCTTTTGTATATAAAATGCAGTGTATGTCTGGCATCATGCTGTGGCATTTGCATAAATCCCATACAAAGTACATAACAAAGGTTAACCTCCACGTCCATTTCTGCTAACCACAGCAGGGAACTCTGGGTCACCGCTGCAATTTCTTTATTATTCTTATAAGCCCACTTTACTACTAGAAGAGAGATGTAAAAAAAAATGAAGCAAGTTCTTGTGAACTGTTGGTGATTGCCCTGTGATTCCTGAAAAGCTACCTAAAAAAAAAAAAAAAAAAGACTTAAAATTTCTTACCAAGAAATCTTAAAACACAACAGACAAAACTGCAATGTATGTATCTGAATAACACATAAAAACCTGTGTACTGAGTGCCTGAACTTTTACACAATCTAGGGTGAGGACCAGAACTCTGGACTCTGCACAGTGCTACATGAAAGGAAAGTAGGCAAGAGAAGCGTCCCAAACAGTCAAACACTCCTGATCATGGCTAGCTCAGGATAAAGTGTCGACCTTCTCTTTCTCACAGGTACAGAATTAAACTGCTTACAAAACAGCATTTCCCTCTGCCCCATGCCGTCCTTCCAGAGGCAGTGACTGAAGAAAGCATAGAAATGTAATATTCATAAATAGTTCTTCCTCTCTACAACCTTCCATGCTTCCTGAACCCAGAACTGGCACATACAGCAAGCAAAAGCATTTCTGCAAATAGCATAATTTAGATTGAATTAACATTCTGCAACACTACTGAGAACTCTGATTTTTTCTAAGGAGTTATTATTATTTTACAATACTTTGTGGTAGTGTGTATGGTATCATGCATACATAGATTTGATTTCTTCTGCTTTCAAAAAGCTAGCAGGATGAGTTGTCAGCAATTTACTATGACAAGAGAAGGGAAAGGAGACAGGCGTTGTTAATTCTAAAAACATCTGAGCTGGTGTATGGACAGGCTTAAAAACATGCAGATGTAACGTTTGGACACACATCTGTAATACTCAATTTGAAAGGCCAGGGGGACGTTACAACCAAACAGGTAATTCTTCACTGATGTTCTCTGGGCTGTAAATCCAGCAGCAGAGTGAGCATAAGCAGATCAGAGAAGAATCTTTCCAGAATCAGATAGACATATATAATCTCAGTAGCAACTACCAGAAATAAACTATGGAACACCATGTTAGCTCGCAGTACAGGAAGCAGTACAGAGAAGCAAACCTGCAGTAAATATTAACATGCAAGTGATAGAGAGGATGGGGGACGAGTTTAAAGATGACCTCAGGATGAAAAACAAATGAAATCGCAATTGAACACAGTTGTAGCAAGTGAAGAATTTCCAGCTTGTGCTAAGCACTAAAGAAGACTTTCCTCAGTGCAGCCAGCACAGCATCAGATCTCCCTGTTCCAATGCCAAAATGCCCTGCATCAGAGTGAAAGAAGAATCCAAGTGCTAGCTTCCATTTGGAGTCATGGAACAATGCTGTAGTTCCTCCCAGCAGAGGCCAGTATTGACCTGCAACAGCTCTAGTTATTTTGCTTTAGTTCCCAATGAAAGCACTCTGTCCTTGCACAGACTTCAAAAATATCGTCTGTTAGTGTCTGAACCAGGAATAAAATATATTTTCAATTTGTGGAACTGTAGTAGTTTCATTCCGTGGATTAACCATGTCAAACACTCTGGCTACGCACCTCCTTCCAGTAGCTCAGCAGGGCTGTGCATTGCAGCCTCCTCCTCTAACCAAAAAACAGTACAATCAGCCAGACAGCAGAGACTAGCAACAGCTACACCCGTATCCAGGAAAGGCACGTGAGTCATGAGAGATGCACTCCCTGCATGTGTGCTCCAGGCAGCTACCTGGACTGCCCAGGACTTCTGCACATGGTTTTTTGTAGGGGGCATGTCCTGTGCTTTCCACAGACATCGGCTGTGAGCACTGCATGCAGGCTGGTCTCTGTATCTCAAGGAAATGGTGGAGTTGAGGGTGCAGAGGAAAATCATGGAGCAGTTAAGAGCAGAGAGGAACTGCTTTATGAGGACAGACTGAAAAAAGGCCAGAGCTCTCCCACTTAGAGAACACTGAGAAAGAGTATCATAAAAATTTATAGAAGATGCTGGAGAAGGTGAACAAGTAACAACTCTGCCAAATCCAGCAATAATAGAACTAGAGGCATTCATAGAAACTTGCAGGATGTAAGTTTAAAACAGATTTTTTAGAATTACTTATTTACACAGAGTGTAGTGAACTTCTGGAACTTGCTACTGTAGGAAGTCATGGAGGTAGAGAAGAGAGCATCAGCGAGAAAAAGAACTAAAAGAATACATGGTGAGAAGGTTCACAAATTGAAACTAAAAGGAATAGGAAGAGATGGACCTTCTAATAATCCTAGTCAATGACAGTGTATGCTGTGGGAGTGTAAAGGAAACAAGATGCTGGTAATACCCATGCTCACGTGCTCTTCCTTGGTAGCATTTCCAACTGTCACTATTGGAGGAAGAATCCTGGGTAAATGGACTGGTGGTTCTTCAGTCCTAGCAGGGCTTTTCCTACATTCTTAATGAATCGGTGTGCAGTCTGCCCCTTGTCCCACTACAAGGACAGCCTGGGAAAGAGATTGGAAATGGGGGTTCCTATGGACAGTCATTGTGACAGCGCTTACAGGACTGGTGCCACTCTGGTGCAACTCTACATAGATGGTTTCACCCTGTTATGGAGCTGCTTTTGGGGGCAAAAGAATGCCGTGTCTGAATGAATTGCAACTTTAGCGATCCTATCATAGGAGAATTGCTCTTATAGGATAGCATTAACAGTTCCTCAAACTGATGTTCCTCTAACACATATCATGAGAACCTGAACCCAGCCTCTCCACATGAGAGGAGGAGAAAAGTAGCACAATGCCTACAGATGGCAACTGATGCTGGGCCATATCTAGCTATGACTCAGTGATCTGCT
>VXAV01005789.1:68195-80132 GCA_013399715.1 Alectura lathami | reverse complement strand
TTGAAACCTACTGGAGCACTTCCCAACCAAAACCAAAACATAAACAAACACTAGCAGGCAGCTGAGAAGCAGATCAGAACAGGGTGGACCTGATGGACTTTCTAGAATCACTGGCTTCATTCTCTGTTGCTGCTACTGCCTGATGATGGCAAGTGCATGGAAAAGCAGATTGCCTGCCTACCTCCTGCCCCAATCAGGGGAACATCTTGCCTCTGGCTGACATCTCACTGCATTCAGCTGTGGAAAAAGAGGGAAATCTCAAGGACAACCAATCCAGCCAGGATGTTCTGCCAAGGCAGAATGGTCCTCTCCATTTTCCTCAGCTAGAAAGAGGGGGAGAATATACACCCCCCCATACACACA
The DNA here is from genome assembly GCA_013399715.1 of Alectura lathami. Classification (NCBI taxonomy): domain Eukaryota; kingdom Metazoa; phylum Chordata; class Aves; order Galliformes; family Megapodiidae; genus Alectura; species Alectura lathami. Next base: position 79,769 of record VXAV01005789.1, on the reverse strand, counting down.
CATTATCCTAAAGCCCGCAGGTGCCAGCAATCCAAATAAACGTAGAGCAATTAACAGAATTAACACAGCTTTAAATAGCTTGGCTCACCAGATGCGGACTCCTAGCAGGGTTCTATAAAATGTAAAGTTATTACAGATAAAACCATTAATCATCTGTTCAGAGACTTGTTCTAGATGCAAAACCCATTCCACTTAAAATGGCTAATAACCAGAAAGAAAGGCACAGATTTAATGGGAATGATTATGCCATTCTCACGCTACATTTCTAAACAGCATTTTTCATCTCTGCCACCTTTCCCAAACCCTGTTCTTTCTCCTTGCTAACGTTAATGCAGTAAGAAAGCTTCACTTGCATCATCACAACTACCTCTTGGGGTGCTAAACTGAGACACAACCTTTCAGCCACCTCCAGTCTGGCCAGAAGAGCTTAGTGACTAGCACAGCATGCATAACTGCTTTCCTCAATGCAATTGTTACTGTTCAGCCGTGTGCCATCAGCTAGCTCACAGATAAATAATGCTCTCCCTCCAGTGCTAAGTGCTCAAGTGCTAAATCTGTGCTTATGAATTAGGATCATTTGAGTTTTCTCCATTCTGGTGATGTGAAGTCACCAGTAGCCATGGTATGCTATAAAGCGATCCCCCCAGACATTCCCCTAAACCCTGTTAAAATAATCACATTCCTCTTTTTGTGCTACTACATCTTGCTAGCCACAAGAAGCAGGGGCAGGGGAACGGACCCTTACTCTTCTCTGAGTGCTGATCTTAACATTTCTAGCACTTCCACTTAGAAAACCGTAGCTCAAAGAGCATAAAAACTTGTCTTTAGCAATTCTGAGTTTACATTGCATCTTTCCATATATCTGCATTATACTCACTGATTTGCTTAGGGACCTAGATACATTCCCTGTTAATTCTGAACTAAATCAATTCTGCTAGTGCAGTTTGAAGGAGGGAGAACAATGCTAAACCACAGATATTCAGAGCAACAGACAACATCAATAGTAGAGCTGAGCCAGACAGCAGCAATGACAAAGAATTAGGACAGAAAGAAAATCAGAGGCAATAAAAAATTTGGTTGTATCAGGAAGAGCCCACTGCCTTTTCCATGCAGTTCACACAACAAATGCTGCCTAATTATTGCTGCCTACTCACACTTGACAGCTAGCTGGCTCACAGTTACAGAGGGACTGGTGGACCTCAGAGGAGGAGCCCAGCCTTCCCACTCAACATGCGAACCTCAGCATCTTTTCTTGCCTCCCTCACTGACAGCTACAGCAGCTTGGCTTTTCATAGTGAGTAGCAGCACTTCAGTCCTCCCCCACTGCTCACAAGACTCACACAAACATATTTCATAGAGATAGTCCAGCCTTCAGGGCCAGGCGAGATTTATTTAGTGGCTGCTGTTCCTAAAAACATAATACTTGACAAGTGGGAAATAAATTACTATAGCCAAAATATCACACACTAATTAAAGTTCTAAAAATCAAAACCCAGCTCCTGCATACCACAACTGAATGATCACAACCTACCTGAAAGGACAGCTAGAGTGTAATATTCACTGCTGGGCATCTCTGTACTTGAAGACTGCAGTAAAATGAAGACTGTAACAGGAGTAAAAATAATTACAAGAAGGCTGAGGACTTGTTAATGGTCCCAAAATCATACTGAGATGGGGTTAAGTTAGAAGTTTCAGCCTTAAACCCAGTGGTGCCTGTTCCTGCTGGTTAAAGTAACAAATATTTGCAAAAGAAGCAAAACTAGTTTCCTGAAAAGAAAGCATGTTGGGGGATACAGTTATATAGGGAGCAGAGTCCTTTTAGTTCTTGAGCTTGGAGCAGTTGCTCAAATACAGCAGGAAAAGTGCTTCTCTTACCACTATTACAGCTGTGTCAAGAGTCAGAGGGTCTATCATAAAGTAGTAGAAGATATATCAAAATCTGTATGATCCACATTGATTTCTGAGCTTTTGAACTCTAAAGGCCAAAGAAACATAGTGAATTTCTTCGTCTTTTCCTTGGTGATGAGCATCCCAGTCAGTCTTTGGCTGAAAATGCCTATTTTATACACATGTACTCAAACAGCATAGTTTTGCAACTTCTCTCACCTATGATTTTCGGGAGTTTCATTTATGAATACTCATTTATGGTTGGTCCTGAATCTCCAAAACCACTTGTCTGTATTTCTGACTGACAGGATAAGGTTCATCTGTAGCAATCTCTTTAATGCAATAAAGAGTGACAAATAAGAGAGTGTCTCCTATTTTTTTCTTGACTATTCACATGAGTCCACTAAGCTCAGTGAAATACCAAGCCAAGCAAGGAAGGAGAATCTCATTTACTTTCATCAGAAGCTGAGAAATGAGGCTTTGGGCAGACAAAGTTAATATCACAGCAAATAAGCACCACTGTCAATAAGGAGGTGTACATGTTTGGCTAATGGAATAAGAAAAAAAAAAACAGCCAGAAATCTTTTTCCACAGTAACCTCCATAAGCATCACCACTGTGCTGCTGACAATTTTGGCCTCAGCTGTGTTTGTCCATCGATAATCTGCACCCTGCCTTAGTCTGCTTATTCCTGAACAGAGATGGATTAAACCACATAAGCGTACAAGGATTGTTACTTTAATATCTCCATTCTTTAGGGCCTGGGTTTCCAGTTACCTTTATTACATGCCCAGAGCACAGGCTATATTGCTCCAATCCCCATTACATTTTCTAAATTTGCTTACATGAATACAGTTCTACACCTGTAAACACTCATTTTCTGAACAACAACACATGGCACATCCCTTGCAGGTACAGAAGCTCAGCAGGAGTCAAGTTCATTACGCAGGAAAAAGCAGCCTGCTCCTGATGGTCCTGCTTCAAAGCAAGCCCAGATGGCTGTAGCACCAGGGCTGAGGTCACGTGTGGATGGCTCAGTCAGGACTCCATGGAGTGCTCTATTACTGCTCGATGCATCAGCCTGGTGGCTACGCTGCCCAGCGGTGACGCCAGCCTCTGCTTCTGGATTCCTCCCTGAGTACCTGCCCTAATGACTTCCAGAGAGAGTTAGGCTTGGTTAGAGTACATGTTGTTCTGGCTCCATAGATTAGCTCATGAGCATGGTAGTAGTACTAACAGCCCTGAAGAAAGCTGCCTCTTATGCCTTCTGCACAGAAAATTTCAGTATCTGTTTGCTCAACAATGCTTGCTTTAACATGTATGCTCAGACAATATATTTGCTTCATTAATCACACTTTGGCCATTACTGTTGCAAACTTTCTAAGAGTGCATTAACTTCAGGAACTCAATGCCATAGAGCTGTTGACATATTACACTTTAAATTAATCCCCCAACAAAATGTATTCACTGGGACTGACTGAGGATGCTTGAAAGCTGCTCTCTGCCTACCGATAGGAGTTCCAGAGAGTAAGACACTACATTGCAGTAACTGTGACCTCAGCTAGAATCTGTATTTGTTTAATGTGGACATAGCTACACTAAAACAAAACAATTTGTACTTCAGGGCTCACTGTGGCTAGATTCTAAAGTCTTTCCTATGAATTTCATCTCATTAAAGGAAAAAATTCTATGGATGCACAGACAAGTCCTGAGCATACTACTTTTTCAGCTCAGGATCATCCCTGCCTCAACTGACATACTTTTTCTTTTTGACAGCAGATTAAAATCTACATGTTCACACATCAAATGATACTATATTGCAATAATGAGAAGCTAGGGCCACTCTGATCCCAAGACCACCAGGGGGCAGGATGTTTGCTTTGTGAACTGGGACCGAATCACACACACAGAGCCATGCCCTTGACTCTTTGCCAGTCTTCTGAGTTCTCCCCTCACAAATAGATCAAACAATAATTGAAGCTAGCTTCTGTCATTTTGCAGCAAATCCTTACCCAAAACTATTACTACAGCAAAACACTTGCTATGGGTGCAAACAAGCCAAACTAACCGAAGTTCTCTCCAGCGTCATGCACGAGGCAGTAATGCCAAAAGAAACCTCTCTGTAGTGTAGTCAAGAGCTAAGCTATGCAAGGAAAAGAAGCTTTGAATAACTCCCCAGCCAAAGCAAAGCTGCAGCATGCCAATACACCTCACAAGACTATTGATTTTAGTTCCTGTGGACCAGGTCATTAATCCTTACTGAAAATGTGTCAACATGAGAATGTGAAATATTAGCCACTGGAAAGCACAGAGCACCATGTACTTCAGTAAAGAGTCTCCCCAAATCCAGCAGAATTTTAGGCTTTAACTGGGTCCATAAATGGAAGAAGACCATTTCCCTTTCTGGTAAGACATGGAAGAAATCTCCTAAGATGTACTACGCTTGTGACGCGTTTCCTTCAGCACAAAAGCAGCAGAGAAACTACCATCAGACCTTCCTCTTCTTCAAAAAAGAACTGCAAAGCCAACTGCTTGCTCAGGACTGAACTCCATTTGAACAATGCCCAGCCTCAATCCCTTTTGCTCTAATCACTTGGGAGTAGGGTCTGTTCTCTTTATTTCCTCACCTGAGCTGACTTTTAAGAGAAAGGGGGGGCATTTCATACCCATCAGCAGCAGGGCAGCCGGCTAGTTAAGATGCTCTTTTGCAGGAAGCTAGAAGTGCCCTCAGCTTCATAGGAATGAATAAAGACATCAAAGATAAAACAAGAAGAAATTAGTAAGTATTACTGGTAAAAATGAAAATTCCCCACAGGAACAAGGTTGCAGTAATTCCAGGAACATCTAATATTATCCAATAATAACATGAGTCACTTGTGACTCTTACATTGTGCTGAAGATACACTCTCTCCCTGCTAGGAGGAAGCAAAGAGCAATGAAAGGAAGACAGAGTGATAGGTAGGATGTCCCTGCTTTATCCATGGCTTTCCACAAGTGGCAGGATATACGACATTGACCAAGTCATATCACATCTGTGCCTCAGCTGCAGGCACAGATGGGCATTATAAGCTAATACTGTTAATCATTATCAATTAGAATTTTAGTGCTTCTATTTACTATGTAAATGGTCACAGTGCATCAAACTCTGTACNAAAAAAGCATCAGACACTATGTAAATGTATTCCAAAAATCAAAAATGCTTTGAAATTTTGAAATTTGCCATTTCAAACCGATTAAGACATTCTAATCTGAGTTTTTCCTGGAAGCTCTCAGAGGAGGATATTTTGCTTTCTCAGTGCTTAGTAAGTGAGAAAATTTAAGAGAATTCACTCAAAAGAGCATTAAAAAGGAACAAACTCAGAGACTGCAGGAACTGCTAGATAATTTGTGTCCTCTATGCCTAAACACCTTCAGATGAATTAGTTGTAAAATGTTGACATTACCTTACTGTAGCACAGGGTGCTTTCTTCTCTGCATACTCCATCTGCACCAAAAAAGCTCACCTCTGGACTTTGATGTCCTGTAGACACTACACAGAAATCACTACATAGAAATCTGCATCCCACCCATCTCTTCTTTGCTCCCTGGCCCACAGTACGGATGTAGACTTGGTGTTGGAATGATTGCCTTGCCTCCATTCTACAAAACAAATGTTCCTCTTTTCTCACACGCTTTCAAAATTATTCCCTAAAGAAGCCACAAGCAAAATCAACTGAAATGCCTTCTCCAGAGAGGCTGACATTCATCACACTGTTACATGACAGTACTGGGACCATGAACCACAGAAGACATTTATGCCTGGTTTGAGCAGTATTATAGATTTTCTCTTACACTTGTTTATAGGGTAAATTTAAATCTAGGAGTTATACCTGAGAAAAGAGGCTGGCATGGTCCAATCTTTTATGGTTACACACTGTGTGCATGCAAGCATATATGCAAGCAAAACAAGGGAGGCACCATGCCACTCCTTTCTGGCAGCACAGCAGAGGTCTGGCAGGGCAACACAAGTTCCTTTAGAGCAAAATAAAATTGTGCATTCCATAACAATCCTCCTCATCATGTCGTTTCTTTTTCAGTGCTGTCTGTCAAAGAGCCCAGGGATAGGTGAGCAAGGTACTTCAGCTCCCAGATATTCAGTTCAGAGAGCCTCTTGCTCACCTCGGCTTCATGTTGTGCCCCACACTCACACAAGAAAGCACAAGGTATTCTCTACTGCACACCACAAAGTCTCATAGGACTCATGCCCGAGTGTGCAATGTGTGTCGGAAGTCATTAGGCAGCCTGGGAAGTATCCTATGGCCCAAATAAACAACCATATACCCTTTCCGACTCTGAGCTAATACAGAAGTACCAAACGCAAACCAGCCCAGGAATTAAGCTTCTAAACATTATTTGATGAGAAAACACAGTCATCTTCCCTGCCTTCTTTTTCTTTTCTTCTTCCTTTGCATCATACTGCTATCAGCTTCCAAGTGTTTCCATTCCCACTTCCAAATTAAATCTTTCCAGAAATGCGCTTTTTCTTCATCCATTCACAAATTACAGCAGGCATTGCTCAAAATGTTGGCAAATGTCTCCCCTGCTGCCTCTCCCAAACCACTGTATTGTTTTATTCCTACAATCAGTGCACTCTAAAACATGATGAAGGTCTTGTTCCACTCAGTGCTCTACAGATTCGCAGTGAGATGCGATGCTTGACCCTCAGTAGGCACAGCCTAAAGGTGCAGCAGCACAGTGATCCACCTCTGCAGAAGTAACGCAACTGGAAATCAAGAGTGAAGGGCACATAAATACTTCACAGGTCTCTGGATCTGGAAATTTGGGAATGACGGTCATCACCAGTGGTGTTTGGGATGCTCTGGCAAAGAACAGTAATGGGAGATGAAGATTAAGAAGAAAACATTTTGAGCAGATTAATCACCTTCAGCCTTTGGCTATGTTTTGCCTGCCTGTACACACTACCATTAGCCTTTCCCTCTCTTTTCTAAAATATTAGTCACTAATACAGATAAGAAACAGACTGTGCCAAACACAGTGGAGCAGTGCTGGGCCATATGTGGGCAATTAATGCCATTCACACCTTAACTGCCTCCACAGAGCACCCATGAAACCCCTCACAATGATAATTCCTGACTTGCCATCTTCTCTGCATTCCTGGCGCTCTGGAACAGGATCTGTGGCACCCAGATGCTTTGGGCTGTCTGGTTTCCCTTTTATGGAGGGACTCATAACTGGAGCTTCCTCCATCTGTCTACGCTCGGGTTGTTTTTTTCAGCCTCCATATTTTCAGGCCTCCTACCTGGACTTCCAGACTCCTCCCCACTGTGACACTCCACCCAAAAAAATTGTCCCCAAACAGAAATCACATCATCATTAACATCATCATTAACATTACTCATGCAAATAGGCCTGAAAAAAAAAAGACCTGGCTTGCAGATAGCATCTGAGATGTATACACAGCAACTGGGCACACTCACAAACCATTTGGAAATCTGGCTCCTGGCAGTTAAACTGCAGACATAAATGATCTAAGCTTTAACAGCTTTCTCCCATCATGGACAGATGGTGCCTGACCCCTGCAATCATTTCTGCCATATTCCACCCCTATGCAAACCTCTCTGCTTCCATCAAGCTGTTAGTACCAATAAACATTTTTTCAGAATTGAGATTTTAATAAAGCATTGATAGAAAAATGTGAAGATTTCATAAATTCTCTCTCACACATCTATTCTTTAGGGAGCAACTAAGACTCTTCTAAAGCACCTCCATCTGTACTAAGTACTGCTCCAAGTAAATAAATCTGAATGGCCAGCTCCCTAATAGAGCCTTGGGAATATTCTGATTCTCTCCCTTCCCTAGTGATTAGAGGCTGAAATCCTTTTTTCCCCTCTTTGCTTACACAGCTAAACTTCCCACTCAGGCTCTTTCTATATTCAACCCAGATTACTAGAACCTCCTATCTGAAACTCATACAAAATATAGCTGTTGGCTTGACATTTCTTGTCCTTCCTTTTTCTGGCCATCCAGAAGCCATCCAGGTGTTCTTAAATGTTTAAGTCCATTTTCCTTTCCACCTTCAGGCGTTGTTTCTCCTTGTTTATCCATTCATTGAGTGTTATAGCAATAACACTCCCCTCCCTGACACCCACTGAAGAAAACATTTCTGCTCACTTGTCTCAGACATGTTTCTGTTCCTCCTCCTATCTCATCCCTATATTTGGCTTTCTTCATGAGAGACAAAGCATCAGGTTCTCTCCAAAAGTTCCTCCAAAATAATTTATCTTAAGACTGAAGGTCTAGGAAGCCTTAGGTATGTTACTGCTAGCAATGTAATGGAATCTCTTCAATCAGAACCTATAGCAGTAAGGAAAAGAAGAGGCAGGAGGATATATCCTGTGGTGAAAGGAGGATACATTGCCTCACACAATCCAAAGAGAACATGGTTACCTTCACCAGGGCTTATCTGGATACTGCAGCTGGGGAGCCCTGAGACCTTTAGTTCCTCCCCAGGAGCTCTCAGTGACCAGGTTCCTCCTGGTCAAGGCTTAGACTCTGACCACATGAAGCACCCTTCCAGAGCTGCCCATCCTCCTCCCACCACCCCTACTCAGTTGCACAGGGCACAGTGGGTCATTAGGCACTCTGCTCCACTACACTTCAGCATCCGCATGCAATCTCAGAGGAAGTGTGAAGACAATGCTCCACTCCAGGAGCCCTCTTAGTCCCTGTGTGAGCAGTTTGGTTGCTGTACTGTGAGGCTGACACAGTCACGAAGAAATAAGGTGATAAAGTGAGAGCAGAAAGTCTCACCCCAAAGCCTGTATTAATTCCTTTGCCTTCCTAGGAAAACAAGACATCCCCGGGAGCAATATTTGCTGTAAATAAAGCAAAAGTTCCAAATAAAGTTCCCTGTAGCCAGTTGTGGAACCACAAACATGACAGATGCATAAGCACCACCCTAACCCAGTCCTGCCTTCAGGGACCAAAACAAGCTGCCACCAGGGGTCATGCTTTTCCCAATAGGCATTCTAGCTCTCTAAGAGCCAGCTCAGCTATTTCTTTCATACCATGCTGCATATCCTGACATATCTTCACACTTCAGAACTAAACAAAGAAAAGGCTGAAAAGTACTTCCCCCTGTGTCTGGGTGGATCTCACACTGATCCTGCTACCTTTGCCATTAGCGTCTTCTTCCCCAGCAAACAGAAGAGGAAACAAACCCGGGAAGAATTTCACAGGTGAAATTTTTCTGCTCAATTCATCCAAAACTCCACTTAAAGAAAGCACCCCCTTCTTTGATGACTGAGGATAATTCACTGGTTATGCAGTGAGAACCCTCCTCAGCCAATACAGGCTGTCTGTTTTGGTCACACCCTGCTCTTCGTAGTTATCAGTGTTATAACTACATTTCTAGTTTTTGCCAGGATACTGACAGTCATATTGGGCTGCTCCTTCTCCAGCTACAATTCCCTGTCATCTCCATTTGCCAAGCCACAACTGAAGAAAAGCAAAGCTGTCAGTTTCCTTATGGTTCCTAGGGGTACCAGAACTAACTCATCCTGAGGTCTAAGGGGTCTGGAGGAACCACGGACTGGAAATGTGACGTGTTCATTACAACATGGCTTGCTTTTGAAATGTTACCCTTCTCCATTTATCCCATTTCCAAGTGTCTCCTCCTTACAGCTCTGTGCTACACTTACACTTGGTGAGTAATATATACCAAGCTTCTCCTCAGAAGCCAGGCAGCTTACATTTCGCACAGATTTTCAAAGCAGCTGAAAGCATCAGTGGGCCACTACTAAGAGCAAGTTGCTATTAAGCAGATTGTAGCTCAAACCCAGCCAGCACCAGTCCATCTTTAAGACTAGACGGCACTCCATACACATCTCCTGTCACTGCCTAGTCAGGTGAAGATTACAAAGCACTTTCTGATTATCTGCATTCTTCCTCTTCCTCTCATTCTTAAGTGGCTGCTTGGTTTTTCTTCACACAGAGCTTTAAGACTAGGATGGCTGTGTAAGCGGCTCTTAGCACATTGTGCAAGCTAATAGAATACAAATGATTATATAAATAATAAAGCTGCTGAAGATTTTCTTGTCACTGCTTTCTCTGCTCCATTGGCTTGACTGAAAGCACACATAAAAATGGCCTCTTCTAAGTGTTATGTTCATAGCATCCATAAATAAAATTAAGATCCTGATTTAAAGAGACACTAAGAAGCTGCCTCTCCTCTTGATTTCAATCAAACTGGGATGCTCAGTGCCTAGGAAAATCAGGCCCAAGGCTGTATGGATGAAAACAGAAGGATTTGATCTCTGTATGACAGTTGTATTCAGCAGGGCAGTTTCATTTCCTATGTAAGATGCTCACATGCTCATTTCCAGCATACATGCATCCCCATAACAAATCTAGAGGTCAGGCAGGACAGCAGCTCCAGACATGGCACTGCTCACATCAGCAGACTGGCATATAAGATAAAACCCCTGACACCACAAGTCAGGCATTTGTAGGATGGTAGCTTGCCAGGCAGTTACAGCCCTAGAACATCTAGCTCAGCATCACTGTTTCCATGATTCCTGCACAAAATCCCAGGTCTGTCCCCCCCCTCTAATATTAAGTGTTCACACCAGGATATTACCACAACCCTCTTGGTTGCGTATAAAATTAGACCCAGCCAGCTACACCGTGTGAAAAACAGTACTACTACCAAACCACCACATTAAGGAGTTTCTTGCAAGAAATTATTATTCCAAACTACCTAGGAACCTGACCAACAGAAAACAGAAGCTGGTTTTACAGTAAGCTTTCTGTAACACATTTTGGGGATATCAATATGTATTTCATCATTAATGACACTAATCCTCACAAGTTATATTAGGAGACTTAGGAAAGACAACAAATGCTGAATGCAGACCACAACACCTGCATACCATGTAATACCCAAACAACAGCTGCACCAAGTTTCAGATTTGGGCTGTATCTTTCTCTTTTATATTTTTATTATTATTTACAAGGAGCACTCATCTGTTACTCTGGTTGCTGCTGCCAACCAGGCACTCCAATCTTTTACCCACATGTGGATTTTCTTAAATCTGTAGATTAACTACGTGACAGGGGAAGCATGAGACAACATGGCTTTGGAAGCCAGCTAAGCATTCGTGACTAATGCAGCAGTGCTCTGCAACATGGGCTTACCGACACAGCACACATGCCCCAGTATTGCTGTATCTGCATTCTGCTCTCACACTGCAATCCTTTCCACCTAATCTGCGTATACATTTTATACCATCTTCAACTTTCATTTTTCCAGTTTACCTCTGTATCTTCCTGGAAAGCTGAAAACTGACTCTATACCTAGGTAAAATCCAGGAATTTAAAACGGATCCCAAATATACTTCTGCTTATAATTTTTTCACCCCAAAATTATGCTGCTTTACGCTGTTTATCTAGAAGATTGAAACACTTCCCTCTAAATGGCTGACAGCCAACAGAAAACACCTTTCACACTACCACAGGTATAGTTTTTGTAATTCATGCACCAGAAGTCTGATTTCAACCATAAACTCATGAGTTCTGTGTCTGATGTCTTCTATCCGGGTTAACATGAAGTTTATCCTTACAGTGCTGCTGCAAAATTCATCATGAGGGAAAGACACAGTGTGTAGTAACAGGCAGGAAGAAAAAAAAA
>VXAV01005789.1:49678-67497 GCA_013399715.1 Alectura lathami | reverse complement strand
GGTTGGTATTTTTTATTTTTTATGTTTCTTTTGCTCACGGCACACTGACAATCATGCATTCAGGGAGGGGTGGGAAAGGGATCTCACTTTCAATACATTATGGATGTGCATGCCATGTACCTAGAGACACACACACCCACCACCCACCACAAATTTTTTTTAAAAAAAATGTATTTTATAATTTAACTCAACCAAAACAGAAATAGGAAAAAAATCAAAATAAAACAAAATAAAATAAGTCAACCACACACCAATGAGAGAGAGAGAGAGAAGCAGAGATGAGGAAGAAAGAAAACACAAAGCGTGCACACACCGCGCTTTAACACATCATGCCATCATATTTGGAGCCCAGAAAGATTAGAGAAATGGAGAGAGAGCGAGGAAAAAAAAAAAAAAAAAAACTATTTCACATGTGCATGCAATCAAAAATAAAAATACCAAACAAACCCCATGTAATCTAAAAAACTCAAAAACAAACAGGAAAGGCCCAGAAACCTCTAGCCCCAAACACATGGAGGGTGAAGGGAACTGGAAGGAGAGGGAGGGAGAGGAGCAAGTGAATTTGATGAGTTTTGCTTAGATGTTGTTAGTGGTTTGAAGGGAAGATGGAGGAAAATAGATTGAGGCCAGTGGGAGACGGGCTAGTCACCAGACGTGGACATGCCATGCAGAGTGTGTACTGAAACAAACAGCCGGCTGAGCTCCTTTCGGCCACGGCAAGTGGAAAGTCAGAGAGAGAAAGTGAGAGAGAGGGGGAGGAGAGAGAGAGGAGGGAGGGAAGTGGGGAAAGTTAGGAGAAAGAGGACAACTCCGGCCAGTTTGCCTATAACAGCCGTTGCCACAACAAAAGGATGAGAGAAAAAGAGAGCCTTCACCACCGCGGACTAGAGGCCCTGCAATGGTTCTGATCTAGAAACCTTCAGAGTGAAAAACAAAAATCAAAAGGGGAGGAAAAAAAGTAAATAAATAAATAGAAAGCTAAACTCAAAAGCAAGGCAGAAAATAAAAAAAAAAGATTATTGGAATAAAAAAAGAAGAACTAAAGAGGGAGGTAAGGAAACCAATGAAAGAAATGTCCAAACCCCATTTCCAGAACAGTTGTGTTCATTGCTTTTGTTCTTCATTTTTTTCCATTAAAAAAAAAAAAGAAGGTAAAATGTGTTTTTAGTGAAATTAAAATAAAATTAAAGGAAGAAGTAAGTATAAAGGAGGGGGGAAAAAGAGGGGGTAGGGGGAGGAAAAGGCAGGTAACACACGGCAAACCCAAAAAAAGAGACAATAAGAATGATATCTACCAGACAATGTAGTTTGTTTACCATAGCGTGTCCAATGCCTGAGTGCTTTGCGGAAAAGGGGGAAGAAAGGAAATTAAAAAATCGTGAACAGAACGATTGTTAATTAAAATAACTAAAAGCAAAGATGAGCCGTTAGGGTGTTAGTACATTAGTTGGTTAGTAAAAATGACACATTGCATGAATGGTCTAGTGTTAGTCTTTCAAAAAAAGGCGTGGGGCGCCTGACACACACAAAGTGAGAGAGAGGACAATATGACCGGGACTCTATGGGGAACCATGCCACCTACACTGGAAAGAAGAAGGCTGCTGCCTTGTCTTCCCACCCTGGTATCAGTCATTAACTTCAATCCTCATATACATTATCCAGGACTGAAGCAAAATTAGAATAGTGCAATACTTACCCTTCAAATATCCATCAAGGTGCTACCCCCAAGTAAGAACTTTTCCCTCAGAGATGTGCACACCAGTTTGTCCCTTGAGCACAAACCCAACCATGATTCCCTTCTTCCACCCACCATCATCTCTATATTCTTGCTCATTTTTCAAGCCCCACTGCCCTCCAGTGTTGCAGAGTATCCCTGGCCAGCCAATATTTCTTTGGGTGGAGAATACAGCTGAAGATAAGTCCAAGACTCTGAACCTGTCCTTACAAGTTTATCAATCTGCAGATATCTTTACAGCAGGTGAGTCTGTGACTTTCAGGAGAAGCACACAAAACTCCCTGTGCATGGGTGTTTGTGTCATCTGAGCATATATGAGTTGAACCTCTCCTATAGTGGGAAGACACATGTTGAGGAATCGTGTAGCAAGAATGGTGTCATTTGCATCAAGATTAGAAAACAGAAGATTGACAGTATTTACTATGTCTCTTGTTATATACAAAGCAAGAGGATCTCACCAGTTAGTTTTCTTAGCTGAGTTTAGAAGACCTATACGGATGCTTTGTTACCTTCCAAGATACGTAGATGCCAACTGTTTGAACCTGCACCTTGTTTCCTCCTTGCCTTTCAGCAGCTGAGGATCTTAATATCTTTATGGCAGATTTTGCATGGTGACTAGCTTCAGTGTTAACATAGAAGTACAGCCCATAGAGGCTCCAACTCCTTGTCCCATTTTGATCAAAGGTAGCAGAAATTAACCTGTTACACAAGCAAGCTCTATGTTGCCTCATGTAAAACCACCCCGCAAATTTCAAAGGGTTGTGCATTGACATTACTGTGTTAGTAAATCCATTTTTACAAACAAGGAAGTTAGAATTTGGTGTGGTAGGGTGAGGTAACATGCTCTGAAAGTAAAATACAGCTATGATCCTATTTCTAATAAAGGTTTCACACAAGGCAGAAACAGGGCTTAGTTTTAACTGAAATAATAAGATAAATAAACAAGGAGATTTGCTTTGACATTAACAATCACTACTCAAGGGAATCTGTGGGTTCACATGATCTGTCTCTAAGGAGATTAACTGCTGTGATAGTCATTTGNNNTATTAAAATTCGTGGAGGGACCCAAAAAAAAAAAAAAAAAAAAAAAAAAAAAAAAAAAAAAGGAAGCACTTAGCTACAAAACATTTAACAGTTCTGGAAAGTACTGGGCAAAACTCCAGCTATTTAAAGTTCTGCTCTAATTCCAGCAACAGCCAAAAAATTATGCAAATCTTCCTCCCTCTTATCCCCAAAAAGAGCAGAGGAGAAGACTACATGGCATCTTAAATCTCCTAATAATCCATTTACCTGGAAGTGTTCTAACTTTGGATCATATTCCTGGTATTTCTAAACTATTTTCAAGTTTAAGCCTCAATATTCAGGGGCAATCCTTCATTGGTGGTTTTTTATTTGGTTGGTTGGTTTTTAAGGCCACATGTCCACAGCAAGACTTCCAAGTGGCCTGTATTATGTTGCAAATTTACATGTGAATTCCTTTCAGTAAAAATGCAGAGTAGATAATTTATTACATACAAAATTATAAAGGATGTAATGAATGAAAATTATAAAATTATTTACAAGGAAAAAATTGATTATTACCTTTATTACATCTTCTATATAAAGACATTAAAGGACTTCACATCAGTTACTAATTAATGTTCATAGCCTGTCCAAAAAATGGTCAAAATGGTCAGGTATTTTACCCTGTGCTTTTTTTGTTGTTAAAGTGAAGCACTTATGAGGTCAAGATACAGAATGACCACTCACAATTGTGTCCTGAAAAATGTCCATAATAGATATTAACTAAATATCAGTCATTCAAGTTTTCAATCTCTTTCAAACTCTTTAACCTAGAGATTTAATGGATTTAAAACTTCTCCATGACCAGTAATACCAGCTAGCAGTAAGAATGCACAGAACCTGACAGGAAGGCTTCAGTATTCAAGGCCTGTCATTATTGAAACCTGATATTTAGACTTACCAATAATTTTTGGATGATAGCTTTCAGGACTAGCAGGATTGCTTCTCCTCAAGGCCTCATCAGTTCTAAAGTTCATTTCTAAAGTACTTTTAGATTCTGATTCAATGTCATCATTTTGAGACTGAGCTTTTAACTCAGAAGTTAAAGTATACAGGGAAAATATATAGTTTTAAAAAATAGTAATCCAGCCTTATTTACATTTTTGGGGTTTATCTTATTCTATCCTACCCATTACTAGAATCAGACCACAAATCATATCTGCTATTTATTTTTTATTTGATTTTAAGATCGGCCTTTCTCTGTAAAGATCACAACCATCTCATTCAAATGTCATCTCTCTCGCCCAGTCAGGTTGGAGCCTTTAAGAATCCAGAAACACAGGAAAATATTTGTAGTGAATAGATCAGGAGGATTAGAGATTTCCAGTGCTCCTTAATTGGCAAGGGGCTCACCAAATTTCTTACAATCACCAAAACGTTGTCCTAGTCTAATCAAAGACAAAGAGGCATAGACATACTTGATTTAACCATGGGTTCAGAAAATATATTTTTAAAAAAATATTCATTAAAAGATTAAGAGAGTGAGTGCTCCCCATCCACAGTTCTGATTGGAACCCTTCCCCTCTTTTTATGTTTTTAAGGTCCAAAGCAAATCTGTCATGAAGCAAGGATGCATTTTACTTCAGGCTCATTTTCCCATTGAAAATCGATTTCTGTCAAAACCAAAAAGCCTAACTAAATAAAATGACCAATAAACTATACCTAGATATTTAGAGACCAGCCATTCTGACATCATCTGAAAATAAGAAACATATCAAATAAAGCAGTGTTTCTGACCCTTCTGGACTGACAGACCTCCACCAGTTGGTGCGTCTCCCTCTACTAGACTGGTGGGAGCACTTGCACAAAATAGGATCATTAAGACCCATCCACTACCTCAGAAATTAAACTTGCATCTGTGTGTAAACTAGTGAAAATAGACTAATGTTGCTACTAGCAAGAACCCTGCAGTCTCACTGATGTTTGATGACAGATTTGTCATCAAACACTGAAACATCGTGAACGTGTAAAAGTGCAAGAATTCACATGGGGAAGACCTTCACCCTCCAAACCAAATATTTAAAAGACAGATGTAAAATCACAAGGGCAGAAATTACCCACTGACTTTTATTAGTAAAGACCATTTCTGATCCCTGGCACTGGCACTCACAGATACATTCTGTCTTAGCTACTGTAAAATTTTACCACAAAAGATATTTTCTCAGCAAAAGATGTTGCTTAAACTTAAATAAAACTCTTAAGGGTTGTGTTAATATTCACATAAATGACCAAATAAACAGATCAAATTGCTGTCACAAATTGATTTTAAAATCTCAGTTTACAAGCCATTTCTGCTGCCTCCACCTATCAGCATGACACCAAGTAGCTCCTATCCAAAGTGTAAACCTCATTTATCATGTGGCGGATGGGCCTTAGTGACTTGATATATTCACCAGCTTTCAGAGCAAGGTTATTTAATTTTATCTCATCTGTATATGCCTGAATTTATATTTCATGAGGAAGGCTCCAGGATTTTAAGGCTAACCTATTACCAAATACATCACCTGATGGAGTTGTCAGCTTAGAAAGGTAGCATGCAGATGTGCAAAATTACAGTGGCAAAATCAGACAAAACTTTTCCAAAGTGGAATTGTAGGGTGTTGGATTGGTCTGGCTTTGCTTGGCTTTTTTGATCCTTCCACTTTTCCAGTCCTCACAGCCAACAGAAGAGTCTCATAGGCAGAGACTTAAGAAATAAAGTAGAATCTCATTATAGAAAGAAGGTGAAAAGTTAAAAAAAAGAAGAAAAGAAGAACAGAGAATCAAGAAGACTCAGAAAGACTGCAGCCAATTAATTCCAAAGCTATAAAGTTAAAATAATTACACACATACCCACCAACCTGCATACCTGCACACTCGCATGCATACACAAAAGAAAAGGAAAAGAAAAAAAAAAAAAATGAAGGGAAAAAGAAAGATTTCCAGAATTAGAGTTATGACATCATGGCAATGGTTAGACAAATTAACAGAACTTAAGAAAAAGGAGAGAGATGTAGAGCATTGGCTGCTGGAAAAAGATTCCATTCCCACAGTAATTAAATGCAACAAGGATATTACTGATAAGATTGAATCATAATTAAGGAAATAAAATAAAGGCAGAACAAAAATAGAGAAAAGAAATAGGGAGATGAAAGTAAAGTTATGGCACAAGATTTTATTATTAAATCAAATTGAGAAAAAACAGAAAATTAATAAATTGGTAATGAATATACTGCAACAGGGATAAATTCCCATTAACTCATGTTTTTTAATCATCCTTTAGATATCAACAACCAGAAAAGAAGAGACTCTAACAACTCCACCAAGCATCCCCATTTTTTCAGCACTCCCTCCTATCCACCCCTGTCCAAATAAATCAGAACAAAGTTTTCCCCAGCATTCTCTCCCCTTCGCCATTACCTGCCGCAAGTTGCGTGTCACCTTAACATCATGCCACGCGTTGTCATTGAATTTGCCATTGACAGGCTCCACAATGGCCTCGAAGGCCCCAGACCCCAGGTTAATGACCAACGAGACCGCACCATCTTTCAAAGCCAGGTTGACATAATCGGCGGACTTGCCGGTATGCAGAATGAGCCCGTTGCGTTGCCATGTCTTGAAGGAGAGAGTGATCTCATCGCTGCTGCTCTGGATGGGGTTTTGAGACAAGTCATAGCAAAGGTATTCAGAACCACGGAAAGTGGCCATGTTCTCATCTCGCGCTGGAAAAAAAGGCAAAACAGAAAAACTATTTAGCAGTTAGCCAGGAAAAGATTTAAGATGGCTATGAAATTTCTGAGAAATCCCACAGCACTGTTAATGTTTTGTACAGCCATATATCATGACACGCTAATGACTGTATGGCTCCTGTTGCAATATGGCTACCAAGAGAATTAACAGCAGGGTTCTCAGTACCCGTAAATTTTAGTGCTGTGTTTGCAGTCTCACTGCAGCACTGTCACCATAGGGACCATTCAGAAGTATGCGGCAGAGCCTAGAATAGGTATGTTTGAAGATACTGCTGTAAGACACTTTACGTCCTTACCAGGAGAATGATGGAAAACTACTGTTAACAACATGACCATCACACATGCGTTGTTCCAAAGTTCCCCAAAGATTAATATTTAGATCAACCCATCTGCTAGGGAGTCTAAGATGGGCACCAGAATAGAATCTCTATAGAACTGCCCATTTCTTTCAACTGAATGAGACCAAGCAAACAAGAAAGCCACACAAAGCATCCTGTAGTTTCCTTCTTTCAGAGGATGAGGGAAGTCCACGCAAAACACATTTGTCCACAGCTCTAAGAAATTATATTGCTGATAAACGCATCCCAGAACTTTGTCTGATCACCTTATCCAGAGAATCCTTACTGGGCATGCTTTTAATGTAGCAAAAATAAACATGGGGGATTTTTCATAGCAGATGACTTCAAAGATTTCCCCATTAAAAAAAAAAAAATCATTATGTACAGTAGTGAAAACCACTGAAATAATTTCTTAGCAACTGGAAGCAGCATTTGAACACCTTAGAATCATTTGTGTGAGCTGGAAGTCTATCTGGCTTCCCCAGTCACTGAGCGTCAGTTCCTCCACTATATTGCACTGCTGTCACTCAGGTCTCACCTACACACCCTGATTTTGCCTATTACAACAGAAGTGCAGGACTTAGATTGTAAAGCTTACATGAGGGCTGTCTGTAGAGCATTCCTACCAGTGCAGTCTAGGGGGGAACTGTACTTACAGTGGAGTCTATACAGATCTACAGATCCCCCCACTCCATATGCTTTCTGACTCCCAGCTGTGAAAGAGATTCAGAGCATGAATAACTAGATGGTACAAGCAGTTGAGCCATCGTTTCTTACAATCCATTGCATAAGGCAAGTGCTGATGGCATTGCTATTGACGTTAATAGCATTTTTCTGCTTCATCTTGTCTTATTTAGTAATCCTAATACAGATTAGCCAGAATTTGTTAGCACAAGACTGAAGGGAAAATACTTGTTGTGATAGCCTTCCTTGAAAAATAACTGCATGGTGAAATCTGTGCCCTCGCAGCATGAAACAACAGTGACAAAACAGCACAATGTTGCAACAAGAACATATATCATCCTCAAGTGATAGGTTTGCTTTAAACACAGACTTCTGCCATCTTGATTGAGGGTATCACAGAATGAACTCATTAAAAAATCAGGACACTTTGAAGGCAGCAGAAACATGTGTTTGTGCTTATGGAATCATACTGTGTGTCTACATATACCCCCTGTGAGCAAACAGTAAGACAAATTACTCCTTGCAACAGTACAGGTTGGGTGCCAACTGGCTCAAAAACAGCTTTACAGAGAAAGACCTGGGGGTCCCCAGAGGACAAGCTAAACTTGANAAAATTTGTGTAGGAGGATTCACTTTCAGAAAAAAAAAAAAAAAAAAAAGAATGCAACCAGCAGGCCAGGGGAAGCAGTTCTTCCTCTCTCTAAGTGACTTGCTAGGTCACATCTAGATTCTTCTACCCAGTGTTGACCACCTCAGAATAAAAATAGCTTCACTATACTGGAGTGCATTCTGCAAAGAGCTACCACAGAGCTCAGGGTGCTGGAGTAGGTGATGCATTTGAGAGGCTAGAAGAGCTGCTTTGTTCACCTGTAAGGAAAGGGGGTTCAGAGGAAACCTTGTTACTCTCTGTGACTACTTATGGGAGAGTATAGAGAAGATGGGACTAAATTCATCTCAGAGGTATGTAGAAGAAAATCAGGAAACAACTGACACAGCTGGAACACCAGAAATTCTGGTTCTGTAAGAAGATAACGTTTCATCTTGAGGGTGCTGAAACACTAGGAAGGACCTAGAAAGGCTGTGAAATCTCCATCTTTGGAAATACTGAAAACTTGACTGCACATGGTCCTGAGCTGCCTGCTCTAACTGCACCTGCTCTGAGCAGGTAGTTGGAGGTCCCTTCCAAACTACTTGATTCTGAATATACTCAGCTGCCACCAAGGAGCACACATGCTTGTGACAATGCACAACCAGCCTAAGCACAGAGCTGATACTGATTGCTGTTCTCAAAGTCAGAGCCAAGAGCTTAAGAACACTCTCCACAATGATAATTCCCCTGCCTAGCCACTTCTGATGCATCAGAAGGAAACGTGTTATGATCAAGTCAGACACATGCTGTATACACCTGTGGGTAATTCCGATCAAACAGCAGGCATCTGAGGGCAGGAGTCAAACAATCGTTATGACCAAGCCATTCTCCCACAGACACGGATCTGTGAAGCACTGAGTACACATTTGATGTCTTTGGGGAAGGCAGGGCATCGGTGGCCGGTTGTTCAATCACTACAAGACATACTAACAAGGCTCATTTACAGTTGCTCAGGCAGTTAGACAAAATCTTACTGGTCTGCCCAGTACAAGGGAGGAGACAAAGCGTAGACTAGAAAGCTAAATGGTAGTGTAGGGCAACTGCTGCAGACTCATCAAAACAGGGCAAAGAAAATTCAGAGGGAGATTATTCTTACATTCTTACATTGCACCTGTGGATATAAGTCAGTGTCAACCCACCCCTGCATGAAACTACATCATCTGCCTTTTCCTTCCTGTCACCATTGTCACAGAGGAGATCCTGGACCTGATCCATCTTTGTATCCTTTCTTTGTATTCTTATTTTCTGAAAGTAGATCAAAGAGGTTTGGGAGAATGTAACATATTTCTGTTTCATACATAGTTGGTTGGTTTTTGTTTGTTTGTTTGTTCCACCCCTCCCCAGTCGCTCTGGATAAATGTTCAAACTTGCAGATGACCACACACTAAAATCTCTCTGGGGCTTCCAGGCCACTCAGACTTCACACCTGTCCACTCCACGTCTCATAAGCATACCTCACAAGGTCAATATACCCTCTAAAAAACACATTCCCTGAACCAGTACTTCCTAAACTATGGTCTGCAGACCTAAACATGTGGCCACATTAAAGGCTTTAGTGTGCAGATTAGGCTCCAACGAGCTTGACTGCATATTCCTCCAAGCTACAACAAAACAACTTGTGTGGGGCCACGTAGCCAAACACTAGTCACATCCTGGCACACAAAAGGCTTTTTATCAAGCACAACCTCTCCATGCTGGCCCGCATGTTAGGGTGCTGTGATGTATGTGATGCCTATGACCACAAGGCATTCAAGAATCACCAAAGAGCATGGGGTGGGGAAATAGATATAGGTTCTCTCCAAAATGCATCATTTAGAAGAAAAAAACCCTGAGCAGGCTGCAGTATATCCATGTGCTTTCAGGCACAGCCTAGAGATACCTGTAAGACCAAAGAATTGTGAACCAGTTGTTATTTGTTAACTAGAGACCTTTGTGATGTATGTTTCTGGAGTCTCCACAGACTCCAGAAAAGGAGATCAGACACTAAGGGCTCAAAGAATGTCAAACTGCATCATGGTATTTATGTCTTTTATACTCTGTGAAAAGCGATAGTGTACCAAAGAGTTTCTGCACAGCTACACAACTAAACTAGAACAGCTAAATTTAAGACCAAGCTCCAAGTCAACAAGAATCCTTGGTTTATGTTCCATGGAACCATAGACCAAACTCTCGTTTTGCTGGGATGTGAAACTCTGCATATATAAATGATATTACCTTGAAGCAATGATCTAGTTGTTCAAGTGTGGCACACTTACAACAGCATTTAGAATATGTTTGCAAACTCTTGATTTATATGATTTTCAAGATCTAATTTATAACTTGATTAATATTAGATAGATATATAAAAAACAGAATCTGAAAGCATGTTACTTAGCAGATGTAAGCAATTAAATCTTCCATTTCATTTGTTAATATTAATCTAACCCCATTATTTATTTTAAAACACATATGCTTAAATTCTCTGCAACAGCTGGGATTTGCAGACATCTGTATGAAACCCCACATTCAGACTTAACCCTTGACATGTTCGAAATCTCAGAGGAATCAGAGTAGAACTGAAACCTGTGCTGCTCAATTTAACAGGTATTCCTGCTTTGTGACTGTGTACCTGGCTATGGACATGACTAAATGTCTTACTGTCAGCACATTTATCTTTGCCTCCTTTTTACACTAATTCTTCTTGTCAAAAGTTTTAAAATTCTAACTGAGCTGACTGAAGGAAATCTTTCAACCTAAATCACAGTGAAATCAAGAAAGAATAAATTCTAGATGTGAACAATATGAAACAAGGGGAAAATAGACTTAGAGCTGTTCTAGGTGACAAGCTGTGAGAGACCAAGGCATCACCTACTCAAGGATGGGGTGGAATCTCTGCTTAGGCAGAACTCCATGAAATCTACTACGAGGTAATTCTGTTCTGGGCAGGAAGGTTGCCCTGGGAATCACCTATAATATCTATGAGCCTCAAACATGTCATAGAACAATGAAAGAGACTTACGCTGTCTGAGTGACTTTCATGTGTATCTGATGTTCCCTTAGAGGTTAGGGGAGGAGAAACTTTATATCAAATGTCACAGAAAACAAGTCAGCTAGCACATCTGGAGGACAAAATGGTGAACTATTTCCATCATCCTCTGAAAGAGTTATCCAGTGACTGAATGCTGAAACCCGAGTGAAAGCCCTCAGAAGCAAAGCAACTCATGCAGATTCATGTTATTAAAACAAAACTGGATTGGGTAATAATAATCCAACTGTTACATTAAAGAGAGCATGACAGACTCCAGTAAAAGCTAAAGAACAGATTATTGCAACCTCCATTAATTGTCCATTTTTGTTGCATTCCTCCTTTCTAGTCTTTCAGCAAGAAAAATAATACACCCACATAGTTCTGTTTCCTTGTCATCTATCTGATTGTGCTTCACACCAGCTAGCTGAATCAGTGACACCACTTACCAAATCCTCCCATAAGGTCCAATGCATCCTATCTCATGCTTTTTTGCTCTCAGTAGTCACAAGCAAATATTTTTTTGGAAAATACTATGGAGCTTAAATATTTAGGTACATAAGGAATAGCGAGAGAAGAATTGTTCTATATATGAAGCATCTTCTAAGCCTCACCTACAGCGATGCTGGCATGTGGAAGATTTGAGAGTCGTATATATACTGCATTCATACTCCACAAACTAGAAAGTAAGACTAAGTTTATTAATGGTATAAGGAGATGGTTGAAGTGATTAAATTGATAGAACCTTATGAAAAGAATATCACTTCTAGCTTCAAGAAAATTATGCAAATTTTCAGAAAAAAAATATTTTTTTGCCATTAGAAACAGTTGGTTGTAAAATCACAAAAAAAAAAATGGTTATCATTGAGAAAATCAAGTACTGAACTAGAGCCCCTAGGTAAAAAGACTAGTTTCCCAAATGCTGACTAGGTTTAAGCCATTCTAGGTAATGTTAGATTTTCCAGAAATAGTATCATTCATTGTTTCCCTGGTCCCCTCATTCTCACTTCATGTATGTATATAATTTGGAGGCACAGAAGAATCATAACAACGTCAGAAACTCTGTAGATAAGAATCAACGGAGGACCACATCCCTCATCACATAAAAGAGATGTGAAAAATATTAGCCTGCAAGCCCAGTGCCATGGTGAGATGCAGTAAAGACCGCTGAACTCAGATTTTGCACATACTGTAGCAGCTCTGATCTTACCCAAAATGGTCTTTCATCTCACCAGTAAGAGCAAAGGAAGCATTAACTTACACCAGAGAATGCCAACTGCCTAGCATGAGTCATGCCCTCTCCTCCACTATGAGCTGCTTCACTCATTACCCATCAAGTCTAGATGAGAACACTTGTGAAAAGGTCCACAAATTGAAGCTCAGAAAAGATCAAGGAGCATTAACAATACACGAATGCTTGTCTTTTTGTCAAACCTGATTAATCCATAGTTCCTCTGAACTCTAGAGCTCCTAATGAAAGCAGGAGGAAGAACTGCTTTCTCTAAAGACACTGTACTAGAGCTCTGGAGGCCCAGGTTCAATCTCTGTGTGCCACTGGCTGTTTCACTGCACAGTGGCTCCTACAGAGAGGAGTCTGACCCCCTGGACTGCAAATGGTGCCTGAGAGGCCCACAGCCAGCCTTGCGAACTGACATACGCTCCTGATGGATTTTGCCACTGAGTAGCAAAGACTGAGAGCAAAGAGAGGGAAGACAGGACAATGCTTGAATCTTTAACCCCAAAGAATACGCTAGGCTTTTGATCCTCCAAGAGTCAACATGCACTAACTAATGGAAAAATGCATAATGAATTTCTGCACATCACCTTCCACACCTATGATATCGCTAACCGCCTGTTGGAAGGATGACTGCTTTAAATTTGTGGAGTATGCACCCATTAAATACACAGATGAACTTCATACCTACCTAAACATATCAGAATTCACACAAATGCAAAACCGTTTTGCTCCTCAACCCTGGAAAACTCTCCTTCACTCAACAGTATATAATAGTTCTTTCAATGATACCTCTTCTGAGAGGAAAAACAGCATCAGATACATCACAGAACATCTCTTAGTCCAGCATATGCAGAGATTATTTAAGCCTAGATTCATCAATAATACAAGTCTCACATCCTCTACTGACTCTCTAAGCTACCTTTTAAGTTTGTTTCTGAAGGGTTGCAGAAGATAGAAGGGTCTCAGAAGAATCTGAACCTGTGCAAATGAACCATTTACAGACACCTCCCATCAGCAACATTTGCTTCAATATCAAGCAAAATAGTTGGGAGGAAGGGGAAAGCATTCATAAACACTTTTAGCTAAAATAATTTTCTACAGAAGTATTAGTGCTACAACAATGAAAATGAATAAATAAGATGGCATATGTCTACAAAAGATTATAGCATACAGTTGGTAACATCAGATATTTCAGCCATCTTTAAAATTGCCCACCAAAATTGATCTAAGTGACAAACTACAGGTGCACGAGTCAGGACCTGAGCATTTTATTCCACTTTGCCACTGATTTACTGCGCAACCTGAGGCACTTAATTAACCTCAGCTGCTTCCATCTGTACTACAAAGATAACAGAAATATAGGTTAAGTCCTTGAGATCTATGGGAGACTAGTGCTCTGTGAGTTCAACAAAACGTGTCTTGAAAACAAGGAAAGTTCCACAGCTGTGAGGAGAAGCCATGTGTCCAGAGTACATGCAGTATACAGAGTGTCCTGGGTATCCCTCTCTCCACATATTTTCCATTGTCTGCTAAGTGCAGACAACTGTTATCAGTGTGATTTTGCCTTGCCTGTCATTTGCAAGGAAACAATAAACTTCAATCAGTCTAACCACAGCACTATGTGCTTAGAGCTGTACGCATTATTCATGTTCTGAACTGGCCAAAGAGACAACAAGCAATCCTGCAAAAAATGTCTTCTTTAGCCCCAAATGAAATATAAAATTTTTGTTCTTCACTTCCTTAAATATATTTCTTGCAAAAAAAAAAAAAAATGTAGAGCTTCATTTTGAAATAAAAGCATGAAACATGTTTATTTTGAAGTGAATGATGCTCAATAAATCAATTTTTAAAAACCAATTTGCCTGAAACAATTTGATATATTCATATAAATTCACAATTTGTTTTGGCTGAGTGAAATACACATTTTTTTTTTTTCCCTGATCAGTTTTTCTCTCCCTTCCCTTCCAGCTCCAGTAGGTGCAAGAAAATCAAGGCATTGGTGCTAATTTTGTCAAAAGCTCAGACACAATGATGATGCCCTGAGCATAATAACTTCTTCAGATTCCTCACTGCTGAGCATGGGTGAGGACAATTCCCATCTCTGCTATGTTTACTTTACCCTATGTTTTTATTTTACTCTACATTTCTTCCATCTTATTTTTCACCCAGTGCATCATTCTAGAACATAAAGATGTCAATATCAAGGCGTAACACCGAGGAGAAATGTTTCCTTACAGACTGAATTTTCACCAAATGCAAACTGAACAGAGAAGAGAACACCACACTACCACGAATGTAAAACTCAAGTTTTAAGATATCCACCAGCTTCAGTCTTTGCACAGGTATCTCTATGGCAGTGTTGCTACATACCCTCTCTGCTCTTATCTGTAGAACAGGCATGACAGGTACAAAGCATAAGAGGGTGCAAGCATACAGCTGAGCTGTTTACTCACCATCTTTATCTCACATACACTTCTGACCAAAAATGCAATTGCGTTATACAACAATCATGAAGCAACTTTTATGCCAACATTATATTAACCGACTCAGAGAGATTTATTATTCTTCAACTGCAGTTCTAGTTAGAATCCTAAGTTTCACACTACCCTTTCACTTCCAGCGGTTAAACTCCAGATATCGTAATTGTAAGTATTCAGGTCTGTTCGTTATTGGATGTAGATGCAAGAGCACCAATACTCATCTAACAAAACAGGATGAATGTTTGGCACATTTATTCCTTACCATACCAATGACAAGATCTTCCCCAAACATTCTGACCTTGGTAAAAGCCACAACGTTAGCAAAAAATGTTAGGAACCTGTAGCTGTCTTCCCTACACAGGTGGAAGGATCAGCCCTGCTTGGGAAAAACCATCGGGACAGCTGGCGGGAGCCTTCCCAAACTGACTGCAGAAACAAAGAAAGCTTGACACAGACAGAGGGAAAGAAAGACAAGAAATGCATTTCGGTCTAAAGTGGATCGAAGCAGCGTGGTGGGAGGAGAATCCCCTGCTTGTGCTGAAGGGCACTGTGATATGAAACCACTGTAAGATCCTAAAGCAAGTTCCTGGGAAGCCAGGAGCAGACAGGCATCGCTGGAAGAGGCATGCATGTGCGGGCACATGTGCATTAGCAGCAGCCTCCCAGCAGGCATTATGCCTGCTGCTGAGCTGGGAACCCTCCAGGCATCCTTCCAGCCTGAGGCATGAATAGAAAAGTAGTTAGACCTAATCATTGTAATAACATAATAACGATCTTCAAAATTATCTTTTTTCAACACGAGAGAGCAGTACTGAAAGCCATGCCCATGGGAAAGGGTAGATAACAAGAAAGGTGAAAGCAAAGGTGAGGTGGGAAGATTCAGAGCAGGGCAGAGCCACACACATGGAAGGTGCCAGACCACGGTGCTGTCAGCTCCTCGTAGCCTCAGTAGGACTGAGCAGCAGGCACAATCCAAACCCCAGTCCTGACACAGTACCAAAGCACATTGCCAAATGCTACTGCTGTCCTTCACCCATGTTCATTGCAATAATTCATTAAGACCGTTCATGGAAGTAGCGGTCTCCAAAACCAATTTGAGGCACCATCATTCTTCTCAGAACAAAGCCACAGGCAAGGGACTGATACAAGCTGGTGGAGCAGCTTTGGCCAGTAATTATTTAGGGGCAAAAATGTGTGCATTTGTATGCAATGAGAAACACGTTAGGCTTCTGCTGTGTCTGCCACAGCCACAAGTTCAGCTGTTCACCAGGGCAGTGGGTATGTATATGCAGGTACCAACAGTACAGTTGCACAGCATATTCTTGTAGAAAAACAGA
The DNA here is from genome assembly GCA_013399715.1 of Alectura lathami. Classification (NCBI taxonomy): domain Eukaryota; kingdom Metazoa; phylum Chordata; class Aves; order Galliformes; family Megapodiidae; genus Alectura; species Alectura lathami. Next base: position 51,243 of record VXAV01005789.1, on the reverse strand, counting down.
TAAAATGCACCTGAACAAACATGACACATATACACAGAGAGGTCATTTGCCCTTTTTTATAGTGAAAAAGGGAGCATACATTGCTGTGAAGAGGTTTACCAGGGTGTGACAAGGCACAAAATTAGCTTTCAGTGGCTGTGCATACAAACATGCAAAGCAAGATAGAATGAGCATTCTTGCACACCTTATAGTGCATGTATGAGGATGTGCATGAGACACACCTCCTCATACAGCTTCAGGACACCCACACAAGGACTTACACACCTGCATATACACAGAGAAAACTAATCCATGTCTTGCCCAGGCATAAATGCAGGAGCGAATGCATGAAAGCATGCAACCTCAGAGCACAGGCACAGACATCCAAGGGTGCAGGTGTGAGGAAAGCCTACCAAGCTCCTGTGGTGTGCCTGGGGGCAAGAGGAAGGATGTGCCAAGGCATTCTGGCGCATGCTCCAACTCTATCATGGGCTTTTTCCTTTCCTGCTTTCCCCCACCCCTTGCAATAGAGCAGACCCCATGTCTAGAGGGAGGGTGCTTAATGAGTCAAATCCCATCTCTCAACTGCCTTATCAGTTGTGGACAGGCATATTTCTGACAGCTGACCTTTCCCCCCATATGCTGTTGAAAAATCTATACCCCTGAACAAGTAACACAATGGTGAAGACATAACACTGAAGAAAAGGAAGACTAGACCATTGCAGAGAGCTCTACAGACAGAAGTAAGAGCGATGCGCATAAAAGTGACACAGCATAGCTATACAGAGATTTGATTCCACCTTATTTTGCCACGCACACACTTTATTACCTTCTTTACAGCTTGGCTGTAACAAAGCTGTGTGCAAAAACAAGTCCCTTGTGAGACAAGGCAGGAAAGCAGAGAGGACAGGGAACACTTGTGAGGTGTGTAATGGCATTAAGCCCATGCACAAATAAATACTTGTCTATATAAATACATGCAGAGCTGATAGAAGGAACAAAGAGTATTACTCTGCACAGAACAGAGGCAGACAGGCATCACTCTGCCATCCTATGCCTCTGCTGATGTGGGACTAGCTCCCAATAGTACATAGACGAATACATTTATTAAAAGAACGAAACAACCCTCAGCTGAGCTAGGAGCCACAATAATAATCAAACCTTTGAAAACCAAGGAGGTTCTTCCCATGAAGAGTACAACTGCACTTCCAAGTACACAGGAGAAGTCTTCTCTTGGGGGCACAAGCACCTAAACATTCAGCAGCTGGTGTAGTTAGTGGTCAAAGGAGGGCTCACAGAAAACCTGCTTGTTCCCAGCTCTCCTGTCAGCTCAGTGTGAGACTTGGGCAAACCATTCACATTGCATTTTCTGAAGTCTCTCTTCATTAATATCACAGGAAATCTATAATAGCTGCATGTCACCAACATGCTTGAAGACCAAGTCCAGCATATCTTAAATTTCAAGAGCTAAAAAGTATGCAGAACTAACACACAGATTTTAAAACAAGGACATCAATCTTTTGCACAATAATCTCCTTGTATGTGCCAAAGACAGCATTTGCCTACCATCATCAAATGTTGGGGGG
>VXAV01005789.1:25273-49649 GCA_013399715.1 Alectura lathami | reverse complement strand
GGGGGGGGGGCGTTGTTATTATTGCACTGCAGTGACAGATTCTAAAAGGCTCTTCCATTTTAGTGGCTCCCTGGGTGTACAGAATGGGAGCTGGGTGACAGTCAGAAAAGTTCACAGGATAAAAAATTTGATTGAAGCTCCACAAAATTCATTTGGACACAGCATCTAATTCATCTAGGTGCTTGTGGAAAACATAAGCATGCTTTTGAAGATTTTGCATGAAATTGAGACAAGTCTGAGAAACAGGAGTGGAATAAGGAGTACTGAAGTCAGCCGAGGTCAGAGGCTGGGAGAAGCTCAACAGCAATGCAGTAAATGCCCCAGTTTAGCAGTAATTATTTCAGTTTAATAAGCAAAGAAGGTATGTCTTAGGCAAAAAGTAGTTTGGCCAATTGCTAGAAGCATACAAAATCTTCTCTTCAAATGCCACAGAACCAAAAAGACTTCGAAAATCATGATTTCATTATGCTATTGGTTTTTTATTGTTTTTATTGTTTTTTTTTGTTTGTTTGGAGGTTTTTTTTTTTTTTTTTTTTTGTCTTGGAGTCAGTTGTATCATGATTGGAATTGTTTCTTGGCTACTTCTATGTGATCTTTTGATATTTACATAACAAACACATTTCTCTTAATCCAGTAACATTTTGTGCTGTTTATATACTACAAATCTTTTAGAATAGTTCTCAGCTCACCTGTTTCCATAGGTTTCTGAAATGATCAGCACTATTCGGAATAACAGATCACATAGTTATCTATGTTAAGCTATCACATAATGAAAAACTTGTAGCTTCAGATCTGATGTCCTTCCCTTCATATGATTTAGCACCAAGTATGAGCCTAGCTAGTTTTGTTAGTTCAACCTACTATATTAGAACAACTAAAAACATGTTCAGTTATTGATACTGGATGTCAAAAAAAAAAAAAAAACAGCTGAAACAGAGCTTTTCTTCAGCATAATAAGCTAAATCCAGAACCCACTGGCCCTAATTAAAATTAGGAATAATTTTATGGTAATCAGTGAAGGTATACTGCTGGCTGTAAGACAGCAACCATGCTGGTGTCTGTGTTCATGTTATTTTCCCTAAGCCTGTTGTTAGAAGGTCAGAACTGATGTAATTCTTACCCATACAAGCAATGTCCAGCTGCTGCAAAAATGACTTTTCAAGTCTCCCTGCAGGAAATGTGACACGGCCCTTGTGTTATAACTACTGTTGAAAAATGTGTGCTTCTCTGAGTCCAGAAAGGTGCTGCCATTGTTTTCCTGGAGACAAGATTGCCCTGAAGGGTCTTGATTTCTGTGCTCTTTTTGTAGTGGTGATATGTTTTCTTTTTTAATAGCAAAGACTCTTATTCTAATCTAATCATCAGGGGACTTGGATGCTTTATAAACATTTCCTACCCTATTTTACCAAAGTGCTGTCCCTCTTCCTCCTGTTCCCCACACTTCAACAACTCCATTAACCCACTGCCACTGAGGTCTTTGCCATTTTGGAACTAAAAGCTGGTCAGAGGTTTTGGAAAGGAAGGATGGCAGTTTTAGCCAAGACCCCCAGGTCAAACCCTTGTTTAATCTTGTGTATGGCCAGCATTAGGGATCATTTAAGCCCCTGCTATGTGGAAAGGATCCCTATCTTTAAAATACAAGACAATTCTGAAAACTGACTTTGCCAAAATAACCTCCAGACCCTCCAGGTTAATTGTCTCTTGACAGCTATCTGATCAAATGTGTTCAGTTCCAATAACAGTGTGTTGTATTTTTTACTTTTTTCCCCCTTATCTGCTAGGTCTGCCAGTACTTGGTAGAGTCACAACGTGGGATCTTTCTGCACACTCTATCAACCAGGATTTGGCAAACCAAGTTCTCCTCACACCTTCGTAATGCCATGACCTCCTATTGGGCTGCTGGCAGAATTTGGCCTTGACCTTATAAATGTAAGAAGCTACTCTGTTAACATGTCAGAACAGAAGGAACTTTTTCTCAGAAGTGTGTTGGTTCTGTAGAACTCAGAAAACTAAGAGGGAAGAAAACTATACATAATTATATGATTTTATGTAATTGATCTAGCTATATATGCATATATGTGTAGTTTTAGCCTTACACTCAGGCGATTAGACTCAAATATGCAGGTAAGATCCGTTCATATATATATATTTTTTTTTGCAAAGTTACACAACTTTTTCTTACTTTTAAATGCACTTTAATCCCAGTTAAAAAATTTTGTTGAAAGGCCAAATGTATAATTTAACTACTCCAGTAGGACAAAAGAACAAGGAAGCTCACTGCGGACAGTACACACTGACACCAAAAGCTTTTGTACATTTACCTGACTCATTACAACATTAAGCTCCCTCACCTGCAACCCACGGAGGATCACAGTTTTTCCTGCTGCTGTTTATGCATGTTTCTGGAAATTCACTTCCCTATGTCTTCGTACTAGAGTACTATTTAGATTTCAAGTTTCTACAGTCTGCTTGGTTTGACTATAGCATGACAGGCTTGAAAAGTGGGCCCACGAGAACCTGGTGAGGTTCAACAAGGCCAAGGGCATTGTGATTGACGAAAAGCTGGCCATGAGCCAGCAGTGCGCTCCTGCAGCCAGGAAGGCCAATGGCATCCTGGACTGCATCAAGAGAGGGGTGGCCAGCAGGGAGAGGGAGGTGATCGTCCCCCTCTACTCTGCCCTTGGAAGGCCTCACCTGGAGTACTGTGTCCAGGCCTGGGGCCCCCAGGACAGAGGGGATGTGGAGCTGTTGGAGCGGGTCCAGAGGAGGGCCACCAAAATGAGCAGAGGGCTGGAGCACCTCTCCTATGAGGAAAGGTTGAGGGAGTTGGGATTGTTCAGCTTGGGAAAGAGAAGGCTCCGGGGAGACCTCATTGCGGCCTTCCAATACTTGAAAGGAGCTTACAGGCAGGAGGGGGACCGACTTTTTGCACAGGTGGATAATGGTAGGACAAGGGGGAATGGGCTAAAACTGAAAGAGGGGAGGTTGAGGTTGGACATCAGGAAGAAATTCTTCCCTGAGAGAGTGGAGAGGCGCTGGAACAGGCTGCCCAGAGAAGCTGTGGCTGCCCCATGCCTGGCTGTGTTCAAGGCCAGGCTGGATGGGTTCCTGGGCAGTTTGATCTAGTGAGCTAGTGGCTGGCAGCCCTGTCCACAGCAGGGGGGTTGGAACTAGATGATCTTTGAGGTCCCTTCCAATCCAAGCCATTCTATGATGCAGAACTCATAAGCCAGAACCACTGACTTCATCACCAGCCACATCTCCTCAAACAGCCTTTGCAAGAAATGGTACTGAAAAAGAAAATATCTCAAGCTGAAGATATCATCAGCAGATAAATATCAGGGCTGACCTAAAGATTACATTGTATCCTGGTAGCACAAGCTTATTGGCCCCTAATATCCTGTTTCTCAGCAGAGGTGGATTAACAGCTAATTTCTAAGCTCTTAAAAGAACTGTAGCAACTTCCTAAAGTACCTTTAGCCCTGGGTGATTCCAGTGTGTTTTCTATGTGCCAACTATCTGCTGAATTCCTTTCATTTTACAGAACAGAGGCTGCCAGGCCCCAGAAGATTAAAGTTATCCTTGATAGGAATTATAATCGCAAAACTACAGTTTCTGACAGTTGTGCAAGTGTCAATCAGAAGAGCCTCAGATGAAGGACACAGGCACCGTGGCCAGTTCTGCTCATCCTTCAAGGTGCTACAGCCTTGCAGGCACCTCCGGACTTCACATGTGCCTGCTTGTTCAGCTGTACAAACAAACAAAAATGCTAAAAACCAATACATAAATACAGTTCTTTCTAGAACAGAGTGTACCTTGTGTGTATAGCTCTGCATTAACTTCGCATAACCACTGAGGACAAAATGTAGTTGAGTACACATTCTTGGCTGCAAGGGGAGTTTAAAGGGGCAGAACGAAATTAGAACAATGGGAGACTTGGCTTTGCATGGGGTAAGCAGTCATAGTCAGAGTAATCATACAAGGCTGGACATTCATGTTTTTGAGCAAAAAGCAAGGGTGTAGAATACATTGCATCAGATACTCACAGTAACTGTCCATAAGCATCATCTTACTGCTCAGTAACTGCGAGACAGCGCATACTTCAGTGGGAATACGCTACATTAACTCATGTTCCCTTAGTGTACACAAGTGGTTTTTCTGAATAGGTAAATTCATAACCTAGCTTGCCTTAGAGTCATTTGTTAATATGGCAAAAGCTTGAGTCAAGTACCTCCCTTCCACCATCACCAATGTGACGTTATTTTTAATCCTTTCAGCATCTGGGTTTTTCACTAACATGACTTTTCCCAATCTCCCTGGGAGGTGCTCAAGATGAACTCATGTTTTCCTGGTTGGAACTTCACGTCAACTGCTCCAGCCCTCTTTCACACCCTTGGCTGCATTTTCTGTGAAATGCTAACTCAAACACAACCTGTAACCTATAATCTCTGAGTTTATCAGTTATTTCCCTGCTGTTGCATCTGCCATCCTGAGCAGTTAAGCTTCTACTGGGATCAACACACACTTCTGATAAAGGGTTGTGCTAACTTCTTCAGTATTGGTGTGGTTACAGTGAACAGTGTAAAGGGAGGGGGAATTAGGGATTAGGAACCAGTTCAGGGAGGTTATTTTTATAACACAATATTCATGTCATTTCAAACAGGCTTTGTAGTTTTATTTCAACAGGCAGAATTTTTTTTTTTTTTAAACATCTGGTATCACACCATAGGAATCAGCTTTAAGGATAGATACCAGGGAAATAATTCATACTTGTTTTTCCTGCTTTACTCTAAATGAAGTTAAAATGCTCTTACAGACTGACCAATAGAAACTCAGATTACAAAATCAACAGTTGCCCACAAGAAAGTATGCTCAGGAAATATTAGAGCATCATCCTCAATGATAGTTTTGCCAGCCCATTTGCTAGATGTTACTAACATTCTGCTAGAGCTCTCTGACTCTGCCTTCTGCTCACCAGCACTCAGTGCAATGGATGGCCTCTGTTGAACAATCACAGGCCTGCATGGGACAAGATGACTGGATGGGCCAACTTACAAACGATGCATACATGACAAACCTGTACATAACATAATCAATGCAATCCACTCAACCATTGCCTTAGCAGAAGCCAGAAGCTCAGTCAACTATGGATATTACAGTCCTGTCCAGAGCAACATTCTGAACAAAGCAAGGCTCTGATGCACATCTGCTAGCTGTCCATATGGCATTTCAGTCAATGACGACTCTCCTCACTTCAGACTCATCACTTGCATCTAAGTGTTTTCTGTTTAGGTTGTTCATCGACTATAGGAAGCATGAAAGATAAAATGTGAAAAGGACAGAAGAACAGAATAGACATTTAAAAAGACAAAAATAAGCCTGCCTCACTCTCTGAAAAATACAACTGCATGAAGGGCTCCTTTTCAGAATGGGGTCTTTGTATGAATCCACAACTTCACCCACACACAGATGCAGCTCCAGCTTCCTCTCCAGTGCAGCACTCCGTGCCTCTAGGGCAGTTTGCATGACATCAGCACTGCTGTCATACTGCCTGTGGGGCATGCGGTGCGCTCAGCAGCAAGGCAGATACACACACACACAAGGAGCGCATGTACACGGAGAAACAGTCATTACACATATGTAAAAGAGTTGGGTTTGCACCTTCACACTAACAATCCTGTATGTGCAAACACATGCATGCTGGTTGTGTGAGTGCTTTTGCATATATACATGCAGGCAGTAGCCATGTATTTGCATGAGCTGGGCAAGGTTCTTCTCTCTCTCTCTCTCTCCCCCTCTTTTCTTCATTGAATGGGAAAAGGCTGTCAGCAATTTCCTTCTGTCAACAGCTGGGAGATGCTTTTCTGCAGTTAGCTGCAATTTGTTTCAATTATGTGTATTAATCATAGCCTCTTTCTGATGGTATTCTTCAAAAAAAAAAAAAAAATCAGGGCCTTTCTTTTTAACAAGCCATTTCCTCTCTCACGATGGCACTTAATGACTGACTGCGGGTTTGCTGAAAGAGGAAAAAAAAAAAAAAAAAGACAAGAAAAACCCAGAGGCATCCATGTTTGCTTATTTCATAAACAAGCACTATGGCTCAAGAAACTGGCAGGGAATGCAGCTGAAAGGGATCAGTGCACTGACATTTCAGTTGTGGAGAGAGAGCTCTGACCAGGGCTTATATCAAAAAATCCTCTATCTTAAGAGGGATGGATGGAATGACACAATTAAGGATTTTTGGACTCCAACTTGCTTCCTTTGAAACCTAAAGCAGGAAATTCACTCAACTCCAGGAAATTACTTTCCCACTGTTCTAGTATTCTACAACAGGGATCAATTTAAAGATGCTGGGAAAAAATATTGAAAGACTGGGAAACTCATATCTGCCCAAGAGCTACTCCCAAAGTCTATTGGAATATAGCCCAAGCACCAGCGAGGATGAATGGGATTTTACCAGTCAACTACACATTAAGCTGTGATGTCTCAAAGTTGTTTATTTCATGTGTGAGTTCCAACAAGACTTCTAAAAAACATGCTCAAAGTTTGGAGTGAACTAGTAAATTAAAAGAAAATCAGATATGTAGGGTGTATGGGTGTATGCTGTCATTCCGGAAATATTCTAATTAAATAAGCTCCTTTAATGGCATCCAAGGACACAAGTTGAAAGGATCCTTCCTTCTTCCTCTATCTCCTTTTCTGTAGTGTTTGTCATCTTACCTGCTAGTGTATTAAAGATTCATACCCCTCATTTGTTGTTAACCACAGTAAGGGCTGCCTAGCTCAGACAACTTAGGAGCCATTGCACAAATTTTATTCAGAAGTGTAAACATTTCTGAGAAATCACTAAGATCCAGCCAATGGGTACTTATTGCAAAGCCCTGGAAATTTCATCAGATTAGATCCAAGTACTGAAAATGCAGATGATTTCCAAGACAGAATCAATGTACATTATCAAAGGTTGGTTTAGAGGAACACCAGGTCTGTACTGCTTAAAATTGTATTGCATTCAGTCCTTGCAAAAATTGCTTTCTAAGAATCTGCTTAGCAAGATTTCCTTACTCTTTCACACTTAGGGAAAAGAAGAATGATCCCACTGTAGGTCCATATGGTACACTGCATATAAATATATCACTTAAGACAATTTAGGCCTACTCTTACCTCAAGATTTAACAGCACAGAGATACCAGTTGGGTGTACAAAAAATACAAATAAAACAGACAACAAAAAAAACCACCATCTCCTCTAATCACCATATCAATGATGACAAAAGCTTGAGTACAGATGACATTATACTGGCAGAAAACATAATGCTGCTGGTATCGTTTCTTTTGATAAGGTACTAGGCTTAAACTACTAGCAAAAGAATTCATAAACAACACCTGTCTTCAAAGCAGCTCCCTGCAGGCTGTGTGTATCGACCCCTCCATGCCTGAACCTTGGGGAGGTTCTGCATTGCGCAGGATTTCCAGCACCAGCACCAGGCAGAGGTGAAGCGCTGGGACCTGACACAGCCTCAGTGGTAACTGCAGCAAGGAGGGACTGGGCGGCTGCCAGAGCTCTGCCACGCTGTGCGATCAGGACTGCGTACTGCACAGATGGCATTTTGTGGGAGGAGGAGACACTACAGCTCCCCTGCTCTACTCGTTGGACGCATGTCTGGACGCTGCCAGCCAGCAAAGGTCACTCGCATAGACATGACTATACCCACATGACTATACGTTTGTGAGGATTTCATGTTTCTTTGCATGGAAAAGTGGAAATAAGCTGTGCTGGAAAGCATACGCTTTTGACAGTATAAACTGCATCCACACTGACAGCCCCTTGCTAACATCAGAGAAGCTTTTGAACCCAAGTAATAAGTTTCAGAGCCCTCATTTCATTCCCTCTAAAACCTGAATGTTCACAGCTTGGTTCAAAGCACCTGCAGATCACCCAGCAGTCCGGGACAGTCACCCACGCCTGCAGAGGGACAGTCGTTCTCTTACAGGAGCTTTGCTATTAGTGCACCCAGCTCTGTTACATTCCAGAGTCACAAAAGCAGGATATTTAGAAAAAAACACCCCCCAGCAGTCACAATGTAACACTAACCATGGAGGATTAAACTGCAAAAAAGAAAGAGCTCTAGGAACAGCTTAAAAACCAACGTGATCTACAGTCCAAATAAAAACTACTCCATCTTTTGGGCACTGTGGCCAGCTGCAAATAATGCACACAGATGGGTGCCTGAAGCAGCAGGAGAACATCCTCCCATTAATGCCATCCTCCCCATTTCTATCAAACTTCCACTACAGTGTGTTGAACTTGTCAAACCAAAATGCAGTCCACAGAAATCTGCTGGCTGGAGGTTCACCACAAAACGTTCGTTCTTGCCTGGCTCTCATTGACATGCACACACAGAGTTAGAAGGAAAATGAGAAGCCTGAGAGGAGCAAAACACTGGGAGTTCCACAAAGCTTTTGGGCTTCAGCCACAGCATGCTTCAGTACCAGAAAGAAGGTGTCCAAAAGAGAGAACATCTGTAGAGAAGGTAAGAGAGAAAAGAGATAGGGGAAAGAGAAAAACAAGGCAGAAGGGAAAGAAAGAAATAGCAGGAAGTGAAGGAAGAAGGAATGAGTGCGCAAGTGGACAGAACAAGGAAAAGGAGAAGGAGGAAAAGAAGAGGGAATGACAGAAAGTGATAGACAGAAGGGGAGAGAAATCTCTGCTGGTACAGTAACAAATAAATCCCTGCAGCATGACAGGCGTCTGCTGAAGCATTTCATTTCCCCGCAGCATAATGGTGTGTTATTGCCCATTATCTGTTCTGTCAGTGCCAGAGTCGATATTAAATGAGGGGCAGCTGCATTTAGCTGCCATTTTTCAGCTGTCTCGCTGTTGCCACGGAGACATGGTTGTGTTTTTTTGCTGAACCTGGCTGCAAGCAGCAGGGTGCACAGGGGCAAGCAGGGGCAGAGCGTGGCAGGGAGGGGCATGGGCCAGCAGGGCATGGCCCTCACGTTCGCATGGGCACCGCAGGACAGCCGCTGCCACTTCCCGAGGGATGTGCAGAGGGGCCCATGGCCAGTGTCTGTGTGCTGCTTTGACTTTCACAGGTGCTCATGACTGTCCCTTCACCCTCTTGCCTCTCTCACTACCCTGCACCCTCTCTGCTGTAATGACAGCAGTCTTCTCCTTCATACTTTTGCAGCAGCACTTCAAAGGCTATTGGAAGCAATGATGATCTAAGCCTCTCAAAGACCAATTAGCAGCTTCAAGAACATTAATATGCCTAAAATACTAATCAAGAAACCAAGGTACAATAAGACAGTGTTTGCCTCTCTCTCCCACCGATTACACAGCAAGCTGCTGGCCTGCACTGGTGCCGACACCTAGAAATCTGTATTCACTGCTCTTCTGCTTTACCTGTAGCGATGCTCCTGACAGGGAAGTGAGGGAGAGCAGCTACACAGTGAATTAGAATCAAACAGAGAACATCCAGTCCCTCCCCAGCTTCTGAAGACAGTGCCACAAACAACCACCACCAAAAGGTATTTCTCACTGGAGTTCATCTTTCCTCCATGTTATTTCTACACCAAAAATCTAACAAAATCAATCAGATAATTCAGAGACATTTCCCTGTTGCTTCACAAATAAAGCCAATGCCCACCTTTGAGATGGTGCAATACAATCAGAAGACAGAAAAACCTCGAATCCTACTGACCTGAAATAGTACACAAATTGAAACAGAAAACACTCTTCGTTTGCACTGCACCAAAGAACTGTAAGAAGTGCAGTCCCTTACAACGACCCATTGCCTTCTCCTCCACTGACCTACTAGTGCAATTCTAGCACCTGAAGGAGCATTTTTTTTTATTTTTTAAATTATTTAAAATTACTCTTGCTCAAGCCCTGCCTAACCTTCCCATGCTCCCTGTTATGAGAAAGAATAAAACTAAAGGGGTCAAAGTGCTTTGTTATATTAATACTCAAGTAAATTCCTCATCTCCTTGCATGAATGTATCCATACCTTGACATTTTCCTATCACATCCTCATACTCTTTCATTTTCATGTGTAGAGTGTCTAATTTCACCACTTTGGGATTTCCAAAACTCGACAGAAGTTTTAGAAACACATTCAAATGAAACCCCTTGAGTGACATTTAATTGACAATGCTGAAGATCTTTCCCATAATTGGTATTTTCTCCTATCCACATCTCTGTGGTAGCTCTCCAGCGTAACTCTTAATACATCTTTTCTTACCTTGCTGACTAGTGGTTTCTTAAAAATTTCTGACTGTTCAGTGTTTAAAAAAAATATTCTGCCTAAATTGCTAATATGCTAATCCTTCTTTCAGCTTCCCTCCCCTCTCACGACCTTCTGCTTTTGAGTACAGAACTATCTTAAGCACCACATTGGGCACCAGACTGCCATACAGCTTGAAAGATCTTGTTTTTCCTCTGGGGGACGCCTAAGTTCAGAGTGTCTGGATCAAAGTCTTCTTTGCAGCGCAAGGAGATTTTGCAAACAGTAGTGGAAACAAACAGCTGAGTAAGATTATTAAAAATATGAATGCTAATGACATTCCAGCCTATTTGTCCAATGATACTAGTGTTGGGTTCAGCAATTCAGGGAAGCCGAAGAGAAGAAAGAATTTTGCCATAAGATTAAAGAAGAGATTGTTTTAATGCAGTCTCTGGTCAGCAAAAGATTATGACAAGAGTATGGATGGAGCAGGCTTTGAGACAAATGGGAAAGTGAGAAGAAAATTAGTCTGCAATGCTCTCACAAGCAACTTTGTGGTCATTTCAAGGAGTTTCCAGAGCTGTGCAGCTTGTGCTTGGAGTTATATAGTACAAATAATTTTGTTCTGGTCCTGCTACACTGTCCCATTCAAGTTGAGGCATACATTCAGAAAAGCAAGGGAATTTGCAATGAATTTCTATAACACTTCCCACACCCAACAACTCCATCAGCTAAAAAACAGAACAAGGCAACAAAGCTGTCAAAACGACCTAATTGGTAGATGCTACAGACAGATATTACGTATTCAGCAATGGTTTTTAAACAGAAATATTGATTTCTAACACCCTAGGGGTATTTTGTGGAAGACTTTCTGGCAGACAAAACTAGTGCTTAAGATTTGGGGAAAGAAAGAAGAGCTAACTTTTTATTTCTTTGCATCTTCAATTCCCCCGCTATTTCTTCCTGAAATCTACAATTGCCATCATTGTCATTTCTACAGCCTGCGGTCTCCAGCTTAGTCAATGAAAAATATGTATTACGTGTTTGGCTCCATTTAATCATTTGTACACATACAGTACAAGGCAACAGAGGTGAGGAACAAACTTACGTTCCGTAAGTCACCAAAGCCACTGGTATTTAACTGGAAGCGCTGGCAGACTAAAAAGAATTTATCAGAATGACAGCCAATGTGAAGACTATCAGCATTCCTAGATACTGGTATCTTTAAATCCCTACACCTAGAATTTTCACATTTTATATGAAAGAATTTTGCGATCCTCATTTCCAGAAATACACATCTGAAAGCACATAAGGTTGACTTCATTTGTTCAAAATAAGAGAAATATCAAAATACCCTGTGGAAGAAGAGATGCCATATTTTCAACACACGCCTTTGCAAAATGGTGTTCCTTCATTTACCCATCTCTGAGACACCGATACAGTGCTAATGAACCAACTCCCTTGCCGTCATCCTCCTGTATGCTGTTCTGCAGTATCACTTCAGAGCTGTCTCCTGAGCTATACCATCAAGAGCTTGTGCTTCTGATAACCATAATTGTGGATCGTATTGCACTACTGATAGGAAAATGGTGCACATTGCTCTAAACAGCAGGCCAGTTTTTCTGCGCATCAAGAAAGGATCCCCATTTGAATATTTCTAGTACTCCAAACACCAAGAGAAGCTGCATCAGAAAGCAGGTCAAATGGGTAGATGTTTGAGAAAGTCGGATCCCAGTATCACAGCCAGCTTTCTACAAAAACTTGGCCTCAGTTTCCACTATTCAGGAAAAGATTTTCAGACTGTAATGCCTGGGGTGCCGAGCACTTCTAATGCCTTGCCTGCCCAGCAGTCACCAAGTCATTCTATAGCAGAGCTTGGAAAAGAAGACAGGGTCCTCTAGATGCAAGCATTTGGCACCAAAGCCCCTCCCTTTCTATTCTAAGAAGTCCTGGGAAGGGGTATTTTGTTTTACAGAGTACTAAAACACAGTCATGAAGAAGCAAAAGGTATGAATTCAGCTTTCATGACACAACAAGACTTTATTAGCATAATTCCCAATTGTGACTGTTTAAGAGGCCCCATAAGAGCAAGAACAATAATTTTTATTGGGCAGAGTGATAAGGAGACAAGATCAGTCAATTCTTCACCTCCCTCTCAGACCGCTACACAATCCTTTTCCTTTCCTCTACTGTTCAGGAGTCTTCTATAGTCAAGGGAACATATTCCACAGGGACAGGGGCGGGGATAAAGGCCATTTCTAGTGTCCCCAGAAATCATGCACTTGTGACCTCCTAACCCAAGTTGCCTGGAAACATCTGAGACTGCAAAACCAAAAAGACAAAGTTTAGAATCTCACTAGAATGCAGTCTATAAGAGGCAAGATGCAACTGAGACAAGGGGTAGGGAAACCACACACTGTGAAAGGAACCCACTGTTTAGTTAGAATTTGAAATACATTTTCCACTGTGATCAGGAAGTAGATAGAAGGCTCAAATGTAGTTAGTGCCTTCTCTTGGACCATTGCTTCCTAGCTTGCACCACCAACCCTAGCAAGACTGAGCCCTCTGGATGCCCAACTGGTCAGAGGGTGTTCCTAGGGAGGTGCTGGACAGATTAGAGCATGAAGCATTTCTTCGCTTTTATTTAGACAGCAGGCTTGCAACAAGGACTTGGGAATGGCTAAGGACAGCCATTGGCTTGGGACAATGGCTTGTGAATGAGTGCTTAAGGACAGGGTGACCTATTCTGTCCTGAATCCCATTTGGGTGCTCTGACACAGCATAAGATCTTTACATGCAGGCTGGTATCATCCACAGCAAACAAAGGACAAATGCAAAATAATGTAGCTATTCCAGCTAGCAGGCTTCAGAATATCATTTTAATATGCATTGGGCACTTTCACTGCAGTCTTGGGACAGTTGAACTATTTCACCCATCTCCCTAACTCCTTCAACTCCTCCAGATCTTAAAAGGAACATTTGTTTTCAAGCTGACTTGTCAATTAACTTCATCCACTCCCACATCTATCTGCAGTTCCAGGTTCAGACCAGGTCCAGAACTGTCACTACAACACAAGCAAAATGCTTCTCATAGTTTAAACTGCATTTTACATAATCAGGAGATTAAAGCAGCCGGAGACTCTGGGGTTTAATTCAAACTCAGACTCTCTGGTGCGATTCTGTGTTGCTGCAGGTATTTCAATCTCCATTAGAGAGAGAAAAGGAACAAACTTGTATATGGTTTCATTTGTATTTGTTTTGATTTTTATAGCTGGTGCAAAGAGCTATATTAATAGCACAGCAGGGGCTGAACTGAATCCAAAGACCTGGATAATAAAATATTCTCAGTATCTATTACTTCAGTAATTGTGAATTCCAGCAAGATGATACTTCTGTATGCTTATCACAGAAGAGAAGAAAAAAATGAGCATGGATTAAAATTGATTAAGAAAGCCTATGTATTTGCAGTACATAAAGCTAATATCGTAAATTTACAGTAAATAAATCATATTGCAAAAAGACATTTCCCTTGGAGTCTTCAGAACTTCTAATGTATGGAACAAAAAGGTGGCATGCCCAGTTGAAACGGTCAAAGAAAAACTGGGCAACACATACAAAGCAGAGTTCTGAAGGCCTGACTCGTGAATCCAAAACTCAGCTACCTGATTTTTTAAGATGTCTGTTCCCTATGAATCTGATGTATGAACACAGTTAAGTCACTTCACCATTTCTTTCTGCATACAGATATTAGGTATACCCTCTACAGATAGCTCGTAGCTATAACAAGTTCCTGTGTGAGCCAACCCAGGGATACAAGGGTTAACCCCACTATACAACCATAGTAAATATTATGCCTAGTTACAAGCACTGTTTTTGTAAGGTTATGCTGCCAATTGACTGAAAAATCACAGTCTGTTTCTCTGCTATATGACCAGTCAGTGAAACAAGACTGATTTACAGCACAAGATAAACTGCACATTAACATTTCAGTGTTAATGGGAATAAACGGGTAAATGGGAATAAATATGGCTGCGAGGCACTCCTACTTTAAGGCTGTTTTGTGTTTCTTTCCCAAAATATACCACTAAGTGCTAATAAGTCTTGCAAAAAAAAAGTTTAAAAATTAAATATTAATAAAAACCAACGGAAATTGAACAGCTATCCAACAACAATGTAAATTGGCCTTTTCGAATAGCTCCTTTTCAACTCCGGGTAAAAACAACTCTGAACTGTTGTGATCTTTTTGATTAAACAATTAAAGTCTCTGCTGTGAGAACAGAATAATTTCTCAGCTTTTGAATTGTTTCTACACCAAGACATACACAGGCCACTAACAGTGGTATAAATTCTGTGTATTTGTGCTGCCCTGTCTACAAACTATACATAAACCAGGGCTTATTTGCTAAAGACATTCATCAATAATTTCAAATCAACAAATTTCAACAACATTACAATTAGTTTGCCAGCTGAAAAATGGAGTGGCAAAATACAACAAACCAAGCACCCAGCTCAGCCATTTTCTCTGCTCCTGCTGGAGTGGTACTGGTCAAAGGCAGTGGAGAGTTCTCCAAAACCATGCAGGAACGGTTCCCTGCCGGGATCTGTGAATCAGGCCCTTCTCCTCTAACCCCTGCCCTTCATACCAATTACTGCCTTTGCCACAGACAAATCATAATTCAGTCTCTTCTTTTGTAAAATGGGCCTAATAATACTCACTTATCTACTCCACTAGGTGCTTCAAGGATTAAAATTGATGTGTCCCTGCTGGCGTAATGTGCTATAATTACCTTGTTAATGTGCCCTCTCTTGGGCAGGCTGAAAATTGCTCAGTTGTGGCACACATCATGTGCTGCCACGACTCGTGGGTGAGCTCAGGCGGTCAGACAACGTCCCCTCAGGCTGCGCCAATGGAGATGAGGGGAAAGCAAACGGCAGCCCTGCACCCAGTGCTGCAGCAAGGACTCCACTTCAGCAAGCCGGCTCACAGCCACCAGTTATGAAGAACCGTGCACCTCTACAGAACAATGGGAGCTAAAGACTACTTTCTACCCACATTTGGGTGACAAACAAATAAACACAAAAACCTACCAAGATCCTCCTTTTCCTTGCACTATGTCCTGCACTGATGAGAGCAGTTGAAGAGTCACCTGCAGCATGCTATCCCACATGTGCTTTGACCACTTCTTCCCTCCTGTGTAATTTTTCCCACCTACTCTAACTTCTAAAAATATCAAGAAAGAGAAGCAGTTATGCAACAGTGAAGGGGAAGGTCTCATTTTCTCTCTTTCTGAGAGAAGTAGCTGAACTGCAGGTCCATCTCTGCTACCCAGAGACGTGCACAGCCCCATCCACTCTGTTTGCCTGCAGAAACTGCCAAGCCAGGCTGGCAGGATGCGTCCCTGCCCCTGCATCTCCAGGCACGCTGCTCAGCATTACCTCACTGCCAGCCAATCCAGCCCTTCCATGCCTCAGCACCCTCCTCTCGCCAAGGGCCGTGCTGCTGCTGGAACAGCTGATTGCCATGGCGAGCACGGGGGAGCTCAGGGAGTTGTACGTGGCCTGGCAGTTAGCATTCATGGAAAGGCAAAACACAGACAGCACGGCTTAAAAGAGGGAGGCAAGACCGTGACACTAGCATCTTGTGCCTCCGAAATGCAAGGAAACGCGGAGCAACGCTCTCACGTTGAACAGCAGAAAGTTCTCTCCTAATACATGGGTTTTCCTGATTTCACAGCCTCGTGAGATAACCAGGGGTAAGGTGACCCTCCTGCCTCAGGAGAAGCATTTCAGGAGAGTAGCTATGAACTGCAGCACAAACAACACTGTCTCAGATGCAAGGCCAGAGCCTCTCAATGCTACACTAGTGGGTACAGACAACCAAGATGGCAGGGGCTGAACCACCTTCCTTTGCCCTTATCAGACTCAAAAATCTCCAATGTTCAGCCTTGCATGTCAGGCTCCTTCCTAATCAATGCTGTTTCAGTTTCCCATGTATTATCACACCATGAGTCTCAGAGGACCTATATTTTATATAGATGTAATCTTACTTAAAGGGGCTTCTGCTCAAGGTACAGTGCATGCTGCTGTTGTGCTTCTTTAGAAAATAAAGAAGCCACTATAAAGCTCCATAAGGTATTCGGCACAAATACCACAGCAAGGACGACTCCACACATTTGCAGCGTCCATGTATTGGTTAAAGCACTGCAGGCATCCAAGGGGGTTTTCCTGTTGTTTTTAAAGGTGGCCAAAAAGAACACAAGCAATACTAACGAGACTAGAGGAGCGAGACTGTGGCTCACCTGTCTGGAGACTCACAGCTGCATTGGGAGCACTGGGAGCCCCAGGACAGAGCTCTGCCAAGAGCAACCTTCTGCTGAAACCGGCTCTGAAATGGCCAAAGGAAAGCTCAGCTGATAGAACTGCTCTGACCTCTGCCTACCACAAAATCCTTGCTGAAACAATGATATCTTACAAAATCAAAACTCACTGCAGCGTCACACTATTTGCACAGGTATCTTTGCAGTCTGCCTCAGTGTGAGCTGCCCTGACAAGTGGCCCATGATGCAGGAAAGAACAAGGTTCCCAAGTAGCTGCACATAGTGGTAAATAATCCTATGAGGATTTTATTCATATCCCCAAAAGTTAAAACTGACTTTATACTCTGAACTGATTTTTTACCATCTTAAAAAAAATGCATTTCATGTGTACATAAAAATATAGGATACTCATTATTTCCTATAAATATCTAGTAACTTGATGAATTTTACCAAGTTTTTCAGTTAAATTCTGCTGTCTAGTAGTTTCCAGTCTAAGCATGTGTTGACTGATATATAGGTATACATACCTATATTACACATATAATGATATACCTATATAACATTTGCTGCATAACTTGTGTATGCTTTTATCAGTTATTAACACAAATTTTAATTTTGGAAGCTACCCCAACTTTGATCTGTCCTCTCTCAGGTCTCAGTTTTGTTTTCGTATACATTCTTGTGACTTCCCTCCAGTCTGTTAGAACTCTTCATATGTTAGATTTACATATGTAAATTAATTTACATAGTTTTATGTAAATAGAGCAGATCTTAACCAGTTAGGATTCCAGGTTACTGCTTTCATTAACTAAAGAGGATTANTTTTAAAAAAAAAAAAAAAAAAAAAAAATCTAGTAACAAGGTGGTTCTCGCTTCAAGTTTTTGTACACTGAAGTTACAAAAAAGCCTGACCATGGCCACTCAGAAAGCTCCCTTTTTAAATGTTTTTGTAGCACATTCAAGGGCCAAATGCAGCTCCACATATTTGGAGGCTGAGAGCAGCAGAAGTCTTCCCACCTCCAGTGGAGGCTTAGACTTTTGTATGAGACAGCCTGAACAGCCAGAGCATTGAAACAGGCTGCACATTCTCTCATATGCTGACTCAGCAAAGGGGTGGCTAACAAAGGTTGGGAGAATAGCAGTAGAAGAAGGATGAAAGAAAAGAAAATAGGTTGATGAAAGGATTTTGGTGGCTGCAGAGACTGAGAGCTCTCAAAAAATTCCCATTCCCCCAAGAGAAAGTAGTCTCTCTCTCAGGTTTGGGCCGCAACCAAATAGTATTTCCAGTGCTCCAACAAAAGGCATACACACACACAGATCTGGGACCGATGAATCCCAGGGAGACTGCATACAGAACAAACTAGCAAATGGTTGGAGACAGACAAGAACTTTGTCTCACCTCGTGGTGAACAGAAAGGATTCTTACCTACACCTTCCCACAGCACATCCTCAGCTGTACCCATCAAAAGAAACAGCTGCTGCTGACATGCACACACACACACAAGAAGTATGTGTATTTATGTACCTATGTATGTATGCACTGAGTATACAGCTACATCAGCCTAGCTTCATGCAGTACCAAACTGAGAAATCAGTAGCAACGAAGACAATGCATGTTATTACCTTCCTCACCTCATGGACCATCCTCAAGAATGAGGGTCTGTCACATCAGGCATTTATGCAGCCACTTCCCCAACATTCATTAGGCCAGGCAAAAACATCTACCATCAGTCCCACTTCAATTTTCCAAATTGAAGTTTTTGTGATTTAACCAGGATCGTTCACTAGGTCCATTCAACATATACCTATTGGCCTGCAGCTTCTCCCAGACAAAGCACAGGCAGTAAAGCCCTCCCAGACCCTTAACACCTCTGATTCACAAAGCCTGGAGAGAGGCAGCGCTTACTGCTTCTTCCATCCAAGCAGTATTGCCTGCTCAGTTTTCTCCAGTTGCCAGTGGCCTGTGATAGCTCCTGCTACCCAGTGCGCTGACTGTGTGCTGCTGGGGATTCTGGCTAAATAGACCCGAGAGTCTACTCCATCACACCTCCGTTCTCAGGCACATTGCTGTCTGTGCTGTGACATATGGCCACTTTCTGCCTCTGCTAGCAAGTCTGGTAGATGGCAAAATTCCCTGTGTGCCAAGTGTTTAGCAAACACACATGTTGGCAGACAGAGTATTCCTGGAAAGGACATGTGTCTTGAGATGAAGCTGTGCCAAGTGCTGCTCTGTGTCATAACATGGAAAGCGCTCTGCTATCCAAGTTCAGCAGTGCAGGCACCGAGAATGATAGTCTTTGAAAAAACACAGAGCTGAAAAAATGCCATAGAAAACAATTAAATTATCAGAAATATATTTTTGAGTATATCTCCTTCTGAGATATCTTCCGCTCTTTTTTAATTTCACACAGATTTCCATTGACAGATACCTTGGAAACGTTCAGCCCAAGGTCAAACAAAGCAAGGGAAATGAGGCAAAGAGTGTAATTTGTATATGAATATTGAACTGCTGCCCAAAATCCAAGAATGCTGCTATCAGGTCTTCACATAGAGTGACTAGCATAGCATCTGCGTCTCAGTTATTACAGAGAGCTTATGGCAGACTTGGTAGCCAAGAAGCTGATGCCCAGGAGTGCAGTTCTCCTTTAACAATGAAAATGGGGAGGAGAGAGAATATTTACAAAATCTGACAAAACTAACAAATGTATATTTGGGCTGCAAAGGGCATTCAGATATTAACACGATGAGCACCATAGAAATAAAACAATCCCAATAAATTCAAATCCCATCATTTGCAAATCTTGTTTTCCCGGACTCTTTTGTTTCAAGGATCTATTTCTGGAACTGACTTGACATCAGTTCTTATCCTCTCCTGTTGACTTTTGTGGTGTTTTGCACATATTCTGAGAAATGTATATACTAAAAAAACTGCAACTGCTAAGGATCACATTGTCTTATGCTACACCCTGTGATCATTTGGAAGCTTAGCGCAGCTGTGAGGGCAGGAGTAGCACCCACAGGTTTGAAAAGGACAATTTTGTGACACTGCTTATGTAAAGGGAGCACCTCCCTAATAATTGTCATGGTTGTGGCACACATGATTATTTGCAGTAACAGCAAGATACAAGCACCAGCTAAGGCTTCAAACCTTTATAACACAAATTGTTGATGTTTATTTAGGGAAATGGGGAATGGAGGGAAGAGGCAGTTATATACTTGGTTTTTGATTTGCATGAGGCAGAGTGTGGCAGGAATTGCATGCAGGCTGTGTTTTTTTTTTTTTTTTTTTTTTTGTAAAAGGGTAGAAGATACCTCCTCTCCTCACACAAATTTTGTGATTCTCTCCAGACATTTGCAGAGTTGAATTAAGTAGCTTATAACAAGCTAAACACTGCAACAAACATTTACGTGCACTTTCTGCCTGCCATTAGCCGAGTGACTGACAGCTCCAGTTTCCTCTATTGCAGCACATACAGCTGCTGCTGAGCTTTAACTGGGGTATTTATTTTGAAAAGCGGGGTGATAATGTCACCAAGCAGCAAATACTCCAAAAAGAACAAGAGAATGGGAGTTTCAAGGGTGGCAGACAGAATTTATCCAAACCACCTGCATGTTGGGTACACTGCCCCTTGTTGATCTGTGTCCTGCTAAAGAAGGACACGGTGTTCCTCCTTCCCTGCTGCCACATGCAACAAACACCAGCCCTGTTATTGCCCTCTGATCTCTCACGCTGTCCATTCCTAAATCTGTTGCGACCACTGAGATTCTGTTTTCACTCTTTCTGACCTAAGTTTTTGCCAAAGCTCTTTGTGAAGCCTACGTATTTATTGGGAACTTGGAAATCCCTTCTTCCAAAGAATGCTTTGTTTGCCAGAAGCCTATACCTGATGCGTGTGCCTTTGTAACACAATTACAATTGCATTTCAGATTGAAACATTCATGCAAAACCCACTAGAATTATGTTTCTCTAACAAAAGGAAGAAATTGCCTGATGGCTGAATTCACTGCTAATACAAAAACCTCCTGCTGGCATCATCTTTGCCCAATGCGTTTTAGGATTCTGCTTCTTTTACCACCTAAATTGCACTATGCCTCTCCCCTCTAAATAAAGATCATTAAAGCTCACCAGAGAAATGCAGGCATTTATCATTTGTATTTTCCCATTCTTTTCACTATCTATGCAAGCTGATTTTTGCTGGCATTTCGACTACAAGATCTATGGTTTCAAATATCCCCCTAGAGCCGAAAGAACACTTTGAGCATGAAAACTCTCCTTAAAAACACCACCTTTTCAAAGAGCAGAAAAGGAATAAGCTACCTGATCCCACACGACAGTTTATAAAGAGTTTGCTAAAAGTGAACCCATTTTTTCTATGACAGTATCTGCTTTTCTGCAGCACCTTCCAACTGGAATATTACATGCACTTTAAAACATT
Organism: Alectura lathami; assembly: GCA_013399715.1. Classification (NCBI taxonomy): domain Eukaryota; kingdom Metazoa; phylum Chordata; class Aves; order Galliformes; family Megapodiidae; genus Alectura; species Alectura lathami. The sequence goes on along the minus strand of VXAV01005789.1, from coordinate 28,671 downwards.
CATTGATTTAGTTTCATAAAATTTACAGTACCCATGGGTTATTGAATATCAATAGAAGTATTCACAAATGAAGCAAGAAAAAGATATGGATTTGTCCAAAATCATCAGCAGAGACTTTTAACCAGAAAAAAGTAAATTGTTCTATGTCCCAGAATTTGCCTTAACCACAAGACTATCCTCAAATGCAGCTTTGTCCTTCACAGAAAAGATTAATCAAACAATATCACGTTTCCTATATTAAATGTGTTTCACTGCAGTGGAACTTCATTGTACATGCATCTGTAGGTAGAGGCAAGTTATAAATAATTAATACGATTACATACAATACGTATCAAGCCTGCAGTAAATTATGTATGCCAGTCTCATACCACATCTGCTGGGATACTGTAATGTGATTTAGCAGATAAAACACACTGTTTATTTAAAAGGGTTATCAAATTTTGAAGCTACATTAAATTATACGTTGAGCCATTGTGTTTGCGGGGATGCACTTATTCTTACAGTTTCTGTGCGCAAAGCAATCATATGTTAAGCCCCTACACACACACAACCAGAACATTGGGCTGTGCAAGCAGTAAAAGCCTGATAAAGCATAAAAAGATTGGGTTTCAACACGCTGTCTGGGTTCAGCCTGAAAAAAAGGATCGATGTATTATGGGCATTTCCTAGGGAGAAATGCACTGTTCAGGAATGCATAATACACCAAGTCTGCAGTGCTTAACGGCAGGCTGAAACAGCAGCTCTGGGTGTGTGCAGAGCTCCTCCCCTGTCTGCCTCTGGCTTACCACATTGCCCCTAGCAGAGCAGGTGCTCAGCCCTCACTGACTTGTCTGGCTGGCTCTTCAGGTTGGAGGCAATATGACAACGGTCACCCAGGAAAGAAGCATTTCAGGCAGTAACACCAACTGTCAGGGGGAGCACTCTCTCCCTGTGTTACCCATATGCAGTATCTCACTTTATTAGGCCACATGAAGGCTCCCCACACACAGTCCTGTCCATGGCCTGGACCTCCATTGCCCTGGTGCTGTTCTCCCTCAAGCAAGGGCTGAGAGAACTCACAGGTGTTCCAATCTGTGCCAGCTGGGACCCAGTAACCAACAATAAAACATCAGCTCTGTGATACTGCACCTTTTGTGTTGCTGGGTGCATAAATGTATATGGAATTGGTTTGCTCACAGCCAGTACAGAACATGAAAACTTTCAACCTGAGGAAGCATTCAAAGCCCTTCCTACGGGACAAGGGCCACATGCAAAGTCAGTGGGGCACACGCACACTCACACATCCCTACCGTAGTACCTTTAACTGACACAAGAATTTTCTTCAGATCTATGTTCAGTATCCGGTCATTCAATGTTAAAAGGCACCAGGATACTCAGGAGAATGACACAGAAATGTGGGGCAGGAGAGATTATCTCCATACAGGAAGTCTTAGCTTTCTTTCAAAAATAAAGGCTAAGGTAGAGGCAAACAAAACCAAGAAGCATTATGTAGCAGATATTATTCACATTTCACATTGTAGGAGCAAGTAAACTAGGATATTTTTACATCATGCATAATAACAGGGGGAACTCATTGCCACAGAATGACACAGAACCCACCGGGCACGGCGTTATGCAAAGCACAACCAGCATTTGGACAAGTAATGGGAACTGCTGCAGTCACAGCATGTGCCTACTAAACTGTGTTTAAGCATTTCCAGAAAATACACAGAAACTCTCCAAAACACTTGCAGAAGTACTAAGTGAGAAGAGAAGACCATCAGTGGAGATGCGGTGGCTGGAGCAAGAACCGCCATCCTCAGCTCCCCTTCTACAGAGGACCTGTGGCATCATTACCAATATACTAACCTTGCTAGCGGTCTGAGAAGCACCATATCCAGCAGTCTTCATGCCACATTGAAAACTGACATTTTTTACTTTGTGAACATTACCTTTGCTACTGACATTTATTGCATGTTCTGCCATATGACAAATGAGAATGTCAGGTCACCAGCAGCGCGGCAGTTTTGGCTCCGTGTTACTGCCACCTTAAAGAGAATGCTCTTCCTGCTAATTACTATGCAAAGTGAGATCAAGGAAAGATAACAACAAGCGATGTTGATATATTAGGTAACAAGAAGCAAAGTTGATAGATGTAGCTTTTCTGCTGCACAGGAAGGGTCTGTCATTCTGCATGGGGGGAGCAGAATTTCTGCACGTCAATTCAGTTTCACCATTTCTACTATAGATTTCTCTCCCTTTTTCCTGCGGATGCCCTGGCAGACGTCTCCATAGTTTTTCCTACAATATCATTACTTGCTCAGAGGGCAAATGCAAGCAGATGTTACGTAGTCACCTCCTGACTAGTTTGTCCTTAAAAAGGACCATAACCTAGTAGGATTGACAGACTGGGATGCCTACAATCCCATGTGACCCAACTGCCATTATCAGGAGTGGGCTGTCCTAACTGCTCTAGGGCCTGGTAAGCAAAGAGGATGACAGTATTTCTGCTTCTGCCACTGATCACTGCACATCCCATTAAATGTATTTACACAAGTAGACAATTCACTTCCTCCAAACATAATTCCCTGCAGAAATCCTGAAATCCCAGTTACGGTTTTCTGCCTGATGACAGAGAAACTACCTAAATTTGATCTAACAGGCAGCAGAGACCAGCACATTGTGAAAAAGAGTGACCTCACTCAAAATGATGGATTCATCAGTACCCTATTTAGTCAAAAGTGAGTCCAAAATGCTTTTTAGTGTTTTTTTCCCATTCTCTTCACAATTTCCAGAAACCATCTCATTCTGCCTCCCAGTAGGGATCAAATCGCTGCAAGACTGGCCCAGCACAGCCACCTACACCTGCATAAAGTAGCTTAAGATACTATTATGGGCCACACTCAGCAAATGCTAAATAACTGTATCTCTTGAGAATAATGTTCCTCAACATTCCTGAAAAGCAATTTTCACATTCACTCAGTGGTGAATTATCTTCCAGAGCTGCTAGATGGAGCTGGAGCACACATAAGAAGAGAAGTAGTAATGTGGACTTAGGATGATACTTAATGGTGCACATAGAGCCTGTGAAAAATATACTTTCTAGGTCTCAAAAAAAAAAAAAAAAGATTTTTTGGCAAAAGTTATAATACTGACATATTTATATTACCAATTGTTGCTAGAGGAAATTGCTGGAAATCAGAGCCTTAGCATTCAGCCTTAACGAGACTTCTGAGACACATATTTCATGATAAATCACAGCCTCTCCTCCAGGTCAGGCAGGTAGGGTAGACCAAGGGATACCAGAGAGGACAGGCTGAGAGAACTGAAACAGGAAGCAGACAAATAGCTGCTGCTCTTGAGACACTATCATGGCATTTTCACACTGTGATAACTACATTATTAGCCAAAAAAAAAAA